>OY811971.1:16094063-16127767 GCA_963681505.1 Eunapius fragilis
AATAAATTATTTAGGCAGTATAAATACTCTAACCTGCACTTAAAATATCTGGTGTTCCTATCGCAGTTTAGTTGTTGCTTTGGTAAGTGAAGTTGTTTTTCTAAAATGCCTTCGCGAATCAAAAGAAGAGAACTAAGCAACGAGCAGAATACCTCCAAAAGCAAGACGAGAACAAAGCTAAAGCCCGAGCGCTCTATACAAGGCCGATCCCGAAAAGAAGAAGGCCTCTGTACGCGACAGCTACAAGGCCGATCCCGAAAAGAAGAAGGCCTCTGTACGCGACAGCTACAACGCAGATATTGAATCTAAGCGATCTGCTAAAAGGCGGCGATATGAAGAAGACCTCGAGGAGAACCGTGCTGCTAAAAGGCGGCGATATGAAGAGGACCTCGAGGAGAACCGTGCTGCTAAAAGGCGGCGATATGAAGAGGACCCTCGAGGAGAACCGTGCTGCTAAAAGGCGGCGATATGAAGAGGACCTCGAGGAGAACCGTGCTGCTAAAAGGCGGCGATATGAAGAGGACCTCGAGGGAAACCGCGCTGCTAACAGGCAGAAATACGAGGACAATTCAGCTGCCATTAAAGCATCTAAAAGGAGTCGGTATTGGAATGACCCCGCTGTCCGATTGGCTAAATGTGCTTCCGAGAGGACGCGGTACCGCAGGGGTCACAGCACTACCACTACCACCCAAAGGTATGTTATGGCATGTTGTATTAACATTAAAAAGGTGTGCATGCAATATTTGTAGAGCATAGTCGGGCGGTGTTTGGTCGGGCTTGTCACCCTACTACCTGACCAAACGCGGTAGTAGGGCCCGCACAACTATGTACAGCACGGATCTGCACAAAACCATTCACTTCACATGTAAAGCATGCAACTGTGTGTACAGTAGTATAGTGTCTATTGTTTTAATCTGATGTATAAAAAGGCTTATTTGAAGGCTTCCTTATCTGTCTAGCCATGTACATGTGTTGAAACTATGAATAAAATTGCAGTTGCAAGGGCTGAGAACTATAGGTGAAATGAAAATAACTGCAACCTTATCCTTCTCCCATATAGCTACTCCTTGTATGAACCCAAATCTCATGCACTAATGGAGCTTCTAAGTGAAGTAAATGATGCCTTTTGTAAGTCTCATCCAGTGCTAGCTCAAAAGGTTGTTACTAGATCTGCCCATGCAGCAGTAAGTAAGATTGGGGCAGAGGCATTGGTTTCTAAAGCACATGTATGAATTCATGATACATGCAAAAGTGTGGTATTCCCCTAACTTAAGCCAATCTCATGTACATTTCAAGTGCTTTGTCCATTTTACACACCACCAGCACTAGCAGCAGACTTTCGTGCCACCACATGCCGCCAATAGTCTTGTACTTTTGCAAATCAACTAGTTATAGCTACCATAAGGTACTTCTACTCTCACATTTATGTAGTGAAAAATTCAGACATTCTGCCCACACTCATAACGCTGCTGACCCTGTCCACAGATATTACTCACCTGAAAACATATCCTTATCAATCTACATGGTGCCATGTTATCCCAGATCTACATGCAGTCATGCACTGCTAAAAATAAATAGTATGATTTAATCTATTGAAGATTAAACAACGATCTAAAACGATTTAATTAGATCGTTGTTTAATCTTCAATAGATTAAATCATACTCTTTATTTTTAGCAGTGTGTAGTTCACTTCCTGAGTTCCCACACTATCCAGCTTTACTTCATGTAGGGTACACCTCCATGTTTAGATTGGAGCCTTTTCAAATTTGACCAATAAAATTTTAGTTAATATGATGGAATTGGACCAATAGAAATATAGCACAGTCTGTACACGTGTTAAGGCTTTGCAGGTATAAAAGTCAGTCATGCACCCGCTGAATTATAGTGCACTTTGCAAAAAGAGGTAAGAATTTAATAAAACAAGTAAATAAAAACATTCTCTAACGAGAGAGTTGTTGGTATATAGGATTGACCAAGGGTGGTGTAAAAAGCACGGAAACAAGAGTGACAGAAATTTTACTGGAAAATTGAAATAGGCCTATATTTAGCACACAATATAACACACATGCCTGAGTAATGGGCTAAATATAGGCCTATTTCAATTTTCCAGTAAAATTTCTGTCACTCTTGTTTCCGTGCTTTTTACACCACCCTTGGTCAATCCTATATACCAACAACTCTCTCGTTAGAGAATGTTTTTATTTACTTGTTTCATGAGTTTTTTTCAACCTGTCATAACAGTAACGTAGTCAATAATCAATGTAGGAAGAGCCCCTTTATCTCTTAAATGCAATAACAAATAACTTTAATAATACTTATTATAATTGTATGAATTAGTTGTACTAGTATTTATAACAAAATGTCCTCACCCGCGCCCTCGTCTCCTGCGGGGACGTCCTCCTCCTCGGCCTCCCCGCCATGTTGGGTTCTGCCAGGGTGGCAGTGGCCATGCAGGCCAGGGAGGGAGCACAGGCGGCGGTGGTACCGGCGGGAGCGTGGTGGTGGCGGGATTATCGCAGCTCGTTGTTCCGCCAGGAACGCCGGCGGGGGCAGCGCTGGTGGTGCCGGCGGGGGTAGCTCTGGTGGTGCCGGCGGGGGTAGCTCTGGTGATGCCAGTGGGGGCAGTGCTGGTGGTGCCGGCGGGGGTAGCGCTGGTGATGCCGGTGGGGGTAGCGCTGGTGGTGCCGGCGGGGGTAGCGCTGCTGGTAGTGGTGATGGGGGCAGTGCTGCTGGTGGTGGTAGGAGTGGCGGGGCTTCTGGAGGTGGCGGGGTGAAGGGGAGAGGAGTCGGAGGATGTATGTCATCCTCTTCCTCCTCCGACCCCTCTTGATTAAAAAAACCCGTAAGGTCTTCAGCTGCCATCTACATGTACATGACAGAGATAGAGAGTATATGATTTTTTTAAATTTTACCTTAATATTCTTTTTTCAAGCAAGTTTACACGTGAATCCACATAGAGTATATTATTAAATTCTTACCTAATTTTGCAAAGTGCACTATAACTCAGCGGGTGCATAACTGACTTTTATACCTGCAAAGCCTTAACACGTGTGCAGACTGTGTTATATTTCTATTGGTCCAATTCCATCATATTAACGGCATGTGCTAAATTGCTAAATTTTTATTGGTCAAATTTGAAAATGCTCCAATCTAAACATGGAGGTGTAGCCTACATGAATTAAAGCTGGATAGTGTGGGAACTCAGGAAGTGAACTACATGACTGCATGTAGATCTGGGATAACATGGCACCATGTAGATTGATAAGGATATGTTTTCAGGTGAGTAATATCTGTGGACAGGGTCTGCAGGTTATGAGTGTGGGCAGAATTTTTACATAAATGTGAGAGTAGAAGTACCTTATGGTGGCTATAACAAGTTGATTTGCAAAAGTACTCTGCATCGTCATTGAACTTAGATTGTAGCTCAGTTATAAGGTCAGCATGCGTAACTTTCAAGCCTCTCTCAATGCAGCCTAGACCAGATGATGAGTGGTCTTCACTAACTACGGGATGCTCAACTCCATCCACACTAAACAAATCTGACAAATTCTCCTTCAAGCCCAGAAAAGGTATCAGCTTGTCAATACTTCCATAAGAAAGTGCTGAATCAATAGCCAAAACGTTCATGTGGCATTTGCGAGCTTTATAAAGCAGCCTAGTGAAAGCCCTTAATACAGGAAAGTGAGGTAAAGCTGCCCTAATAACCCGCAATGGACTAGAGCATTCTGGAAGCTCACAATTAATAGGATGCCCAAGCTGTTCAATAATTCCAGAATGCAATTTCAAAGTGATATCAGTATGAACATGACCCCTGAATCAAGATCATCAAGCCCAGCTCGAAAATATTCAATGGACTTTTGGAACAGTGACTTTGTCCTCAACACTATTGCTACTTCTTCACTAGTGAGGTTGCGACACTCATTTGTACATTTCCATTTCAAGGGGCACATGGTAACCTTATCTCTGTCCCCTATCTCCTCTGACACTACACACCTACCATTGAGGTCTACTGGAATGGCCCCAAGTCGTTTTGTGTAAGTGTGAAGTAAGGTTCAGAGCCAGCAGTATGATACCTATGCCCTACTAAAATATCATTTTCTCCTAATTTCATTGTATTTATTTCACGGATAGTTTTTAGCAATGACCCTGCTTTTGCTCTTCGTACACTTAGTGCTTTAGAAACCAATGCCTCTGCCCCAATCTTACTTACTGCTGCACGGGCAGATCTAGTAACAACCTTTTGAGCTAGCAATGGATGAGACTTACATAAGGCATCATTTACTTCACTTAGAAGCTCACTATCCCTAAGAATAGCTTTTTCAAGACCACCATTATACTCCATTAGTGCATGAGATTTGGGTTCATACAAGGAGTAGCTATATGGGAGAAGGATATGGTTGCAGTTATTGTCATTTCGCCTATAGTTCTCAGCCCTTGCAACTGCAATTATATTCATACAGTTGCAACACATGTACATGGCTAGACAGATAAGGAAGCCTTCAAATAAGGAAGCCTTTTTATACATCAGATTAGTAAAACAATAGACACTACTACTGTACACACAGTTGAGTCACCATGCATGCTTTACATGTGAAGTGAATAGTTTTGTGCAGATCCGTGCTGTACATCGTCGGGCGGGCCCTACTACCGCGTTTGGTCAGGTAAAAGGGTGACAAGCCCGACCAAACACCGCCAGACTATATGCTCTACAAATGTTGCATGCACAGCTTTTTAATGTTAATACAACATGCCATAACATACCATTGGGTGGTAGTGGTAGTGCTGTGACCCCTGCGGTACCGCGGAAGCACATTTAGCCAATCGGACAGCGGGGTCATTCCAATGCCGATTCCTTTTAGATGCTTTAATGGCAGCTGAATTGTCCTCGGATTTCTGCCTGTTAGCAGCGCGGTTCCCCTCGAGGTCCTCTTCATATCGCCGCCTTTTAGCAGCTGGTTCTCCTCGAGGTCCTCTTCATATCGCCGCCTTTTAGCAGCACGGTTCTCCTCGAGGTCCTCTTCATATCGCCGCCATTTAGCAGCACGGTTCTCCTCGAGGTCCTCTTCATATCGCCGCCTTTTAGCAGCACGGTTCTCCTCGAGGTCCTCTTCATATCGCCGCCTTTTAGCAGCACGGTTCTCCTCGAGGTCCTCTTCATATAGCCGCCTTTTAGCAGCACGGTTCTCCTCAAGGTCCTCTTTATATCGCCGCCTTTTAGCAGATCGCTTAGTAGTAAGGCTTAGATTCAATATCTGCGTTGTAGCTGTCGCGTATAGACGCCTTCTTCTTTTCGGGATCGGCCTTGTAGAGCGCTCGGGCTTTAGCTTTGTTCTCGTCTTGCTTTTGGAGGTATTCCGCTCGTTGCTTAGATCTCTTCTTTTGATTACGCGAAGGCATTTAAATAAACTTCACTAGCCAACTAAACTGCGATAGGAACACCAAATATTTTTTGTGCAGGTTAGAGTATTTATACTGCCTAAAATTATTAATAAATATATATTACATACATTATTAACCAGAACTTGATATGTGTCTATATAACATGTATGGATAACGTGCCGGTAAATTTCGAAGCGATTGGTACTATTCCCGTCCTTCTAAACCGTTCCTAGCGGGAGTTATACCTTCCTAAGAAGAAGACGACGACAACGACGATGGAGAATTATTTTAGGACTGGGCACGAGAAACAGGAAATTGTTTGTTTCTCTATAACCACACCGTTTTATGACACGGAACAAACGTAGAACTGTAGATCGTTGTGCTCTCATTCCGCCGCGATAAAGAGATAAGCGATCCGTTTCTCCGTTGTCCCTCCATACGCTAGTTAAGTTTTATTAATGACATTCATCAACCCTCAATCAATCCTATATTGAACCTGCTGCCGCAGGTTCAGATACTCTATGTGGATTCACGTGTAAACTTGCTTGAAAAAAGAATAAGGTAAAATTTTTTAAAATCATACTCTCAGTCTCTGTCACGTACATGTAGATGTCAGCTGAACAGTGTTGCCGCGATTCTAATTATATCGTCGATTACGAATTAATGGATCGCAATTAGTATGCATCGTCGAGTCACTATATCGACGAATATTCATAGCTCATTAAATCGTCGATACACGAGCCTAATCGACGATCTAATCAAAAATGGCTTCGTAGGGCAGTGGCTATAGCAGTGTAGGGAATTTGCCTAGTAAACACTAAGCAGTAAGCTTATATTGATTGTACTGCAACTGTATTTGTTGTAAACAGATGTATGATGCTGTAAAAATGGCTTTTTTGAACCATACAAAGTGCACGCGCGCACAAACCACGCGTATAAGAAATAAACGAGTTTTGTTCATATTGATCTCTTATGATGAAGTTGAAATACAATTACGGGAAATTTGTGACTTACAAAAGGACTCATAAGTCTGCTAAAATTGCACGATTTTGTCGTAAAAATAAGACTTCGTGAAGATGGCAGGACAAAATCCACCATCTTTTTCTCTGCTGTATGTTCTTTGTGGTTGAGAAAACACGCTCGGATGGTGCCGATGAGGCTGAAATAATAGCAAGGTACTTGCGAGCCAGAGCAGCAACGTGTGTATGCAGCCGGATGTGTTGTCCACCACATCAGAGTTTTTTTTTTTTTTTTTAATGGTCTATCAGTTTCAGGTTCATTGAGGTATCTATAAGAATGTACTATGTGCACATGTACACACATACACACATACGCACATACACACCCATGCAAGTAAAAATGGCAAGCTAGCGACAACCATGGTAAAAGATTGTCACTGTCACGTTTTGCCAGCTTGTTACAACCTTTCACGAGGTTGAGGCAGCCATATAAACCTTGTGGTGAAGATTTAATATGCATGCACCTAGCTTGCATGCATGCAGTACACCACAAAACTGGGTAAAAAAGATTTGAAAAACGTGTTAAGAACACAAAAGGCACAAAAAGGGACCACTGATATTGCTGTGTTGCTTGTCATTGATAGATGTTATGATTCGACTCTGCAACAAACTTGTATTGCAATAAAAATACGGATGAAATGAATTCTTCTTAAGATTTGATTGTAGCCCTGTGGATTAGCCTGATGATTCCAGGATGGACACGGTAGTGAGTGACTTGTTGCAGGAAAATATGGATCCATTATTTCATTTTTACAAATTGTGCAGCAATCTATGTACATACATGTACCTGCTGCATCTTCAAATTGTTTCCGTAGCTCAGGTGTAGTTGCATTTTGTCCACACTTAGAAGTGACCGGTTAAGACAAACAGCGCCCTGCACATGCGTGAACCACGGCTAGACTGAATTGAAGAACAGTACAAAGTGACTATAAAAATTGTAGTTGCAGGCTGTTAACATAAATAACCAGAGCAGGTAAACGCTGTTGTGATATTCCATCATCTGTATGGATCACAATAATTGCAAATACCCCCCCCCCCCCCCCCCCCCCCCAGGTTAAGCACCGCTATGTCTCTCCCCCCTCCCAGGACAGACTTGTAAATGCCTGCCCCCTGGACAAGCTTCTATTTTGTTTCCCCCCCCCCCCCCCCCCCCATACACACACACACACTACCAATGGCCAGTGATAGCTATACATTATATGTAGGAATCACTTGTGTTCTTCATTGTGGCTCCATCTGTTGTGATGGTTACTGAAGATGCCTGTGCAAGACTTTTCTTTAGCTGCACGGACGGGTTATTATTATTAGAATCAGTTCAATATCTGATGAATCTACCAGGTCTTTCACCTCCTCATATTTAGTTTCAACTCTGTGGCAGTACAAGAACCTTGTGCGTGAGATTTTTGAATAAACTGTCGAAAAGACCCCACACAATGGCATTCACTAATAAGTCATTTGCTTCCTTCACGCTTTCCTTGCTAAAGTTAGGTGGCAAGCCAAAACATATCTCGGGGCTGCCTATGAGAGGATTTGAAAGTTCTGGCCTGAAAAGTCGTGCACCACACACCACCAAGAAGGAATAACAGCAAACTCTTATAGCAAGCAGTTTCTTTTGGATGTTTTGTTCCGCGCGCACGTGACACAACGTTATGACACAGCTTACTTGGCGGGAGGGGAATCTCGCAGCAGGCTGCCGTTCTATTGTGAAGTGCTTCCACTCAAAGCTTTGCGCATTCCTTGTGGTCGTACTGCTACATGTACAACACTCACGATCCACTGCATACTCCCTTCAGACATTGTCATTTTAAGTAAAATTAGTGAGTGTCGCTATGAATAAAAGGCGGTATCGTCGAGCCTCGCCGATACCTACTTATTAAACATCGCCGATTATCGATACCGGATGCGATACAGGATATGGATCGACGATCACGAGATCGTTTCCGGATCGCGGCAACACTGCAGCTGAAGATCTTACGGGTTTTTTTAATCAAGAGGGGTCGGAGGAGGAAGAGGATGACATACATCCAATTCAGGGGCGGATCCAGGATTTTGGGAAAGGGGGGGTCTGATAAATATATTCACAACTAGGGGAGGCATGCCCCATCCCGTGATAGCAAGGGGGTCTGGGGTAGAGCTGATAGCCCTACCTGTGGGGTCTGGGGCTTCGCCCCAGCCGCTTTTTTGCTTTTTTGCGTTTATTTAGCATGAAATTCACAGTGATATCCAATACATATACATCACGCGATATCCAGATTACTAGAGCCTGCATGGAATGGCGACGAGAAAACTCTTCATTCTTCACAATGCTATGGTCCCTACTGCTCAGCAACTAAATTCGTGATGGAAAGCTTTAATTTGTGAATTTGTGACCGAAGCGTGCACGTGACCATGCACAAGCTATACATGTCGGTCTATATAAACGTTAATGACTCATGTATGTTTTACTCTAGTATTAGTTTGTTTAGCTCTATAGCTACCTGTTGGGAAAAGAATCTGAGATCCATCCCACTCACGTCTTTTGATCGCTTACATCAATTGCTGCTCAGATCGCGCGCGATTAAATACTAATTATCTACATGCACACATGCCGTTATGTAGGAGGATTTAATTAGATCGATATAGACCCCGCTTGGCGAGAACGATTTGCAAGCTTGAAAATCCAATGACGGTAACATGCAGAATGCTGCATAGATTATAGTATGGATTACGTCATTCTTCATATAGGAAAGGGGGGGGGGGTCCGGACCCCCTGGACCCACCCCCTGAATCCGCCCCTGCCGGATCCGACTCCTCTCCCCTTTACCCCGCCACCTCCAGAAGCCCCGCCACTCCTACCACCACCAGCAGCACTGCCCCCACCACCACTACCAGCAGCGCTACCCCCGCCGGCACCACCAGCGCTACCCCCACCGGCACCACCAGCGCTGCCCCCGCCGGTGTTCCTGGCGGAACAACAAGCAGGGATAATCCCGCCACCACCACCACCACCAGCTGCGCTCCCGCCGGTACCACCGCCGCCTGTGCTCCATCCCTGGCCTGCATGGCCACTGCCACCCTGGCAGAATGCAGCATGGCGGGGAGGCCAGGGAGGAGGACGTCCCCGCAGGAGACGAGGGCGCGGGCGAGGACAATTAACAATAAACACTACTAATTCATATAATTATAATTATAATTATTTAAATTATTTGTTATTGCATTAAGGGATAAAGAGGATCGTCCAAATTATATATGCTCTTTCTACATTTCATCGACGGTGAAAAAAAAACCTATGAAACAAGTAAATAAAAATATTCTCTAACGAGAGAG
The DNA here is from genome assembly GCA_963681505.1 of Eunapius fragilis. NCBI lineage: Eukaryota > Metazoa > Porifera > Demospongiae > Spongillida > Spongillidae > Eunapius > Eunapius fragilis. The sequence goes on from OY811971.1 coordinate 16,103,769, forward strand.
TTGTTGGTATATAGGATTGACCAATGGTGGTGTAAAAAGCACGGAAACAAGAGTGATAGAAATTTTACTGGAAAATTGAAATAGGCCTATATTTAGCCCATTACTCAGGCATGTGTGTTCTATTGTGTGCTAAATATAGGCCTATTTCAATTTTCCAGTAAAATTTCTGTCACTCTTGTTTCCGTGCTTTTTTATATATACCAACAACTCTCTCGTTAGAGAATAATTTTATTTACTTGTTTTACTTGAAGCGGGATTCGGAGCAGGTCAGGCTGCCAGAGCTACCGAGGAAAAGAAGCATGAAGAAAATGATGCCAAATGCAAGGAACTAGGGTGGGTTTGCGTCCCCATGGTGGTTGAGGCATATGGTGCTTGGGGGACAGAAGCAATGGAGTCTTTTTCTCTTCTGGCTTCTCGCCTTGCAACTAGCGCCAACAGGGCTAAGGCTGAGGTCTTAGCTGCCTTATACGGGAGGCTGAACCTCATACTAGTTAGAGCCAATGCCACAGCCATCCTCTCCAGATGTTTTGTCCCTGTCTAGTACCTATAGTAGGGTGCATTTAATTACCTTACTGCTGTATATTCGTGTATTCATGTAATAATCTTGTATTATAATAATAACATTTTTTATTGCTTGAACATTAATATGAAATTATTATTCATATAATAAAAATGTATAGATGTAAATTACATAATACACACCAACATATTATTATTATTTAATTAAAGTCAGAAGGGATCACAGTCCTAGCCAGTATGGCCCTTGCTATGGCTCTCACCAGGGTGATATTCAACCTTCCAAACATGTCACTGATCACCCTGGCTTTACGAAATGAGGAAGAGCCAAAGGCCAAGCGTGTGGCCAGTAGAGCAAAGGTTCCTCTTGCTTCCTCACCCCAATTGCAGTACGTTTCTACTGCTAGAGGCACACACCTCCAGCCTAGTTCAGCACATTTAGGGTCATTGGCTGTGTGCTTTCTGTTTTCTGCAGCTTCAGCAGCAGCACCCACCCTCCTACTTGCCTCAGCCAAAATAGCAGGGGTAAGAGGAGATGTGACCGTGATGTCAAAGGCCGCCGGCTTGCCTTGAGCCCAGTCCCTCACTAGCACATCAGCTGGGCGAGCGCGATCCAGTCCTGGAGTGAGGCCACTTCCAGCTTCTAACCTTGCTGCAATGTGGGCTTGGTGGCAAAAGCTCAGAAAGACATCACGCAACCTATTGTGACGTATAACTACATCGCCACCACGCCGGCAGGTAGCTGCATGATGGCCCAGAGGGTCCAATGCCACATCAGGGCAGAGACCACATGAAGAGCCTCTGGAAGTGTCCAAGCCCAACCACCACTTCACTGCTATCTGAAGCTCATTGGGATCTAAATGTAGCCCAAGACCTATAGAAGGCACAACTGAGAGCCAAGAGGCTGCATGTGGTGCAGATGTAGAAAGAAGACGTGCTTTGTCTGCGTCAGTTGCAGCTGCAATTACAAGCCCAAAAGAGTGGTCATCCAGCCTCTGAGACAAGATTCTCTGTGGGATCGGGGAAGCTAAAATAGACTCCACAGAGATGCCATCTGGAGGTGAGACCAAACCATTGTACTTGACAATTGACCACATCAGGTGAGGGTTGTCAGCACTCCCCAGGCCAGAAAAGCTCAGTGATGCAATGTATGCCGCACAGGAATGGTGTGAAATTGAGCGCAGACCAAGGCCACCATAGCTCAAGCCAAGTTGAGCCTGTTTCCAGGCTACATCAGAAATGTCCGTGGCTACACAGTTTGAAAAACACATCCTGACATCACTGTCAAAGGACTCCAGGGAGCTAAAGGCAAGGTGAGGGGGTGTTGTTCGAGCCACATGCACCATTTTGCAGAAGCCACCACACAAACGCAGGAGGATAAGAGCTACCTGAGGATCAATACTGGCAACCTCTTCCAATTTAGAAAGCAGCTTTGAGGCAATCTTGCGCCTAGAAGCAATGAACTTTGAGCAAAACAAGAAGTCACCTATGGGGGCCCCAAGTAACTCCAAATGTGGCACCTGAGAGCTCTTTATCATCACCGGGAAGGTGCTGCTCAGCTCATTACGACTATACAGCTCACATTTGGCAAGGTTGATAAAAATACCAAAAGGAGGACCCAATTCTTCAATCAAGTGCATCGCTCTAAGTACTGCAGATTTAGTGCCAGCCAGCACCCCATCATCCAGGAACCATGCATTGAAAAGCATCTCAATGCATTCAACATCCACATCGACTGCGGAGATGATTTTTTGGAGCACGAGAGCAAAAAGTAAAGGGCCTAGTGGGTCCCCCTGCTGAACCCCTGATTCTGAAGACACACGGCCCATCGGATGCCATAGTGCTGAATGTGTACCATAGCACCATAATACCCAAGGTAGGAGTTCAGGGAAGAGAGAAGCGCATTCATCCAGGATGGCTTGCCTTGAGACCAAGTTGAAGGCGTTCCTCATGTCTACCTTGAGCACCACGAAATCCTCATCATCCCAGTGGTCCTCAATGCACTTCCTCAGGCCATGGATGATCTTCTCTGATCCTGCAGTACATGCTACTCCAAACTGAAGTGGATGGAAAAGCTCAGATGCCTTGACCTTGATGACAGCACACAGGCATTTCCCTGTCAACCTCCTTAATGTCTCCCCAACTGCGATGGGTCTGATGTCTGGTGGACAACCCGGCTTCACCTTATTTAGTGCAGTCAGGGAGCCCCCAGCCAGGTAGGTAGACACTTGAGAGGGTACGTTACCTGATGCCAGGAGGTTGACAACATCCCAAAGAGCACTGCAAATGGATGTGGGCAAAGGGATAGTGGCAGCATCTAGCAAGTGTTGGATCCTTAAGCCTGAAGGACCTGCTGCAGTATCCTTAGGAAAGGAATGTAGAATGGCAAGCATATTGAAATCCGGACAAATCGTGGCAGGAGTGGATGGTATCAATGGAGCTACAGGAGGTGGGCAACTGGGGTGCTTGGATAATAATAACTGCCATGTGGTATCTGTATTGGGAGCTAGTCCAGACGAGAGAAGTAGATGGCTAGCCTTTCCAAATAGACCGGCCCTGGCCATGGAAACTGCTGATTCAATTCGTCTTTTATCGTTTCCGTGAGATTCATGTGCCACTGGGATAGCACGTCCTTTGGCAAGGTTCCAAAGTGTGCCAAACTCGTTTTTGGACCACAAGTCACATAAGTAGTTAATCGGTGTCTGTTTGAGGTGTCTTCCTTTGCTCTTTGTTGAAGGGAGTACACATTTTGGTAGCATCATTAGTTTTAGCCATGCGTCTTCTGAGTTGTCATTTACAGCTGATATGAGGGTGCTTGCAAGAATTCTAGCAAAGGCTGGCCTCGATCTGGCCGGGACAAAACGCAGGGTGGGGCAGCGAAGCTGAAAAATCTCTTCGAGAGACGGGAGGCTGTGGCTGGTTGTGGAGGTATCTGACAAGTTGGTGGGAGGGAGTACTACATCTGGAGTGATTGCTCTAGATCTACAGCGACTGCGATGTGAAACTGTCCTTGTATTGGACACAAGTTGATGGCAAGAAGTGCAGATAGAGAGGTTCTGATCAGTCAACCAAGAGCTAGGGACATCTCCTGGGAAAAGGCCACGTGCATGAAGTGACATGTGTGAATGCCACATGGTAGGAGCTAAGAGAGCTGTGCACCCTGGAACAAGGCATCTCTTCCGAGTAGAGTGGGAGCTTAAAGGATTATGTATCAGAGGGGAATCTGTGCTTGGTGGTTCTGGCAGGGACGGGACTGAGGGCTCAGGGGACGCAACTTGACATGGAAGTTCCGAAAACGCTTGCCTTGATGTCGAGGGTGGCTGATGTGGGCCTGGAAACGGTAGATATTGCGATGGGGAGGAAGAAGATGAAGGCGGCGGCTGTAATGTGGACAGCTGTGCGGGAGACAGCGGTGGATTTGCGGACAGCTGCTGTGAATGTGCAGAAGACAGCGGTGGATTTGCGGACAGCTGCTGTGAATACAATAATGGGGAGCCTGGAGGAGGCAGACCATCTACGGCCGGGGAAGGCCTCGTTGATAGGAGAGGAATTACTTGTTGTGACGCCTGAGCCGATGAGCATGAAGGCGATAGGATGGGGAGCAGCGGCTGCGACGATGTCTGAGATGCTGTGGGTCTAATCGAAGCGTTAGCACACTTACCTTGCCTTCCTGGGTAGCAGTTGATGCAGACTTTATTGCCTTTAGCACAGGTGCAACCCTTACAAACCGCTCTCTTGCCATTGCAACTGCAGCAAGGCATATTCTTCATGTAATAATTAATATTAATAAATCATGCTACAGTTCAATAAAGCTTAATATGGGAGCCACCTGGAAAGGATTGCTGTCGCATTTGCCCTCACCAGATGCAAGTAGTACAGGAGGGGGGGGGGGTTCACAACAACGGAAAAGTAACACTCGGAACAACGAAAATTAAATTCAGAATCATTGGGCCTTAGCTGTTAACGCTCATATCACGCTTTTAATGAATATTGGCTGCTGAAAACGTTGTAGTGCTTCGTAATCCGCCCCTACTTTGTATTTTTTTATTTTGCTAGCTTGCCGCTCCACGCCCTGCCTACTTATAGCTTACCTTCATTATACAAGGCTATGTGTACCTATTACCTGCCTGCACACTAACTTCCTGTCATAATAAGAGCTTCAACAGCTTGGGTACTCAGATTGTGTCCATCCATCCACCACGATAAAAAAGCAAGGTGAAGCTCTTATTATTATGACTGGAAGTTAGCGTGCAGGCAAGTATTAGGTACAAATAGCCTCGTATATGAAGGTAAGCTAGAAGTACATGTAGGCAGGCGGATTACGAAGCACTACAAGCAGCCAATGAATATTATAAGCGGCAGGGGTGTATCAATTGATAGTTATTATAAAGGTGCAATGAATGTTGCTCGAGGTGCGAAAAGTCTCCATTTGCGAGTCCTCCCTGTAATATATCAGGACATTGTGTGTGTGTGTGTGTGTGTGTGTGTGTGTGTGTGTGTGTGTGTGTGTGTGTGTGTGTGTGTCATTTGTAATATGTTAGCGCATGCGCGGGAGACAATGATCATTGTCTCCCGCGCATGCGCTAACATATTACAAATGACACACACACACACAATGTCCTGATATATTACACTCCCTGTATATAGAGGGAAAGATGGTTTTGATAGTGGGATGTGATATGACCATGCATTTACAGCTAGTTTATGATTCCCATTTTAATGTTCGTTGTTCCGAGTGTTACTTTTTGTGAACCCCTCTGTACTTCCAATCCAACAGACAACGACCAACAATGCATATACAGGTACATCCTAGCTGAATTAAGGTCTAAATGCAAAACATACCCTGCCTGTAGCAGGTTATTTTCTAGTTCTGTTCATTCGAGGGGGAATCGAAGATCAAAATAAGCCCTGCATTGCAAGAGATCATAAGAACCTTCCTTTTTCTTATTTTCCCATTCAACATGAGGCATACCTTTTAAGCGTAGACTTTTGTTATACGTTGTTAGACGGAAGAGATACTTAAGCCAAAGTGAGGCTTCTTGGTTTCCATTGAAAACGACTGGAAGCGAGGACAAAATAAGCCCTAACTGGCCAGGGCGACACTGGCATCATTACTTCACAAGCATGAATGAGGTTCAAATTCCTAACTCTTCCACAGCCTCTTAGGAATCGCCAGAATTCATCAAAACAAAGCTTGTTTACCTGTACCTTGTTAAGGTGATAGGGTACCCTCCTGGAATTTGAAAAAAAAATCATACTAGCTTGTAGCCTGAGAGCATCTTAGAGGACCGTATCATTTTGACAGTTATTAGATGAGCAGTATAAATGGTACAAACATTCTAAGAACAAAACTTTATAATTGGTTTGTTGAAAACTGTAGTGCTTAAAAATCACCAAATTTGGAGGATAAAAATGAAATAATATCTTCTTTCGTTTGGTGCATTCGTTTCGAAACGGAGCAGTAGGTTTGTGCCAAGGCTTATACTAACCATCGTTTCAGGGTGAACTAATTAGGCTACTCATGGATTACTCATGCTGGGCATTCCAGAACAGGTACTTTATCGTGATTACTCGTTCTTCATTACTTAATTGTCCTTTTGGTGCATCGATAACGTTACTACACTTTTCCACAAATTTACAGCAATTTTTTTACAAAGTTACGCATCCCTGGACGCCATATTTGTACCTTCAAATCGAAATGTTATTAATAGATAGATTTTCGGTTTTCGGCTATTTAGAAAAAAGTAACTTATTTTGAAAACAAGGACAAGATATTTTCCTACACGTACGCTCTTCTTGGTGCTTAGCTCCTATCGTAATAATATGCTCAGCACTTGATCATAAGGTCTGTTGTCCTGAATGTGCAGGAAAAAGAGTTTTTACCGTTCGTATTTCAAGGTGCTCGTAAAACAAGCGGTGCTAGTGTTTCTGCGCGTTACTGAAATGCTATCAAGGTGGCATATCTTAAACAATAAGGTGGATTCTCTCCGAATTATATACGGTACTTGAACAGAACTACCAAATGTTGATGACGTATTTTAATAATTCAGACCCCAAAATACATGGCGGACTCAAACTGCGCATGCGTGCGCGAATTACAAGATGGCGGATGCCAAAATTAAGGCATTGCGCTCGGTTAAATACGTTACTTATCCAAATGATATCAAGGTGGCATATCTTAAACAATAAGGTGGATCTTACCAACTTTTTTTCCAAAAAAACCACGTTATGTGTACTACTACCTTAAATCGTTTCAATAGTTATTAATCCGCTATGTTGGAAGACATTAAGCTTTGGCTATCGGATTTGGCTAAAGTCACAATGCGAGGTACAGGTGGACAGTCATGAGCCCAACGGCTAAGCCTACTTTCCTGGAAATGGCACGTTCATCAAACGCGTGTAGAAATCGCTACTGTAACAACCATAAGAAAGGACCCAATGGCCGGGACGGGAAACAGCAGCTATATTGTTTTCGGCTATGCTCATACAATACGGTGTATGGACGCCAAGAAAGCTTAAGTTGTAGTAACTGTTATTTGTGACAAAAACAAATTAACCGCTTAGGGGCGTAGTGCGTAAAGGATATTGTCAACTGTGGTTATTTCTCTGCGGTTTTTCGAACCCCCCCAGCCCGTTCCAATAAAGTCAACCCGTTTTAATATGGCAGCTAGCTTACCATACTGGCCACAACCAGACAACTCAACTAGATAGATTTAATCTTGCCCAGGGTACAGACCATACCCAGACAACACAACTGACTACCAGCTAGACATATTAAACTCTGGGTAACATGCAGACCAACCCAACCGGTTAATCAGCATCAACTAAAGTAATTCTTCCTAATGTGCACCCCAGGAAAAAGAGCTAGGAGTATGTGGGAATGTGTACATGTGCGTGCGCGCGCGCGTGGTGTGTCATTGCACATATCGGGATGAGGTATCACGATGTAGGAACGGCCGTTAACTTACGCAGTCGTAGAAAACAGGTAGATACACGCCGATCGCGAGCGCACGTTCGTCTATTCACGCCGATGAAAGAAATATTCAAATGTAGTGAACCAAGGGCACACTACGAGCATTTGCATGCGCACTACAAGAGGAACTCGCAAATTAGACTTTTCACACCTCGCAGATGGAGACAATACGCAACATTCATTGCTCTTTTACAATAACTGTCAGTTGATATACCCCTGCCACTTCAGTACCGCTTATAATATTCATTGGCTGTTGAAAACGTTGTGGGCTTATTAATCCGCCCCTTTTCTCCAACCATGCACTTTGCATGCATAAAGATTTATTTTTATTTCCTAACTCACTCCCTCCTTCATTACGAGGCTATATACGTGTAGCAAATACCTGCAGTCATAATAATTAAGAGCTCCAACCTTACTTTGTTACCTTGGTGGAGGGATGGGCACAATCAGAGTACCCAACCCAAAGTAGGAAACTGAATGATGTACTATACAATACACTGTTACTTGAAGGTTACCTCAAATATTCACTTGCTTGATGATATGCACATGCACTCGTGTTCTCTTGGTTATGCACCTTCGTTGAACATCTGTATAATGCATCAATTCATCAAAGTTTCCTACTTTGGGTTGGGTACTCATTTTGTGCCTATCTCTCTACCAAGGTAGCAAAGCATGCGCAAGGTTGAAACTCTTAATCATCGGAAGTTTCGTTAGAAACTTCCATACATGTATAGGATTTGACCCCGACTATGAATGTCATTTAAAAAACGCGACCCGTCTGTAACAACACTCCCGACGATCGGATCGTGTAGCTTGTTTTAGCAATCGATCTAGAAGTCAAAAATGAGTAGTTACGTTTTTGTTTCATGTCGCTGAACCGCGTGGTTGTTGAGAACAAGAGTGTACTGCCCGTCCTCGTACCCAGTCTCGGAACAAGGGGCGGGTCGTCTTCTCCTTCTTGGCAACGCATAACTCAGGACAGGAACATTTCTAAGCGATGAAAATTTCACCAATAGCTTCAGAATCGGCTGGAGGACTCGCTTTTATATAATATAATACTTTGATAAACAATCGACTATCAGCCTCCTATGTCTTGTTAGTCTCGTACCCAGACCGTCTATGACGTAAGCGATAATCGCTGTAAACACTACGTCCATACGTATGGACGTAGTGATTATACTGTTTACAGCGATAATCGCTTACGTCATAGACGGTCTGGGTACGAGACTAATGTCTTGTATAATTAAATGGGTATGAAAAAAAATAAAGAAAACAAGTAAATTAAAACATTCTCTACAAGAAAGTTGGTGGGATATAGGATTTGATTATGACATTGGTGGTGTAAAAAGCAAGGAAACAAGGTCTTATCAGAAGGGAAAATGTCATAGTCCTATATTTAGCACACAAACAACACATGCCCTAGAAATGCATGTGCTAAATATAGGACTATGACATTTTCCCTTCTGATAAGACCTTGTTTCCTTGCTTTTTACACCACCAATGTCATAATCAAATCCTATATCCCACCAACTTTCTTGTAGAGAATGTTTTTATTTACTTGTTATAACTGGAAGTGAGCATGCAGGTATTAGATACACGTAGCCTCGCAATGAAGGGTAAGAAGTAATAGGCAGGGAATGGAGAGACTAGGAAATAAATATAGTGGTTGGAGAAAAGGGGCGGATTACGAAGCGCCCACAACGTTTTCAATAGTCAATGAATATTATAAGCGGTACAGGGGTGTATCAACTGACAGTTATATTGAAGGTGCAATGAAGGTATTTTCTCCATCTGCGAGGTGCGAAAAGACTCCATCTACGAGCTCCCCTTGTATAAGGGTGCACCCACCATTTGATGTTATTAATCATTTTGCCCTCTACGTTATTCTTATTACATCACAAGGATATATGCTACTATTTACTACGTACAACTAAACTACTAATGGCAAGTTAGGAGGGTGGAAGCTCCCTGGCCAGGATGGTTCTAGCAATGGACCGAACCAGGACCACATTCAACCGCTAAATAAAATTATTACGAAATAACAAAAGTAATTAATTTTGTTGTTGATTCTCCTGCACACAAAATGAAAGCGAAAAATAAAAGAATGCACAATTTACATTTTTAAAAAATAATCCTACTGCGTTAATTTTTGAAAACAATCAAATACTTTACATGCGTTTTCAATGCGGTACAGACATGTGTATGGATATCCGAAATTGCTGGCATGCAATGCGCGACTTGTGCCTGTGTTCGTGTGCGCCTGCTGCAAGGAAACACGTAAGCATATTTTATACTACTAAGCTCGCATTTACATGGATACTAACGTACGGGATACATGCAAACGCGGCGTAACTCTTAACCTCCAGCGTTTTATATACATTTAATCATGCATGAATGCATGAATCAGTAGAGTCTTAAGTTGGGCAGGTGATAGTGATTGCACGTTGTTCTGTGCCTTGCCAGACAGCACTAGGAAGAAATTGATGGGAAACAGCATGTATCCCGTAGTAGTGTTTTATGGGCAAAGCATGCATTGCATGGGTAGCCAATATTACAAGTTGTGTTAAACCGGTACACGCCCACACGAGTCGTGGATTCGAAATCGCGAACCGGCCAAGATTCTTCTTTACTTCATTATCTTTAAGGGTTATTATTTGTTGAACGAAGTTTCTAAACACTAGCTAAATCGAGATAAAACTCTTTTTCGTGTTCTTTCGACGATCGATGATGCACTTCTCTAACTAATGCATTTTCAAAGAAAATGTTGAACACTTTCAATATCGACGGGGGTCAGCAAAATTACGAAGGACTATGCTAAACTTGTGCATAATCTTGTTACTAACAGATATACACACGTGAGATATAGTGGAGGGATACCAATGCATTGTGTGCCGTATGAAACATGACCTAAAACTGCCCATCTACTGTAGTCTCGTCCCCAGACCCAGATTCCCAACAGCTGCGGGTGGATTACATCACCGCTACGTGGAAAGTGCCACTTTCCACGTAGCGGTGAGGTAATCCACCCGCAGCTGTTGGGAATCTGGGTCTGGGGACGAGACTACATCTACTGTGCACGTCTTCATACTCAGGTTCACGCGGAAATAGTGCAATCTATTTAGCCACTCAAGGAAATGCGTCTATAATGAGTCTAACAGGCATTTTACTCGCATACCATGTAAGTGAATACAAGCGCTCGACAAAACGCGTCTGATCTGCTGGAGGGCCTTCTAATTCCAAGTTCATTCCTATCATCACTGATAGAACTCCTCAAAGCCACAACTACTCTCCCTGCCTCCGGAGTGGACTGCATTAGCTATTCCATATGCAGCTTTCTGTCTGATTAAATTTGAAGCCAACCCTGTAGAATCCCGTTTAAGGCCAAAGATCAATTGAGTTGAGTCCCAATTTAAATGAAGCTAAGAAAGCTGTACAGAAACTGAACTGAATTTTTGCACATAAAAATAAATATTCATTAACCTTGCACAATATCAGGTGCATTTAACTGACACTGCATTCTCCCAAATGAAGACTGAGCGTGGTTCGTTTCACATGCACCTGCATAGTCTTGGGACCCGGCTGATAGTACGGCCATCAGTCGGGTCCCCAGACTACTGCATATCCTCCGCTACAGAGGGTCTCACGCAAAATTCCATCTCCGTGTGTACTTGTGGCAAGCCATTTGATGTAGATCATGCACTATGGTGGCTTCCCGACAGTACGTTACAATGAGTACATGATCTAAAAGCAGGCAGCCGAACCCTCTCTCTCAGCTCCCTCTCCCTCTTCCTCTCCCCTCTCCCTACCCTCCCTCCATCCCTCCCACCCTCCCTCCCCTCCTTCCCTCCCTCCTTCCCTCCCTCCCTCCCTCCCTCCTTCCCTCCCTCCCTCCCTCTCTCTCTCTCTCTCTCTCTCTCTCTCTCTCTCTCTCTCTCTCTCTCTCTCTCTCTCTCTCTCTCTCTCTCTCTCTCTCTCTCTCTCTCTCTCTCTCTCTCTCTCTCTCTCTCTCTCTCTCTCTCTCTCTCTCTCTCTCTCTCTCTCTCTCTCTCTCTCTCTCTCTCTCTCTCTCTCTCTCTCTCTCTCTCTCTCTTACACACACACTCTCTCTCGTGGTGGACTACTAATGAGAACCAGAAATATCATATGAGCAACTGAATTTTCATCTTCTTCACCTGCCTGCCGTGCTGCGGTTTTACATGCAGGAACATACAATCCCAACAATTATAAAGGTTTTGCTGCACTCCTGTTACAAATTTGGCCTTACCGTAAGATGTCGCAGTTTCTGTATATCTTTCTCCACCACACTTCGATCGTCCATTCGATGGACAGGGAGAACACAGAACTTTACCTTGGGGCTCGAACCAAATTGACCATTACAGCTCGTTTCCTTTTGCATCTGCCATACATCTGCCGTACATCTGCCGTACATCTGCCCGGCGAACATTGATGTTGCGGTTAAGTCTCCTAAAAAACAACTGTCTCTCATGCACCTTGTATAATTATCTTTATTTAATAAAAAAGCAAAATGCCATTACTTATATATATATATATGCTAAATCACCCTTATGGTACTTTTTCAAAATTTCCAGAATAAGCAAAAGAAAAGTAACGCTCGCATTGAAATGTATGGCTAATTATAAATTCAGCGCCTAATAACTTTGTGATGGATAGTCCGATTTAGGATGCGTAAGAACCATTTGACAGAAGCTCATGGGTGTTCAAGGAAAATCAAAAAATTTGAAAACTTGAAAAGGGTGATTCTGCTGGACACTGTCCCATATATAAATAAATAAATAAATAAATAAATAAATAAATATGGACAGTGTCCTGCTAAATCACCCTTATGGTACTTTTTCAAAATTTCCAGAACAAGCAAAAGAAAAGTAACGCTTGCATTGAAATGTATGGCTAATTATAAATTCAGTGCCCAATAACTTTGTGATGGATAGTCCGATTTAGGATGCGTAAGGACCATTTGACAGAAGCTCATGGGTGTTCAAGGAAAATCAAAAAAATTGAAAACTTGAAAAACTAGCCAGAAGGGTGATTCTGCTGGACACTGTCCCATATAAATATAAATATAATATATATATTATATTGCAGTTGCCTAAACGAATAAAAACATCCTTGCCGTTTACTATAGTACATAAAGTATACATTTCTACTTATGTATATAGCAACCAAACTGTCGCCCCATTAAGGCAGCGCATGACAACATATTTAATGCGCGTGCGTACGTTGCAGTTGCCTAGTTATCTATTTTTAAAAACAGCCTTATTTCACTTTCACTTCAAACTGCCTATGAAACGTGAACATGCGCCTTTTTCAGCAGTTGCCTAAATGAAAAAAATAGGGGGTATGGTGATTCTTGCCCATTTACGGGAAAGCAAAAATGCTGTGACCCCCTGTCTCGCTCTAACTGACAATGTTATTCAATCACTCCTACATTAATTAAGTAGATATTAAAGACACCCAAAAAATGTATGGCCAAGTATCACTCCGAAGGACAGAAATCATATGCCATATAGAAATGGTGTGTCAGTATGTGCTTCAAATAGTAGGTGGGTTGTGTTAATCGTTGGAAAGTAATGGTATTGGTATGAGAGTAATTAAATTTGCAATCTCTTCAGCATAATTCAGGAAATTCATGCTATCTACTTCCCTTACCTCCCTCCATATAAGCTCAATGCTTCTATCCTGTCGTTGAATTTCAATGCATTTTAATGTAATGTATTGCTCTGTTGTAGCATAACAGAAATCAAAGAAATTTACGTTGCATATCATTCCTTTAGTTTAAAATAAAGAATGCTGCAACCTTGGCTTCTTTAATAACTGCTTCAACCCTACTACTCTTGTACAATGTACATGAAGTATATTTGAACCCTACACATGAATCATCATTAATAGAAGAATCATCGTATTTGAAATTGCCTCAAGCAGCGCAATCTTCACCATTATCATTGAACAGTTGTGATGGTCTTAAAAAGTGGATAGTGGTGACAGCTGACACCCAAAATCCAACACCAGCAATGCTAACTGTGCTTAAAACAACCACCAATTGGTGCTTATTGGTTCTTGGCTTTCAAATGTCAAGGTCTCATTGGGCACCCAACCTTAATATGAACAAATTCAATTTAATATACTTGTCAATACAAGACATGGCTTCTCTTCCATACAAACTGGTCAAAATTACTCCTTATCACACTTTCAATAGAAGAAATATTGGATATTTGTATGCTATTGAGAGGGGCGCAGAAATAATTTTGGACATGGAAGGAAACAGCATTCCTCATGCAATTTATCAAGAGCAGTTATACAATGTCTCACAGCCATACAAAATCCCGGAATTTTACAGAGACGATGCAGCAGGTATGCACACATGAGGGTGGTTGGCTATACTGGTAATTTAATCCAGTTGCTTAAATCTATTTTATTCCTCCAGATAATCCCATCTGGGATCATTCACCTAATGCTGACATTGACAAGATATGGACTAAGCTACATCACTGGAATGGTATTGCAAACAAGGACTTCAAAGACACAATTTGTATTCCTATTATACAACAGTACCTTTCAGTACAGAGTAAAACTTTTCTTCATCAAGATTCACATGCAATGCAGTTAGCAGTACCAAGAGGTGTTGTGTCTCCTTACAGCACTGCCAACACAATTTACATGTATAATGCGTTTTGGTCACTTCTTCTACCTAAGACACTTTGGAGATATGAATCAGCTATCTGGAGATCATACATATCTCAAAGCCTTTTATACCTCCTTCCAGACACCTGCCTGATGTATGTATACCCAGCAATCAATTCAACACCTGATGTAGATAGTGAATTATATGAACGTTCAGCCAGCTACATAAACACAGATATGAAATCATTAAGCACTGTAAAGATGTTGAAATACTCTCCAGCATCATTTGACCATTTTGAACAAGCTATCATTCTTGTATACAAAATTTTGCTTGATCAGGGCATAATTCATGCTGATGATTTACAGTATATAACAACATGGATTACGGATATTAAAAAAGTTGGCTACACATTTCCAAAACTTCCAATAAAATCCAATTTATGGACTAAAAATGTTCAACTATGCATTATGTTCAACTGGGGTACCACAGAATACACCCTCCGAATATTACTTGCATACTATAAAAGATTTTTCAGTTCCATTGTGCTTCTCTATGATGGTGAGTGGCCAAATGGTACAGCAGGGTACATACCAGAAGATGTAATGAGTATTCAAGTGGAAACAAAGCATGGATGGTATCAGCAAAGAGCTTTATATGAGTGTTTAAAGATAGGCCAGAGAAGCAATTTTAGTACTCTCTACATTTCTGATGATATGTTTGTTAACATTTCAATGCTAGGTAACAAATCTTTATCAAAGGTCTGGTACACTGAAGGCAAATACGTTGATTTTAGAAATGAAACGGAAGTATTTTCTGATGACTGGTGGTGGTGGAAACTAACTGACTCTAATTTCTACGGCAAACTTCAAAAGGTGATATCAAGCCTCCCAGAAAAATGGATGGAAAAATTGAAAATATCTGGTTACCCTGAGAAGGTTTGTGTCCATTCCATTGCAGACACAATCTATGTTCCATTAACGCTTTCAAATGACATGCTTGAAATTCTTCAGCACATCATGGGTGTTGAACCTGAATTATTCTGTGAGATTGTTTATCCACTGCTAATTGGCATTACAATTCCTGAACATCATAAAGAACCATTTTTAGATGGAAATTTGTGGAATGGGGATAGAACGAATGTTGAAATGATAATGAATTATTCAGCAACACAGAACTTTATTCATAGCTTGAAATTACGAGACAAGTTTGGTAGAGATCTATGGCGTTCCTATATGGACCAAGTGATGATGTGGCATGTTATTAATAGTTAAGTACTTTCTTCAGAACTGTATTGATATAATCTTCATTGAGTAGTCTTTAATTTTTTTACATTAATCCATTACATCCCTTGATCATTTTTATTTTTATATGAACTCTACCACCTTAGGTGTGATGTTCACTTAGTGCTCCCTAAAAGTTCTTCACAAAATGATTATACCGAGCCAGTACCATACCCAACCGCTGTTGGAAAGTGGCTATGGCATTGTAGACCAAATGACCTAATATTCAGAAAGAAGTGGATACAGAAAGTAGGGCTGTCAACCGGCAAAATTGCATTCCAACTTGCCAGTAGAAAATATACACATAGCTGCTTAACAATTTCGAGCCAGAGCAATGTGTCTGATGCATGTATGCGATTTTAATGCATACATCTGCATGTTTCATCAACGCGGGGAGCATGGGATAGGCATGCTTCCTTTATTGTGTCAGTATTCAGCACAATTTTCTATAGTGCCAGTACTACTGGAGATGCTCACGGACATTGAGGGTTGGATGCATACACAGGCTGGTGTCTGTTGTTATGCTTGCTAACTTCGACTTTGTCCTGAAAAAACATTTTTAGTTTATTTCTCCCCTATTCGGAAACAGATCGGGCTAAACATTGCCATATAACTACCCCATATATAACTACACTACTTGGTCGGGCCGAAAGTTGAACGCGCTAAACGGCTCCAGGACCGCGGCTGCAAATGCTTGTTAACTTCGACCAATGTTGCTGCATGCCATTAGTGACGTGAGTATTCGAGAGGAAGATTGTAGAACTGTGTCAGAAAGGTGAGTTCCAACCAAAGTATATGCGTTATACAAACGTAATGTATGCACTGTTAGTAGTTACCTTAATACATCTTTCATTTTACGAGTATGCATAATGCAAGCATAGTGCTTCAGAATGGATGCTCGTTTCAAGGCTTCAAGCTGAACTCGTTCCAATCTCAGCTAGGAACAACAAACAAAACTGGGGTCCGCTTACATCAATAGGACGTGGATTATCCATCAAACGTATAAACTCACTAATAAGTAGATAGTTAGGTTATAGGCGGACTAAAACCGGATAATTCTTCTTTGTTGAATCTACATACATACCAAGACTGGTTCCGTGGCATGAATACCATGAATACACCAAACTAAATAATTGGCCCATATGTATGATCTTCTCGGGGGCATCACACCCCAGAGGGCCATGCACATGCCAATATCCGCACTGATATAATAGATGCATGTTCATACATTGCCACCATTGAGTAGTCGTATTTTTTACACATTTAATCTATTACATCCCTTGATCATTTGTATATCTAATTTTATCTCAAGGTTATATCTGAGAGAGTTTGAGGCCTCACCCTCCAATCCCAGACCTGCACTGCATAGGTATCATTTACTGCGTGTGACTGACTCCTATTGTGTCTTAATGACGCCCCCGTGACAATCTAGCTGCGCCAAATATGATTCAATAAACTAAAGCGATATGGAAACTGCACTTTGATACTTTCGCCGTCAATACATGCACTAATTTAGAAATCAATACAAAGTCAGTTTAAAGTTGTAGTTGGCTCCACGTGTACCGTCAACAAACGGGGTTCATCTAAGTCCTAACAGTGGCGGATACAGGGGGGAGGGGGGAGGGGGGGGGGATTCCAGGAGTTGGAACACCCCCCCCCGGAACGGATTATGAATATAATTAAGCAATGAATTAAAAAATGAATATTATTAGATAACATGTGCCGTTGTCGGAGGCATGGCTGTCCCCCTGGAAAAAGTGTCCCCCCGGACATTGGTGCCTAGGCACGACTGTCCCCCCGGACATTGGTGCCTAGGAATAAATGTCCCCCTCTAGTAATTATTGTCCCCCCATGCCGGACATTTTTTCCTAGGCACAGCTGTCCCCCCCCCCCCCCCCCCCCCCCCCCCCCCACCCCCCTACTTTTTGACGTTTGCAATAAAAGTTCAACGAAACACTTAGCCTTCGAATCCTCGTAACTGCGCATGCATGTATCAACTGATGTCCACACGTGGAGAGAGTTTCTTTTTAGAGTAGACGAGTGCTGCCGGTCATGGACTACGAAAACGTTTTTAACTTCTTGTTGAAAGGAAGGTATCCAGTAGGATTTTCGAAAGATCAGAAACGTTCTTTCAGACGCAAAGCGTGTGGAAATTACAAGATTGAGAGCGGCGCTCTTTATTATGCTAAACGTTGTTTAAAGGATATGAGTGGCGATCGGCAGTGGAAGCGTGTGATCAAATCTAAAGAAGAGCAGGAAAGAATAATGATAGCTTGCCACGCTTCACCAGAAGGTAAATCGTCAGGTCAGGATTTCAAAGTGGGGGTTTCCAACTTAGAACGTCAATCGAAAGGAAGGGATCCACTATGCTGTAGGCCAAATACGAGCGGGGAAGGGGAAAGTATACCAAATACCAGCGGGGAAGGAAATGATAGACCAAATACGAACGGGGAAGAAGCGGGGGGGGGGGGGGGGGGGGGTCTTGACCCCGATATACAATGTCCGAATTTTGATTATTTAACACATATTAACGGCGGTTAAGTAATTGCGCTCAATGTGGGGAGGGGGGAGGGTTCTGGCAACATGGAAACCTGTATGGATACGCTCCTGATCGTTGTAATACATATTTATCTTTTATTAGTTTCACTTTGTTTTCTCCAAAACTGAAGGGGGAGCGCATCTTGGACGAGACAAAACTGAAGAAAAGATCGTTGCAAGATTTTATTGGAAGGATATGGTTAATGAGATTCGTGACTTTGTGAAAACTTGTGATGTATGCCAGAGAAACAATGATGTTAAGTTCATCAAAGCTGACACAGTCCTCCATCCAATCCCTGTCAAATCAAAAGTTTGGTATCAGGTACATAACTGCATTGATTTCTTAATAACGGTATATGGATTGATGTATTTCCATAGGTTGGTATCGATCTAATTGGGCCTCTCCCAGTAACCACTCAGGGAAATAAGTATGTTGCTACTTTGATGGACTATTTCTCTAAATGGCCACAAGCAGAGGCAATAAAGGATAAGAGTGCTAACAGTGTTGCTATTTTCTTGTACAAGACCATTTGCAGGTATAATATACATTGCATGTGTACTTTCTATGATAAGACATTAAAAATATTTACTGTGCACTTTATTCTAACAGGTCTTATTTAATAATCATATTGTGATGCATGGATATTTCTTGCATATCTTGCATATAGATTTGGGGCACCAAAGGTCATAATCAGTGATCAAGGGAGAGAATTTGTGAACTCCGTGTGCAAGAAGCTCTTCAAACTTACCAAAGTTAATCACAAAATCTCATCTGCTTACCATCCCCAAACAAATGGTTTAATAGAAAGGTACAACCAAACACTGCAACGATCTTTGGTGAAACTTGTCAATAAAGAACAGGACAATTGGGACATGTATTTGGAAGGAGTACTTTTTGCATACCGGACATCGATACATAAATCAACTGGTGTTTCACCATTTGAAATAATGTTTGGCCGGTAAGGAAAACATATTCACGAATTAATAATTTTACTTTATGCCTAATTTTTTTTAGGAGAGCAATACTACCCATAGAAACAGAATACCAGTGTTCCAGCAGTTCTCTCATTGAAGACAGTGGTAGTGATGATTTGGATACTGCAATGAAAAAAATGACAGATGTGAAAAAGAGAATGCACCAATTGGCCCATGAAAATATTTTATCTGCACAAGAGCGTTACAAGAGAGATTATGATAAAAAGCATTGGAAAGGCAAAGTAAGATGTTATATGTATAAACAGAATTTATAATTATACACATTTATCGACAGGCTCTTGATGTTGGGTCCATGGTGTTGCTTAGGAATTCTCAGCGTGATGGAAGGAAAGGTGGGAAATTGCAACAGCGTTGGCTTGGACCATACAGAGTTCAAGAGTCAGTTGGCAAAGGCGTGTACAAGCTACTGAATCCTTCAACTGGAAAAGCACTCAAGAAAGTAGTGAATGTGTGCCGACTGAAACCATATTATTCCACTAAAGGTCCAGTTTTTCATTTCTCAGATTCATCCGTGTTCCAGAATTGTAGCAGCAGTGATGAAACATGCAGTCCAATAGCTGTGGGATGTTACCGCAAAAAAAGGATAGCAATTTCCTCTTCTGATGATGGTTAATTGCATCCAATCCAGTCATGACAGTCAAGTAAAGTTGGAATCAGATAGAATGGTTGGCCATGGTGCTTGTGTAGTGAGTACTGATGCTTGTGGGATTGATGACACTATCTGTCAGATTTCTTCGGTTCCTGTTTGCCAAAGTGTAGGTGACATTGTAGTTTCCCAGCAATACTCAGCTCCAATGAGTGGAGTGACAAAACATTTAGGCCAAGGTAGCATCAGTGATGAAGTGTACAAATGTCACTCCACTTTGTGTACTGGTGACATAGGCTTTGTTGACAATGAACTTCAGTTAAGCAGGCTCCAACAGACCATTTCATTTTCTGAAACGATGTGTGACATTAATGATGGCTTTGTAACAAGTACACCCAAAAAGCAATGTGGTTTTTTTGTTCTACCTGCTGACATCAGCATTTCACCAGTTTGTGAAACAGAATTCAAAACTACATGTGTGACACCTTCAGCTACTGCAGATACTCAGAAGTACACTAGGAGGAGAGAAAAAAAGCATCATACATTTGCTAAAATAAGGGATTTACGCAAAAGAGAAGGTCTCCGAAGTAGAATGAAAGGCATAAAGTCAACTGGTATAATAACTGTATTTTTATAATGCCACATGCTTATCTTTAAAGACTGCTAATGGGAAAGTCTTAGCTCTTGTATGAAAAGGGTGGACAAATGTATAACATTGTCAAGGTGTGAACAGCTGTATGGTCTAACTATTATAGCTCTGTTGGGCTACCATTACTAAATGTATAAATTTAGGTGTGTAAGTCAAGAATTATATTGCTTTTAGTAACATAAGAAGCATTGAATTAGTATTATATATAAAAAGTTGTAGGAAATGGTAAAACTGATAAATTAGAACAATCAAACTGCTAATAATGTGAAAATACTGGCACTGGTAGCTTATTAATATGTCTGAAGAGCATATTGTTGACATTATTAGGTTTAAGGGCTACAATGCTGTATTTGACCCACTTAATTTACAGTGTGAATTTCCCTGCAACTGCTTAAAAATCTTCTACCATTCAGTTCTGTTAATTTCATACAACTTAATTGAATTTTTCATAACCTTTTCTATACCCTTTTCTACCACAGTTAAAGATTGTACTCTGGAAATCAAAGATGACAAAAGTGCAAACTCTACACAGTTCTGGATTCCATCTCTAAGTTTGTACATGGATGACTATTATGCCCTGACAGAAGGTAGGTGGTTATCAGACAGTATAATACATGCAGGCCAAATGATGTTAAAGGAAGCATTTCCAATGATTGGTGGTTTTCAAGCTACAATCCTTGGTGAAGTGTTAGCTTTTGAACCTGAGACAACAGAATTTGTACAAATTTTAATGTGGCATCAAGTCACTGGATAACAGTCTCAACAATTGGTTGTTGTTTTGGAGAGATCAATATTTTTGACAGTATGTTGCACAAAGACTTGCCAGATAGAACAAAGGAGAAAATAGCATCTCTTCTTTATTCTCCATTGAAGAAAATAAGCCTTAAATTCCATCCAGTGCAGAGACAGAGAGGTTCAAATGATTGTGGTCTTTTTGCCTTGGCTTTTGCCACTTCCCTTTGCAATGGAACCTGTCCCACAGAGATGATGTACACACAGAAGTCCATGAGAACCCACCTGTTGGATTGTCTAGTTAATCGCAAAATGTCTACATTTCCTGGAAGGGCAAGAGCGCCCAGGATGAATGAATTATCTGTTGTGCATGTTTACCTGGTATGCAAGTGCCGACTGCCTGAAGAGGGGAAGATGGCACAATGTGATCTTTGCAATGAACGATTTCACCAAACGTGTGAGAGCATCCCAGATGGAGTTTGGATGGATAAAGATAAATGGCTCTGCACTGCATGCAGCAAATACATGTCTGACACATGAAGTTTTTTGTGATATCATGTTACCAATCATTATTCCTGAACACACGGATAAGCTAAATCATATACTTGCACATGAATCTTAATTAATTCATACATCTTTACATTTTAAATTTACACAAGGATATGCCTTGCATTGAAATGAGAGCCTTATAGAAACTAATTAGCCTGCTCTGCACATTATGTAACTACCCAAATATAGTTTTGCACACTTGTAACAATCAGATTTTACAGATGAAATGCAAGGACGAGCGGGCACGCACATACATGTACATAGCATGATGTTTGCAAATACATGCACATCAAGCGTGTAACGATTTCATTGTATTAAATGTATATGTCAGGCCGGTGTTTATAAAGGGTAGGATATTCTATCCTAGGCACCAATGTCCCCCCATGGGGGGACACTGGTGCCCAGGGTAGGACATTTATGCCTAGGCATAAATGTCCCCTACGGACATATATACCTAGGCATAATTGTCCGGGGGACAATGGTGCCTAGGCACGAGTGTCCGGGGGACATCGGTGCCTAGGCATGAATGTCCGGGGGGACATTTTGCGATGGGGACAACCATGCCTACGACACCGTTTTAACCACTTCGGTTCTCATGAGCTATTACAATGAAGCGCTCGAGATCGGCGTCACTGTTTGCGTACCAGTGGCAGATCCAGGGAGGAAGGGGGGGGGGGGGGGGGGGGGGGGGGGGGGGCCAGGCACCTGAATCCCCCCTCGTACCTGAATATGAATATAATTAGCGTATGATGTCTTACGTGAGATACGGAGTGCACTTCGTGAAGTTGCTAAATAGCTTATTCTTATTGCTTATTCATTGGTTAGTACTATATTTTAGTTCCGTAAATTGCGAGATACGTAGTAGGCTGTTATTTATACTTAAGGTAAATGTATTCCAAAATGCTAACCCATGGTCGTTTCTTTCCGCAGTTAATTTGATTCGTGCTCTATTATTAGTACCCATCAAGGTTGAATGCACCTTGCTGCAAGACCATTGCAAATTTAAATTTTAAATTTTAACATAGCAAAGAAACTAAGCCGGCGCATGCCGTCGCAGATTTGCATTGTACGTTACATGCGCCGGCTTAGTTTCTTTGCTATGTTAAAATTTAAAATTTAAATTTGCAATGGTCTTGCAGCAAGGTGCATTCAACCTTGATGGGTACTAATAATAGAGCACGAATCAAATTAACTGCGGAAAGAAACGACCATGGGTTAGCATTTTGGAATACATTTACCTTAAGTATAAATAACAGCCTACTACGTATCTCGCAATTTACGGAACTAAAATATAGTACTAACCAATGAATAAGCAATAAGAATAAGCTATTTAGCAACTTCACGAAGTGCACTCCGTAACTCACGTAAGACATCATACGCTAATTATATCATCCATTGTATTACTGGTAGTAAGTTACAAGAAAGTCATGTTATAGGAATGTGTTAATTTGAACAGTAACATATCATACGGTTGGATAATGAGTTCAACGATACCACATTCCAATGTCAGAAGCATAAATGACTCCCCCGGTCATTTACGCCTAAGGTAAATTGCGACTTTAAGGCACATTCATTGCAACCTCCAGTATCAACTTGCTTATACAATGAGGGCTACTAATGAATTCACTTTTGTGACCTATGTATCAACAAACCTTGACTGCGTCAACCTGTTGTTTTCCATCCTAAGATTTTCTCAAGGTACAGTTTCCTGTAGCGCTACGTAATCCACCCTTTTTCTAATATTTCGTCTCCTTCTCCGTGCCCTAGCTGCTTCTTACGTGTGCGATGGCTACCGTACAAGTACTAATACCGGCACGCTCGCTATAAAAGCGTCAAACTTGCTATTTTACCTTGCATGACACAATCTGAGTACTACCCAACCCAAAGAAGAAAACTTTCACTATAGTGTACATTCTCCAGACAGTTAAGGAAAGGTACTAATTATTTGACGCGCCACGCCTATAATATACAAGTAAATAAAACAATTCTCTCTGAGAAAGTTGGTGGGATATAGGTTTTGCAGGCAAATATTATACTGCATGGTGTAAAAAGCAAGGAAACAAGTTTTATCAGAAGGGAAAATGTAATAGTCCTATATTTAGCACACTTCGACTAAGGCATATGCTGTTTCTGTGCTAAATATAGGACTATTACATTTTCCCTTCTGATAAAACTTGTTTCCTTGCTTTTACATCAATATACTATTTACCTGCAAAACCTATATCCACCAACTTTCTCAGAGAGAATGTTTTTATTTACTTGTTTCCTTAATTTTTTAACACCCAAATCACTGTTGCATCGCAGGCTTCCCCTTTCATTTAACCGATTTAAGTCAATCCAGACGTATTGCGAAAATTTTCTAGGTCTTTTGCTTCATTAGAATTGATAAGACCGTACATAGGCTTTTAGGCTATTGTGTATCAAAGCCTAACATCGACTAAAGCGAGTCTCCAGCAAATTCTAAAGCTATTGGTGCAATTTTCATTGCTTAAAAGTGTTCCTGTCCCGAGTTATGAGTTCTCAAGAAGAAGCAGAAGAAG
>OY811971.1:16127967-16151637 GCA_963681505.1 Eunapius fragilis
AAATATGTTGTGCATGACTTAATAGCAGACAGTTTGGTTGCTATACACATAGAAATGTGTACTTTATGTACTATAATAAACAGATAAGAATGTTTTTGTTCGTTAGGCAACTGCAATATATATGTATACGCAAGTAATGGCATTTTGCTTTTTTAAAAAACAAAGGTAGTTGTAAAGGTGCAAGAGAGACAGTTGTTTTTTAGGAGGACTAGACCGCAACATCAATGTACCAGGTAACGGCAGATGCAAAGAGAAACTAGCTGTATGGTCAGTATGGTTCCTGCCTCAAGGTAAAGCTCTGTGTTCTCCCTGTACATTGAATGGACGATCGAAGTGCGGTGGAGAAGAGATACAATAACTGCGACATCTAACGGTAAGGCCAAATTTGTAACAGGAGTGCAGCAAAACCTTTATAATTGTTGGGGTTGTATGTTCCTGCATGTAAACCGCAGCACGGCAGGCAGGTGAGGAAGATGAAAGTCTGTTGTTGATATATGATATTTCTGGTTCCCACTAGTAGTCCACCACGAGAGAGAGTGAGTGAGAGAGCTAGAGAGAGAGAGCGAGAGAGAGAGAGAGAGAGAGAGAGAGGGAGAGGGAGAGAGCAGAGAGAGAGAGAGAGAGAGAGAGAGAGAGAGAGAGAGAGAGAGAGAGAGAGCTAGAGAGAGAGAGCAAGAGAGAGAGAGAAAGAGAGAGAGGGGGGGGAGGGAGAGAGGGAGAGAGCGGGGGGGAGGGGAGAGGGTTCGGCTGCTTGCTTTAGATCATGTACACATTGTAACGTACTGTCGGGAAGCCACCATAGTGCATGTTCTAGATCAAACGGCTTGCCACAAGTACACGCAGAGATGGAATTTTGCGTGAGACTCTCTGTAGCGGAGGACATGCAGGTGCATGTAAAACGAACCATGCTCTTCATTTGGGGAATGCAGTGCCAGTTCAATGCACCTGATATTGTGCAAGGTTTCTTACTATATAAGTGTAAGAATTCAGGAGCTGTTTTGTTATAAGTTCTGTACAGTTCATTTCAATTGGGACTCAAACTCAATTGATCTTTGGCCTTTAACGTGAGCCTACGCACAGGGTTGGCTTCAAATTCATTCAGACAGAAAGCTGCATGAGAATAGTTAATGTAGTCCAATTGTGGCTTTGAGCAGTTCTATCAGGGATCATAGAATGAACTTGGTATGTAGAAGGCCCTCCAGCAGATCAGACGCGTTTTGTCGAGCACTGTGAATTCACTTACTAGTATCCGCGTAAAATGCCTGTTAGACTCATTATACAAGCATTTCCTTGAGTGGCTAAATAGATTGCACAATTTCCGCGTGAACCTGAGTATGCAGACGTGCATACTTAGGGCAGTAGATGGGCAATTTTAGGTCATGTCTCATACGGCACACAATGCATTGGCATGGTATCCCTCCTCTATATCTCACATGTGTATATCTGTTACTGTAGTAACAAGATGCATATTTATGCACAAGTTAGCATAGTCCTTCGTAATTTTGCTGATTCCCATCGATATTGAAAGCGCTCAACATTTTCTTTAAATTGCATTAATTGAAAGCAGCTTATACAGCCTTCAGTGCATCATCGATCGTCGAAAAAACACGAGAAAGAGTTTTCTCTCGCGACTTAGTTAGTGCTTAGAAACTTCCTTCAACCCACGTCGCTTAATTATAACCGTACAGGTAACGAAGTATATGAAGAGTTCGCGAATTCGAATCCACGATTCATGCATGCATACAAGGGCGTGTACCAGTTTAACACAAAAGTCATATTGGCGCCCATGCAATGCGTGCATTGCATTTAAGCCTCACACTTCCCGCCAATGTATCCTATAAATTTCTTCCCATCACTGTCACCTGCCCAACTTAGACTCTATTCATGCATGAGAATGCATAAACGCTGGTTGTTATGAGTTACGCGCATTTGATGTATCCCGTACGTAACATCCATGTAAATGCGAGCTTAGTAGTATAAATATGCTTACGTGTTTCCTTGCAGCAGGCGCACACGAACGCAGGCACATTGAATCTTGTTTGGCAAACTTGTTCAGTATTTTTGAGCCTGCAAATTATTTTATACGCCATTTAAGGCCGGAAGTATATCGACATGTTATTAATTGGCATGTTCAATATGCATTGATTGGCACAAGACAACCGTCCATCACCATTATGCATATTTGTTACAGTAGCAGTTCACATAAACGAATGCGACTTTTAACAGCTAACTAGCTCACAAAATGCGACTTTAAGGCACATTCATTGCAACCTCAAGCGAGCTATTAGCCTATACAAGATGCCCCAATGAGGGCTGCTAATGACCAAATGTATCAACATGTGTCAAAATGTTGATACCCATACCAAGATTTTCCTCAAGAGATAGCGCTACGTAATCCGCCATGTTTCTCCGCGCCCTAGCTGCTTCTTACTTTGAAATTCATAACATGTACGACGGCTACCGTACATGTATATACTAATACCTGCACGCTCACTTCATTGTCAGAATAAGAGCTTCTTACTTGCAATTTTACCTTGGTGGAGGATGGACGATGCATGTTGCAGGTGGTACCGGCGCAGTGGCGGATTCCGGGGGGGGGGGGGGGGGGGGGGGGGGGGGTCCAGGGTGTCTCGACCCCCCCCCCCCCCCCCCCTGGAACCTGAATATGAATATAATTAGCGTATGACGTGCCGCACGTGAGATATACATGTCTACGGAGTGCACTTCGTGAAGTTGCTAAATAGCTTATTCTTGTTGCTTATTCATTTGTAGTACTATATTTTAGTTCTGTAAATTGCGAGATACGTAGTAGGCTGTTATTTATACGTAAGGTGAATGTATTCCAAAATGCTAACCCACGGTTGTATAATATAGATATTCTTCAGTTCTGCAGATATTCTTTCCGCAGTTATTTTGATTCGTGCTCTATTATTAGTACCCATCAAGGTTGAATGCACCTTGCTCCAAGACCATTGCAAATTTAAAATTTAAATTTAATTTTAAAATTTAACATAGCAAAGAACTAAGCCGGCGCATGTAACGTGCAATGCAAATTTGCGACGAAACACACTAGCCATTTAAATCCGCATAACCACAATAGCCTGGAAACCAGAACGTAACGGAGTGGCACGCATTTATTGTTATAATTGCCTCCGTTTCTAATCCCCCTACATGTACAATCTGTGGAATGTGTACAATAAATTTTTTCGCGCACGAATATTATGCTGAATTATACAATTCACTGCTTGAAGTAGGTCATCTGCCGGAGTGTGATGGTAAATTTAAAGTGGCTCAAATAGCAAAGGAAAGCGCATGCAAATAACAACACAGCCATTTAAATCCATATGACTACAATAGCCTGGAAACCCGGCAGAAAGCAACAGAGTGCCGTCACTCATTTTTGGTGTTGATTGCTTTATTTTCCAATCCCGGCCCCCTTACATGTACAATCTGTGGAAAAATTGGAATGCGCACCACAAAATTTTTCGCGCGCTTCGCGCGCCCCTCCTCTTCTTCAATTATTCATGTCGGACCCCCCCCCCCCCCCCCCTCGCCAAAATCCTGCATCCGCCCCTGTACCGTACACATGTGTCATGCCAAATCAAAACAAAAGGTGTTTGAAGAGCTTTCAGCTGTCTGTTTAGGCCTATGTTTAAAAGGCGTATAGACTATACTCGTACATGACCTTTTTAACATAGGCCTAAACAGACAGCTGAAAGCTCTCAATCACTTTTAGTTGACAAACACTAGTCCAGAGAAACAGCTATTTTACTATCTGTATGAACGTTGGCAAAAAAAACTTACCTTACGTAGCTCGTATACGATATGTACGTACCGCACGGAGCGTAATGGATAGGTCCGCTAGCACGGCTCATTTTACGGGTATCGAAAGGATTTAAGCCTTACTTATCTCGGCCCGATCCTAGAAAGACTTGTTCTATAACCGGTACCGTTAAATGCCACTAGGTCCCTTCCATGACCGAACGGCAAAAACTTTTATTGCTGTCCATCCGAGTGTCCAATTGGACCCCCGGGTGTCCAATTGTACCCCCGGGTGGACACTCAGGACAATAGACCTCTTCATCACGTGAAAAATCTCGGATATTATCGTAAAATTTGTGCACCAAGATGGCGTATCGTATATTGTGTGGTAATGACGTATGTTAGATTACGGAGCGGTCACATGACATGTGAAAAAGGTCTATAGACATTGCATTGTGTGACCGTAATTTACAAACTTGATAATTAGAACATCCAGTAAAATGTACTGGAATATATGGTATCATTGAACTCATTATCCAACCGCTCAATATCGTAGCATTTTGTGCTGAACGGGAGCCTCTACGAGATGTATGCAGTGCGTAAACATACACACAACTCCTTTCTGCACCTATCTATGTCCAATGTATGCGCAAATATCTTTTCTCTGACCGTCGGGAAGTATATCTATTAAGGTTACGTGCGCACGTACGGTTGACCTCGTTTAGTCCAATTGATGCCGAGGGCATCGTGAACTTTCTCTTAAGTTTCTAAGCACTTGAACCTTCATTAGGGGCGTCATTCCGTGTAAAAAGGTAGATTGCAGAGTGGCCTATCAGCTCTCTGGTGGTTTAGCGATCGCAACAAGTATGAATAATCTATTCATTTTTATACTGATCCCTATGATTCAAGTGAGACTTCAACGGACTCCACTTATGCTAGCTCAAATTGCATTGTCGCTTGTGTGGATCCTTGTTGGTCCATAAGAAAGGAAGGAAACAGTTAAAGACCAGTCAGCCAAGGGTTTACTTATATTCAACGTTTGCGTCGGAGCTGTACGTATGCTTTGGACTGGATGCTGCAAACGATGAAGCGCACATTCATCCACATTCTATCTGCAAGCGTTGCTACGACGCGATGCAGCGCAAGCTAAAGGCAGTGAGTCAACATCGCCATTTCAACAGCCGCATGTAGCTGTACAAGTGGGAAGCTCATGCATCAGATGGTGGGTGCAAGGTAAGGAGCAATGTAGTAGTAACGTTAACCTACAAAAATCATAGGTTTGTGGCTCAACAGGATGGTGGAAGACCACACAAAGCTAAAACGCACTTAGAATAACTGCTCCTAAAACACACAACGTCTTGCGCCAAACAAGAAAATATGACAAAAGTTATACCAATGGCAGCAGTTCAACCCATTTCAGTGTTGGATAACTTGAAATGTTCCCTTTGCTGTGACATCCTCCACAGGTCCATTCAGCTACCATGCTAAACAGTTTTATGTGCTGACTGTCTGGCCCAATATTTGGTAAAAAATAAATGCCTGCAATGTGCATGCAAGACCAAACTGACTGCATATCCAAACTGCTGGACCAAATTGACTGCATGTCCATGCTGCATCAAACTGACTTCTGAGAGTCTCTAGTCAGCTCCAAGAATCAAAATTTGATAGATCGTCACCTACGCGTAGGCGCGTTAACCTACATGCAGGCGTTTCTAATCGCTTCATTCCTAACAATGTACAAACAGCCAACGCTTGAAATAATAAGGACCAATATAATAAAGAGGGCTACTTGCAAGCTGGCGGCAGAAAACAACGCCAGCGTGCTGCTATTGCTATGCACGGCTGTTACAATTGCATTGAAACGTGGACATTAGGCCCACACCCACTATGAATGTTAATTACCTAGCAACGTGACTAATTAACTCCCTAGCAACACATGTAATCTGGAAAGCAGGGTTTTCAAAGCACATCTTTCACACTATTTAGGATTTGATGGCACAAGTATATGTAGCGAAGCGTTTGAAACCCAAGGATACCAATTTCATTCCCCGTCTATTTATTCTAAAAAGAGCCATCCGGTTCAAAGATAAATGGTACAGCGTGGGTACCTACGAATCGCACGAGTTTGTTACAAATTCCGCAATATTTGACTAAAATGTTGTTATAGTAGGTGAAGAGGTTTTCTTATTTGTTTTTGTTGTCGTTACGCTCCCACGCGCGCTCGTGAGTATTTTAACCGCTGAATATATCAAAACAGTGCCGCCATTTGGATTTAATAACAACCACTTCATTGTACAGATGTTAGCCACTTCACCTCTGAATCTGTCCAGTGCCACATGGAGGTTGGAAAGTGTGTCACTTGCTTCAAAGCAGGAGAAAACACATGTATTGTGGACAGAATTCGGTGCTGGGGTGTTGACAATCTGGAAATTCATCTTGAAATAGCCACCACCTTTGTCACCACCCAGCTTAAGCCATATCTCATCACCTGGAATCGTTCCATCATACCAGGTGAGCGTGCCCTCCCTGCACATATTAAAATCTCTTAAACAGTTACGTGAACAGATGCGACATGTCTTATACATTTCATTCTGCTCTAAAAGTTCAACAACTTTCCTAGTGAGGCTGGGTGTATAGGCAAAAGCTGCCCCACAGAGCTCTTCCCCACCATTGCTGAGTTGAAAGGAAAACGGACCTAGTTCCACCTCATGGTTATCACCAACAAGCTTGTTGCTAAGGGCACGCTGCTTTCTCTCACTGCCTAAGTACACCCCAGCTTGCTTCAACCACCTGTAAGGAAGTTAAGTGAAAGGTATTTATTTTCATATTCCTTTGCTGCTGCATGTGGCTAACCTGTAATTAAGAATCCTTAGTCTATACCAGAGGATACAAAGCATGGACTTAATGGCAAGCCCTTGCTTTGCCGGGTGGAATGTTAATAGTGATTCCTGCATCATGGAGTACCTTTTCTTTCCTTTCCTCACACAGACCCCTCAGTTCATCCTCAAACAAGATGTCCAGCATCCTCAGCACCAACACTCAAGATGGACCGCGTCATCTGAAGCTCATGAACATGATGCTTGCTTGTGCGACCACTGAGCTCAGAGATTGGTGCTCGTGGTGTGGATATGCTAACCAATCTCAAAGGCTGAATGACAAGACCTTTGTTCAACTGATTTTAAATGCTGATTTACTTACTGTCCCTCCTGTTGGAATCTGTGTGCTGTTCTCCTTACTAGCATTTAGCATCTGGTACAGGACTTTATACTAACAAGTTGCATTTCCTGCAGTTGGACTACCAGACAAGTAGCACATACTAGTTTGCCACATGGAAGCTGAATTGGTTGTGCAAGCACACCCATGCAGACAGATGGAGCATTCCAGCTCACTCATTTCAGAGAGTGTCTGTGTCGCTGGTAATGGTGGTTGTATGGGGTTCTTTATTATTGGTGGTGGTGATACAGCCATAATGTGCTCCACAATTTCAGCAGGACTGTTTCCAGAATATGGCCTGGGTTTGGGCCATCTATCCTTGTAGACACTAATTAAAACACATGCAACCCTAATTGCTATACTAGTACAACACCCCATCTTATGGCTTCAGTAAGCACTTGTAAGGGCACTTCTCCTTTTGTGCTGCAACCTTCCTCTTTAACGCCAATTCACACTTGCTGCAGAACATTGGTGGGTGAATCTCAGGGCAGTCTTTGGATATGTCAAAGTGGAAAGCTGTCAGCAACTCCTCGGTGAAGCTTGTACACTTGTATGCACATGTGTGGCGTTCTATCTTAGCAGATACTACCGTCTGCTTCCTCACCGCTTTCGACCCTTTGGTAAGCTTGCACCCACAGACCCGGCATAGGTCTTCCAATTTACAGTTACTACACGCGGTATTCATTACAAACCGTTTGTGGTTTCTTTTGGTGTACAACCTATATAGGCCGCGTGGTGGCCTGTGGTATTCATAGCATGACTAACCACTCTTTGAAGATCACATCTTACCTTTTAACAGAGAGTTTATACGGCGGGATTTGGAGAAAAGTGGTAACCAAATCGTCGAACTTAAGACACGGAAATAAGCACCAAGATGCGCAACTGTCAGTGAATTGTGAACCGATGTGCTTTTCTTTGCGCATACACAGTATTGGATTAATAAGTGGTTGCATTATAGCTAGCATCAAAAGGATTTTGCATTACTGAAACAGGTTTTGCATAAACTGCCTCCTTTAGATGTTGTTTTTTAATGAGCTTATTGTACGCCATATTTTGACCATACCGTAATTCGGTTTATTTATCTAATTGCAAAACCTATTGTCACGGACGAAACAGCCGTGTATGAACGCTCTGTTGGGGCACGCCCCTCATTTAGCCGGAGTTGTTCCGATTTGCAAAAAAATTACTAGAAGCAGTCTTCGTTTTATAGGCAGATATCTTTTTGCCAAATACACACGATTTCCAACTTTTATACTCACTTTCATCAAGATCGTAGGCAATTTTTGTACGCTTCTCCATCTCGATCGTGTATCTACAGAGCCGATAGTTGAATGAGCTCCAAAGCGAATTAAAAACGAAGCCCTATGCTTAAGTGTTACTTTATTCGAGTTCAAAGTTTTATACGGCATTGATTTACGAGGACCATACGTTGCAATATAATGCCTACACGTAGGCTAAAACAGAACTTTTCGCCGAAATGTAGGCGTTTGATTGATCTATCACTAAGTCAAATTGCTTGAGGATGTAGCTCTACATTGTCCTTCCTGCAATGGTGACATCTGGGCAGGATTGGTGATTGAGCTGCTCTTACTCCACTAGCATTAGCAGCTCAATCACCAATAAAATGCTCACCACCAATAAATGGTGAACAAGGCCAAGGCCAGGTTTCACCAGCAAGAATTGTACACAGGATGTTATCTTCCAGTCCAGAGCCTGATGTCAATACAGTTCCAACTGGAGGTAGGGTATGCATGATAATGACATGATAATTGTAACTAGGCAATGATGAAATTATTATCTTTTTTAGCCAATAACACTTGTGCATGTTACAAACAGTAATCGCCCAATAAGCAAGGCTAGCAGTAAAACTCTAGAAAACTAGTTCATAAGATGCGACATGTACTAACCAGTCATGATCCTACTACACTCATTTGGGAAGAGATCAGAAGTCTCAACAAGAATGAGAAGAACAGCTTGTTAAAGTATGCCAGTGTAACCCCTGATATTTCTCTTGAACAAGGGTTGACCATTAAAGTTGACCTCACTTTACCATGGAATAAAATAAGGATGATTAGACTGTTAGTTTTAAATAATGTGTGCTTCACATTGCAATGCAAGGTTGACATGCACATACGTTTGGAAGGTCGCTCGAGGATAAAAAATTTGTCTAGCATGTGAAAGAAAGCAGCGCCAGCTTGCTGCCACCTTAGTATTACATATAATATGCATGTAAGCACAGATCATATAGTAAAACTCACACTCATAGCGTACAAACCTGAAACTTTATCATCTTATATAATTGCAATGGTTCAGAGATAGGCCCCTGCCCTCTTGCAGGAAGCAGAACTGGTAGCTAGGACATTCAAGCAGACTGTCTCACTGTTTGCCAAGTGCAACTTCATTTACAATCAGAATAATGTGTCAGAAGCTGGATAAAATGATCTAGGTATGAAATGAAGTACGTGAACATGAAGTGCTCTAAAACCTTTGTTAAAAGCATCTGATCTGTATTGATTTGGTCAGAACTCCATCCTTGAATGTGGATGCACTCAATGCAAGGAAGCCAGACACAGTTGCATCATAAAGATCAAGAGCCAGAATAACACCAATCCAGCTTAGAGCATTGTAACCCACATGAGCAACAGAGATGAATATGATGGGCATAACCTCAGCATGGCTGAATGTGGTTCTATTACATCCATAATAGATTTGTTGCATTGACCAAGCACCATCCCCACCTTTTGATATCAATGACAACCTACCTGTTTTACATGTGATGGATGTAGTGCACATTTTACACTGCAACATAGATATGACTGTGTCAGCCACATAACGAAGTTCAGCACAGTCATGGGGATATGACTGCTATAGTATGTAGCCATGTTTTACACAAGCCGATGTTTTATCCCAAGTGCTCCAGGAATGAAGGCTGATCTATGCAATACAGGTGGACTTGACAGGTGGAGGGTGACACAGACACACCGAACATAAGAATCGATATCGATGTTGGAATCAGAGGCTCTAGAAAGAACATGCTAAATAAATAGGCAATATGTACAATTTCTTCTTTTGCGACATCTGTTGATGGGCTTCTCCACAGAAATGCATACCGTTTTTTAGCCACCAGCATAGCACCTAATCCTAAGGTATACTCTGGAATACATTGTCTGGATCATAGGATGTAGTGTCTGGTAATATTAATACACATGCACACGTATGGATTGACCAAATGTAAGAACATAGAATCGTCTTTCTTACCTACACGCTCTATATGTTAGCATGCAGTGTTCTGTGTTGGCACGCTTTAACTCTACTGAAAGCGAGTGCTGTTTAAGATTTATAGCCTTCTATCTATAGCTAAGATCCAGTGCGTGTATTCTATAAGAATATTAGGTTTTGAAACATGACTCCTGTGCTATAGATAGCATGTGCTCTCCTCCATTTAATACTGTAAGGCAGTAGTCAGGCCACATCCATCTCTGAATGTATGTTCATTATGTTAAAGAGTCAGTGACCCTTCAGTTGAAAGCATTCTGTACTTTAGCCATGAGCAAGATCATGCCAAATAATTGCGTGCTTAAAGTAAAGACACTTCTTATGCGAGTTGTGGTTTCAATGGAATGACCCAGTAATGCATGCGATGATCTCAGTCTCCAGCTAATTCCCAGATGACTTGAGTAATAAATTGATCATGTTTCGAGCTTTCGTGGCTAATAATGTTGTTGCTTTTAAGAATAGGTAATCTTGTTGATATGTAATAGTGTGCTTTCATTTCTGAATCAAATTAAAGCATCTGGTAAAATAATGTCATATAAGATGGTGTGCTTGCCGTGGGAACATGGTTGGACAGATATCAGTTTTAAAGGAGCCTATGTTTTTAAAGAGAGTATACTATCATTTAAAAGGTGTTGCGATGTTGATGATGTTTTCATTGAAAACATTGTGTGGGAACTCTAGCCAGTTCCCACATATTGTTTATTTAAATGTACGTGTAGAAGAGACTTAGCTTTAAGAACTCCTCTTTTTAAGTTCTCGGTATGTGCATTTTCACTTCAAGCATCCAGTAATGTAATTCTGCAGTTGTTCATGTTGTTGAAGAATGAACAGGGTATTTGCATTTCAGGAACGTCTGTGTTAAATAAGGATATGCTTTCATTGAAAATGTGTTGTGAGCTATGCTCAGCAAAGCTCTTGGCCAAAATTTATGATGGTTTACTTTGGGAAAGATGTACATGTAGATCAATATTATCATATTTAGCCATAGTTAAGCAAAGCACACTCACATGACATGGAGGAATTAATGATACCCACTGTGTGATGTGGCCCTCATATTCACATGGAGGTGATGAGGGTGCGGCTCATTCAAAATGAATATTCAAATTCTGAACTGTCCAAGGAATATGCTGAAACCTACATAAATTTATTAAAAACTTCTTTAAGTATTATTGCCACACACCTGTGGACATGTATGGGCTTGGGACAAAGAAGCTGTCCAAGCCTTTTCTCGGCTTGCTTCAAACCTTGCCACAAGGGCCAACACCAAATTGATCTCTTCAGCCTCTACAGCTGCCTCAATATGACTCCTGTGCAAGCCAATGCCCAGGTCCTCCACTTATGTGGTGGGTGCTCACTCCAGCTGGAAGATAATTATTCTTCCTAACATTTATAGCTATTTGCTTTTTGCTTATAAATAAATTACATAATTTCTTATGTTTACGATTTGGCTTTGGAAAAATGCAAGGCATCTGGAATGCTCTATACTATTATGTATATGCCTTACCTTCCATGATGCCTGCCAAGCACATGAAGAAAACACCTCTAAGCTTACATGCAGGATATATGACTGACCGATATACATAAATACCAATTCCCTCACAACATTAATAACATAAGCACACTCAATATAAGCTGATAAATCATCTCTCTTTAATATTGAGAACATGCTTTTTAAGCACTTGGTTCATAAAAGTTCGCCATTGGTCCCTACCAAACCTTTCTTGCAATTTTAAGCTATGGACATAGTCTCGCATTACCGAATATTCTGTTACCAATTTCAAATTGTATCTGTCCTTTGACCACAAATTTCCCTCTACATATGGTTCTTTGTGACTCTCAGGAATAATAATGTTGAGTAGAACTGGATAAACTATTTCAGAAAACAATTCAGGTTCAACACTAATTATGTGCAGAAGAAGTTCAAGCATGTCGTTTGCAAAGGTTAATGGAACATAGATAGTGTCTGCCATGGAATGGACACAAACCTTCTGAGGATAACCAGAAGCCATCCATCTTTCTATCCATTTGGCAGGGAGGCTTTTTATCACCTTTTGGAGCTTGCCATAGAAATTAAAATCAGTCAGTGACCACCAGTCCCAGTGATATAATACTTCACTTTCATTTCTAAAATTAATGTATTTGCCTTTTGTGTACCAGACCTTTGATAAAGATTTTGTGCTAAGTATAGAAATGTTAATAAACATATCAGAAATGTAGTGTGTGCTAAGATTCCCTCTCTGGTCTATTTTCAAACACTCATACAAAGCTCTTTGCTGAAACCATCCATGCTTTGTATCCACTTGAATACTCATCACATCTTCTGGTATGTACACTGCTGTACCATTTGGCCACTCACCATCATAGAGAAGTACAATTGAATTGAAAAATCTTAGATAGTATGCAAGTAGAATCCTGAGACTGGTCTCGGTGGTACCCCAATTGAACATAATGCACAATTGAAAACATTTTTTGTCCATCAATGGGATATGATCGGAAGCTTTGGAAAATTGTAGCCAACGTTTTTAAGATCAGTAATCCATGTGGTGATATACTGTAAATCATCAGCAAGAACTGTACTCTGATTTAGCAATACTCTGTATACATGAAAATGGTCAAATGCAGCAGGCAAGTATGTCAATGCCTTTACTGTGCTTAATGATGACCTATCTGTATTTATGTACTTGGCAGAATGTACATACAATTCTCTATCCATATCTACAACTTTTATGGTTGAATTGATTCCAAGGCATACATACATCAGGCAGGTGTCTGGAATGAGTTAAAATAGGTTTTGAGATATGTAAGATCTCCAGATAGCTGAAGCATATTTTCCAAGTGTCTTAGGGAGAAAAAGTGACCAGAATGCACTGTACATGTGAACAGTGTTGTCAGTGCTGTATGGAGACACCACACCTCTTGGTACTGCTAATTTCATTGGATTCAAATCAGAAGGTAGAAGACTGATATTGTGTGCTGAAAGATAGTGTTGGATAATAGGAATGCAAAACGTTTCATTCATCTCCTTTCCTGCAATACCATTCCTGTGGGAGAGTTTTGACCAGACCTTGTCAACATCTAATTGTGGTGAAGGATCCCAGATGGGGTTATCTGGAGGAATGATCTGTAGCATAATAAGGTTAGAAACATTTAAACTCATGACAATTACCTGCAGTGACATCTCTGTAAAGTTCTGGGATTTTGTGTAGCCGGTGGATATTATATAATCCTTCTTGATAAATTGCATGAGGAATGTTGTTGCCTTCCATATCCAGAACTATCTTAGCGCCCCTATCAACAGCATATAAATAACCAATATTCCTTCGATTGAAAGCATGGTAATAACTATCAATAATTTTAACCAGCTTGTACGGAAGTGAGGCAATTTCTTTACTTGACATGTATATATAGTTACTCATTTTGAGGTTGGTTGCGCAACGAGGCTTTGAAATATGATGGCCTAGAACTAATAAGCACCAATCAGTGGTTGTGTTAAGCACAGTTATCATTGCTGGTGTCAGAGTTCTTGTGTCCGATATAACCACTATCCACTTAGTCAGATCTCTACATCTGCTCATATATCTCAATCTTGTAACTTTAGGCGATGACGAAGATAGCATTAATGGTGATTGATATTCACGGTTCATATGTACTTCAAATAAATTGTACAATATAAGTAGAGCTGCTGCAGTTATTATAATAATGAGGACTTTGAATTTCTTCATTTTTAAAACTAAAATAAGAAAAATCATGAATTGATCTACAATAAAAACTACAGTACTTTGATATCATATTATGCATTTCGATCATATTTCAATGCATTTATGGTCTTGGGGTCCTGGGTTTACCCGACGATTAAGGAGTTAACACCGAAAATAATTTCGGTCTATTTATGGTAAGTGGAACATCGTTAATAGGTTGGATCTTACCAATAGGTACTTATATTTAGAACAATCATCAATTTTGTCATCCATAAAAGTAGGGGCTATAGGCCCTCATTTAACCTCGTTCGGACGGCAAGACCGCAAAACATTTTGGTGTTACCGGAAAGCTAGTTAAGTGTAGCACAGCAACAACCGTAAAGAAAGTAATAGATTCATAAGTCTTTATGCCGCTGTGATTGCACCTTAATTTGAGATTGCATGCATCGTGTACAATAGTCTCCTGCGGAGTTTGAACCTTTTGGCCAAATATGCCAGCATCATGAATCAATTTTGAAATTTATCACTGACCGAACTATGCCGAAAATCTGCTACAAAATGTTTGGTAACGTTGTTTTCTAAAAGTAAACTACTCAAAATCTGCAACAAATAGATAACTATTAACGAATTCAAACTATCATGTTTCTTCCTTATGCAGGCACCATGTACTTTATGCAGGACATAAAAATCAGGTGAACAGGGTCATTATCAGGTCACTACTGATGCATATGTAATTAAACACTACTGTGATGTTAATTGTTTCCCAAAATGATTTTTACCCGGCACCTGGACCCCTGCAAGACCTACCACACCCAGCAGCTGTTGGAGCGTGGCTATGGCATTGTAGATCAAATGACCTTGAGGAATATACAAAATGGTCTTCTGCAACATTGCATTTCAACTAGCTAGTAACTGGAGGGTTGGATGATATATTTCACATACTCTAGTGCCTGATGTTATACTTGTTACAAGTAAATAAAAACATTCTCTACGAGAAAGTTGGTGGGATATAGGATTTGATTATGACATTGGTGGTGTAAAAAGCAAGGAAAGGTCTTATCAGAAGGGAAAATGTCATAGTCCTATATTTAGCACATTTCTAGGGCATGTGTTGTTTGTGTGCTAAATATAGGACTATGACATTTTCCCTTCTGATAAGACCTTGTTTCCTTGCTTTTTACACCACCAATGTCATAATCAAATCCTATATCCCACCAACTTTCTCGTAGAGAATGTTTTTATTTACTTGTTTTCTTAATTTTTTTTCATACCCAGTTTATACACATGCCGTTTATCTTTAGATACCGTAATAAAATTATACAAGACATAGGAGGCTGATAGTCGATTGTTTATCAAAGTATTATATTATATAAAAGCGAGTCCTCCAGCCGATTCTGAAGCTATTGGTGAAATTTTCATCGCTTAGAAATGTTCCTGTCCTGAGTTATGCGTTGCCAAGAAGAAGGAGAAGAAGAAGACGACC
This sequence comes from Eunapius fragilis, assembly GCA_963681505.1. Classification (NCBI taxonomy): domain Eukaryota; kingdom Metazoa; phylum Porifera; class Demospongiae; order Spongillida; family Spongillidae; genus Eunapius; species Eunapius fragilis. Next base: position 16,143,400 of record OY811971.1, read on the forward strand.
CGCCTCTTGTTCCGAGACTGGGTACGAGGACGGGCAGTACACTCTTGTTCTCAACAACCACGCGGTTCAGCGACATGAAACAAAAACGAAACTACTCATTTTTGACTTCTAGATCGATTGCTAAAACAAGCTACACGATCCGATCGTCGGGAGTGTTGTTACAGACGGGTCGCGTTTTTTAAATGACATTCATAGTCGGGGTCAAATCCTATATGGAAGTTTCTAACGAAACTTCCGATACCAATGTAGCTGCATACCGTTAGTATAAGGTAGATATTGGCTAGGCGCCTTTAGGACTAAATTACAAGTGAAAAACTGCCTCTCCTAAAAATGTCCCCCCCCCCCCCCCCCCGGATAGTTTCCCCAAGGAAAAGTGTCTCCCTTAGGAAATAATGTCTCCTTGTAACGCTATTGGAATATGTGCGTGACGCGCTATACCTAATCCCTCCCCTCCCATCTCTGACCGGTACCATTCATATGACTGACTCCTATTGTGTCTTGAACTGTAACATGCACCTGTGAAAGAATGAACACAGGTTCAGTTTACGGCTGCAACTGACATCAGTGTACCGCTACTCGACGTGTACCGGCCGTCATCTGGTCCTAAGACTACCTTTGAGGCCGTGGGTAAATTATTGTACAGTGTTGTTTAACAATCAACCCATCCCCCCCACACACACACACACACGCACACACACACACAGGTGCTCATATCAGATCACTACCTCAAACGTGGTATTAGCCACACCCTGAATGAGCGGGGGGGGGGGGGGGTGCTGTCCGTTTTAGGCCCGATCCAAAAGCGGGGGGGGGGGGGGGGGGGGGGGGGGCTGCTTGCCGTACGATGATTTATATCTTGGTTTGTGCGCGCGTGCGTGATAGTGCGTGGGGAATGGAGCGGGGTGGGGGGGGGGGGGGGGGGGGGGGGCGGCAATTGGTCCCAGAGGGCGGCATTTCGTACGAATGGGGGGGGGGCGGCCGCCCCCCCCCCCCGAGCCTATGCTGTATCCGGGGCTGACTGTAAGCTCGTTCCTTCTCTCGTCCATGGATGCCTCCTCCCCCCCATTCCCGAGTACATGCCGCCTTGCCGATGCTAATGTTCACAATCGCATGTGCATGCAATGCGGCAACTATTTTCTTTACCTAATATAAGCAGTGAGAGTCTATCGATGGTTTCAATGAAACACACATGACAAATGGCGGTATAGAGAGATCCCGTGTATCAAAAGATGTTGCTAGCTAGAAAGGTTAAGAGACATACATGCACATTGTCCATAGCATGTAAATATGATGATGACCGTACATGTAGTGAACATGCGTGTTCCTACATGGTCCTTATTTGTATATACAGTGGAAGCCGATGAATAATAAGCCTGTTAATTGCGCTATTGAGGTACATCATACGGCTCTATCCCCCCCGGCCGGCCGTTATTATAGTGTCCATATAGACGTTATTCTTATCGTACACAAACTAATCAAAGTTGGGGCGTTTCGCAATAGCTGGGCTTACCGCTCAGATCGCGGCTGGAAAGGTAGGAGGGATGACAAGAAAATTATTATTATCATAGATATTAGAAGAGAGGGATTGGAAACGGATCAATGAATCTAATTTCTTATGTTACAGTCCGCGTAACGCCGGAAGTGTCTATAAATATCTATGGCGGCACTATAGAGCAGATGGCAGCACTAATGTCCAGTTTGGAGAGCCATTGTGATCGTCTACGAAATGGCATACATAGCGTCTTGAATGACGAAAACTTCACAATCGGAAGTTCGAAAGCTAAGGCTGCTGTTGACTGCGCGAAAAGCATGATCCAATGGTCTGAGATAGGGTAATTGTCACAGCAGGTGCAGGTTCTGGCTCAAGAGTCTGTAGTTTGACCTTGTCCAAAGGGATAGAAACTAGTAGAGCACTTGTATCCCTATTCTTCCAGTAAAACTTCTTTCTTTGTAGTGAGAACTTTCTGCCCATTCTAAAATTATATCTGCGTTAATTGTATAAATACATAGTCCACTTTGACTACTTACCTCGCTTGAGTACTAAGCCTCAATGAGAAAGAAATAGGCGATGGATACGCAAAAACCAATGCTCTTTCTGAATTAAAAGTTTGTATTGGGCTAACACTCAAAACACGCTTAAAAAAGGTACAGCGCCAAACCGTTTCAAATATCGCCCCACTTGTATTTCAACGTTAGCACTGAACGAGAAGCACGATTCTGTTTGCTCAAAACTAGTCAAAGATACACAAAAATGTCTTACCTGTAGCCCAGAACTAATAAAAATGCTTTTCAAGTACTCGTTCCAATACCAGTGGTGCAGGCAGTGAGGGGGGTACTACAAGATGCCGTTTTCGCGTGTCAACGTGCATAAAATGACTCAATAAGGGCCCAACATTGAAACAATACTTACACGATGTTGGTGGAAGTGCTCGTATGTTCAGAAAAGAACAGTGAGCACGCAGCAGATACAAACCTCTTGAACTCGAGTAAAGCTCTTTCGTTAATTAACCGTTTCAAGGAGTGCCTATGTACAACTATGCGCTCACGTGACCTCGTTTCCAATCCCTCTCTTCTAATATCTATGTTATTATCAATGACAACGGGCTAATTGTTCTGACTAATTTGTTTGTGCATTGCATACAATAAACTAGCTTGCAATCACAGGCTGATTATTTTAAATTTATAAATAGACTATAACATGCATGCCCTGTGCTACATCACCCAATCACGTTCATTGGTTGTTTTACGAAGAGGTTTGCGCACTTGGATCACTCTTTGCATCCTCATGTGGCGTCCCGCCACGAGCAGCTTAAATCATGCATATGCCATGTGATGTAATTAATACAAATTAGGGTCGACCGTTCCAATAAGTTATTGTTAATTCATTGAAAAATTAATATACCACCTGTTTTAACATACGGTTACTACGCAACCTCTATAACATGCCCGCGCAATACAAATACTTCATGGAATTATTATTTTCAGATAGTAGCTATATGTTCTCACGATGAGACTCGAGAGTGAACCACAATAGTGTTCCTTTAATTTTTACTGCATGTGATGACATTATTACCTGCACAAGGCATGTAGGTTTTGTGTGGCAAGCATGGTCGCTAAATACACGTTGCTATGTACTTTTGTGTGGGCGGTGGTCGTTCCTATTGGCTGCTAGGTACGCGTACAAGCAACCAATAGGCGCTAGGCAGAGTAAGTTAACCGGACGTACGGACGGACGTCCGTACGTTGGAAATCATTGTATAATTGAATAATTATTTATACCCGGTCTGCTGCTGTTTATGAGATGCTTTTCTCATACTGCAAAATTTGGCAAGACAATAGCTTGGAGCTCCTAGTGCTTACATTGAAAATCTCTTCGGTGACATTTACTTCACAAGAACTTGACGTTGAAGGATTGTACGATGGAATATATTCGTTGAACCAAATATCTAACTTCGACCAATGTATAGCCGCATGCCGTTAGTGGCGAAGATGCCCGAGTATTCGAGCAGAAGATTGTAGAACTGTATCTGCATGAAAGGTGAGTTCCAACCAAGGTATATATATACCCGAGGTATATACATTATACAAACGTAATGAATACACTGTTACTGTTAGTAGTTAGCTGAATAATGACATCTTTAAATTTTCGAGTACGTATAATGCAAGCATAGTGCTTCAGTATGGATGCTCGGTTCTACCTAAACGCGTTTCAATCATGCACTGATTGGAACAAAAACAAACAAACAAAAAAAACTGGGGTCCATATGGACGTGGATTATCCATACAACGTATTAACTCACTATTAAGTAGACAGTTAGGCCAGGCGCCTGCGATAACTAAAACCGGAAAATCATCTTTGTTGGATCTACATATATACCAAGACTGGTTCCGTGCATGAATGCCATACCACGAATACACTACACTTAATATGTTGTCCATATATATGATTTTCTCGGGGGCATCACACCGCGCCTCAGAGAGGGTACATGCCAGTATAAGCAAGGAGGCATCGGGTGGGGTAGGGTGGGGTGGGGGGGGGGGGGGATATGGTTTATTTTTAATCCACTTACATAATGCAATAATTTCCCCCTCAAGGCAGCCTTAGGACTTAGATGAACCTCGTTTGTTGACGGTACACGTGGAGCCTACAACTTTAAACTTTAAACTGACCTTGGATTGATTTCTAAATTAGTGCATGTATAGTATCAAAGTGCAGTTTCCATATCGCTTTAGTTATTGAATCATATTTGGCGCAGCTAGATTGTCACGGGTGCGTCATTAAGACACAATAGGAGTCAGTCACATGCAGTAAATGATACATATGCAGTGTAGGTCTGGGATTGGAGGGTGAGGATGCATGCCACATAGCTCTCCCTCAAACTCTCTCAGATATAACCTAGAGATAAAACTAGATACAAACGATCAAGGGATGTAATGGATTAAATGTAATAAATTAAACGACTACTCAATGGTGGCGATGTATGAACATGCACAAAATTATGCATATATTATATCAATGCGGATATTGGCATGTGCATGGCCCTCTGGGGTGTGATGCCCCCGAGAAGATCATACATATGGGCAAATTATTTAGTTTAGTGTATTCATGGTATTCATGCCACGGAACCAGTCTTGGTATGTATGTAGATTCAACAAAGATGAATTATTCGATTTTAGTCCGCCTATAACCTAACTATCTACTTATTAGTGAGATTATGCGTTTGATGGATAATCCACGTCCTATTGGTGTAAGCAGACCCCAGTTTTGTTTGTTATTCCTAGCTGAGATTGGAACGAGTTCAGCTTGAAGCCTTGAACCGAGTATCCATTCTGAAGCACTATGCTTGCATTATGCATACTCGTAAAATGAAAGATGTATTAAGGTAACTACTATAACAGTGCATACATTACGTTTGTATAACGCATATACTTTGGTTGGAACTCACCTTTCTGACACAGTTCTACAATCTTCCTCTCGAATACTCAAGTCACTAACGGCATGCAGCAACATTGGTCGAAGTTAACAAGCATAACAACAGACATCAGCCTGTGTATGCATCCAACCCTCAAAGTCCATGAGCATCTCCAGTAGTACTGGCACTATAGAAAATCGTGCTGAATACTGACATAATAAGGGAAGCATGCCTATCCCATGCTCCCCGCGTTGATGATACATGCACATGTATGCATTGAAATCGCATACATGCATCAGACACATTGCTCTGGCTCGAAATTGTTAAGCAGCTATGTGTACTGGCAAGTTGGAATGCAATTTTGCCGGTTGACAGCCCCACTTTCTGTATCCACTTCTTTCTGAATATTAGGTCATTTGGTCTACAATGCCATGGCCACTTTCCAACAGCTGTTGGGTATCGTACTGGCTCGGTATAATCGTTTTGTGAAGAACTATTAGGGAGCACTGAGTTAACATCACACCTAAGGTGGTAGAGTTCACATAAAAATACAAACGATCAAGGGATGTAATTGATACTCAATAGTGGCAATGTATGAACATGCATAAGATTATGCATATATTATATCAATACGGCTCTGAAGAAAGTACTTAACTATTATTAACATGCCACATCATCACTTGGTCCATATAGGAACGCCATAGATCTCTACCAAACTTGTCTCGTAATTTCAAGCTATGAATAAAGTTCTGTGTTGCTGAATAATTCATTATCATTTCAACATTCGTTCTATCTTCATTCCAAAAATTTCCATCTAAAAATGGTTCTTTATGATGTTCAGGAACTGTAATGCCAATTAGCAGTGGATAAACAATCTCACAGAATAATTCAGGTTCAACACCCATGATGTGCTGAAGAATTTCAAGCATGTCATTTGAAAACGTTAATGGAACATAGATTGTGTCCGCAATGGAATGGACACAAACCTTCTCAGGGTAACCAGATATTTTCCATCTTTCCATCCATTTTTCTGGGAGGCTTGATATCACCTTTTGGAGTTTGCCGTAGAAATTGGAGTCAGTTAGTTTCCACCACCACCAGTCATCAGAAAATACTTCCCTTTCATTTCTAAAATCAATGTATTTGCCTTTTGTGTACCAGACCTTTGATAAAGATTTGTTACTTAGCATTGAAATGTTAACAAACATATCATCTGAAATGTAGAGAGTACTAAAATTGCTTCTCTGGCCTATCTTCAAACACTCATATAAAGCTCTTTGCTGATACCATCCATGCTTTGTATCCACTTGAATACTCATTACACCTTCTGGTATGTACACCGCTGACCCATTTGGCCACTCACCATCATAGAGAAGCACAATGGAACTGAAAAATCTTAGGTAGTATGCAAGTAATATTCGGAGGGTGTATTCTGTGGTACCCCAGTTGAACATAATGCATAGTTGAACATCTTTAGTCCATAAATTGGATTTTATTGGAAGTTTTGGAAATGTGTAGCCAACTTTTTTAATATCCGTAATCCATGTTGTTATATACTGTAAATCATCAGCATGAATTATGCCCTGATCAAGCAAAATTTTGTATACAAGAATGATAGCTTGTTCAAAATGGTCAAATGATGCTGGAGAGTATTTCAACATCTTTACAGTGCTTAATGATTTCATATCTGTGTTTATGTAGCTGGCTGAACGTTCATATAATTCACTATCTACATCAGGTGTTTGTATTGTTGAATTGATTCCACGATATACATATATCAGGCAGGTGTCTGGAATGAGGTATAAAAGGCTATGAGATATGTATGACCTCCAGATAGCTGAAGCATATCTCCCAAGTGTCTTAGGAAGAAGAAGTGACCAAAACGCATTATACATGTAAACTGTGTTGTCAGTGCTGTAAGAAGACACAACACCTCTTGGTACTGCTAACTTCATTGCATGTGAATCTTGATGAAGAAAAGTTTTATTCTGTACTAAAAGATAGTGCTGTATAATAGGAATACAAATTGTGTCTTTGAAGTCATTGTTTGCAATACCATTCCAGTGATGTAGCTTAGTCCATATCGTGTCAATGTCAACATTAGATGAATTATCCCAGATTGGATTATCTGGGTGAATAAAATAGACATAAGCAATTGGATTAAAATTACCAGCATAGCCAACCGCCCTCATGTCTGCATACCTGCTGCATCATCTCTGTAAAGTTCCGGGATTTTGTATGGCTGTGGGACATTGTATACCTGCTCTTGATAAATTGCCTGAGGAATGCTGTTTCCTTCCATATCCAAAATAATTTCTGCACCCCTTTCTATGGCATACAAATATCCAATATTCCTTCTATTGAAAGTGTGATAGGGAGTAATTTTGACCAGTTCGTATGGTAGAGAAGCCATGTCTTGTGTTGACATGTATATTAAACTAAATTTGTACATGTTTAGGTTGGGTGCCCAATGAGACCTTGACATTTGAAAGCCAAGAACCAATAAACACCAATTGGTGGTTGTGTTAAGCACAGTTAGCATTGCTGGTGTTGGATTTCGGGTGTCAGCTGTAACCACTATCCACTTTTTAAGACCGTTACAACTGTTCAATGATGGTGAAGATTGTGATACTTGAGGCAATGTCAAAAAAGATGATTCTCCAATTAATGGTGATGTATATGTAGAGTTCAAATATACTTTATGTACACTGTACAAGAGTATTAAGGCTGAAACAGTTATTAAAGAAGCCAAGGTTGCAGCATTCTTCATTTTAAACTAAAGAAATAGTATGCAACGTAAATTTTACAACAGAGCAATACATTACATTAAATTCAGTGACAGGATAAAAGCAGTGAGCTTATATTAAGGGAAATGAAGTAGATAGTATCATACCAACACCATATCTAGCACAACCAACCTACTATTTTTCAGCACATACGGATACACCATTTCTATATGACATATGGTTTCTGTCCTTCAGAGTGATACTTGGCCATACGTTTTTATGGGTGTCTTTAATATCTACTTGATTAATGTAGGAGTGATTAAGTAATATTGTCAGAATGGAATATTTAAAATCTAACACAGAGTTTCGATCAAACAATTTCAAAAAATAAGAAATATTCATGTGACAAACATGGTATTCCAGTTCTTATAAAAGCACATATCTCAGCTCAACATATCAACAGGAAGTCAAGGATGCAAACTTGTGCAACGTTTGGTTGAGTCTGATTTCAAACCTGGTTGTGCCTTTTAGAGCGAGACAGGGGTCACAGGATATTTTATCACCCAAACCATTTTATCCGGGGGATAATTTGTCCTTGT
>OY811971.1:16151837-16159337 GCA_963681505.1 Eunapius fragilis
ACCCCCCCCCCCCCCCCCCCCCCCCCCCCCCCTCCTCTACCCTCGGTGCCATTAGTACATTATGTCCCCGGGCGCTAATCATACCAGAGATAATCTATACATTATCTCTGATCATACTACGCCACGGCTACACTGCATGCCAACGTTCTGTATACTGGGTTTTGCGGACACATATGCGTACACAGACACCAGTATATCGATGATCGTATGAAGACCAATATGCAGACAAACACGTTCATGTACGTATGCCCCTATGAACGACCGCAACCCAAGTTATTATTATTGTTTATAACCAATAGAATGATTAGTATCTGGATCGTGCTAGGGTTCTCAATTGTCACACAGATTTGGTCGATCAGCTAGCGCCGTGATCGGTAAGCCTATGATACCGTTACTGTGCTAAATAGAAGACAGAGAGAGAGAGTGTGTGTGTGTGTGTGTGTGTATGTGTGTGTGTGTGTGTGTGTGTGTGTTCGTGTGTGCGCGCGTGTATGGCGTGAGTACGTATGCACCTTAATGCATGCGTTCTCTTACGTACTCTTATCTTATAAGATACCAACATGTGAGTTCAGTACATGGTTAGAAACTGGTTGTGTGTTGTAAGAATACCACCTGATGCAGGTGTACCTTCACACTACCCTTCTGTTCTAGTCACCTCTGTGGGCATACCTATGTTCTGTGCATATCATACTGTCTTCCGACAACAGGTGAGTTCAGTATGGTTAGAAACAGGTTGTGTGTTGTAGAATAACACCTGATGTAGGTGTCCAGTAGGGTCACGAGAGTGAAAACACTCTTAGAATCACCCTACCAGTACCCCTGTGATGCTATACCATCATAAAAGTGTTGGTGCCATGACAACTGTTGAGATTTGTGGGTTTGGACTGGGGACTATACAAACAAAAGACCCCTCCCTCCAAAAGGGTGTGGTCACTTATATTAAATAAGTGACAGAGGTGTTGTGGGTATTGGCTCACAACTTCTTGGAGTGTTTTGTGAGGGCCCAATGTAACTATGCCTGTGCGAGGTCAGCAGGGTAGAACATTTTAGCAATGTGTGTGAAGGCCAGAGGGGGTCATAGGGAGGAGGTGTCCAGTAGGGTCACGAGAGTGATAACACTCTTAGAATCACCCTACCAGTACCCCTGTGATGCTATACCATTATAAAAGTGTTGATGCCATGACAACTGTTGAGATTTGTTGAGCCCAATGTATTTAACGAACAATTGCCGAACTCCGACTACGGTCCTATTGAATTACGAATCCGATTCATAAAGGTTTTATTGACAGATACAGTACTTTCACACTGCCCTTCTGTTCTAGTCACCTCTGTTGGCATGCATATAGTCTGTCCATATCTTACTGTCTTCTGACAACAGGTGAGTTCAGTATGATTAGAAACAGGTTGTGTGTTGTCTTCAATTAGATTGAAACTCATCACATAGGAGAATTGTGGATACATATTGTCTCTCATACTCATTGTGACCTTAGAGTGGCTGGTATGATGGTGACTTGCACGAACTTCTTCCCACGAGATATCAGAAACAGCAGACCAAGTGCCTACCAGCATTGATAGAAAATATCTGCAGTTTGCAAGATTCCAGATTACTCAACTTTATATTATGTATGAATTAAAGTTTAAAAGGGTGAGAAATGTGAAATGGTGTTACCCTACATAGTGGAGGTAGCAGCTGGTTAGCTGTAAGCAGGACAACCTCATGTCACGTCACTAAAAATATGTTTCTAAGTGTTCAGTACCCTGGTATTGAATTTAACCCCTTTATGCCATCCTGCTTAAGCCACGTCGACTGAAGGGCACTTTAGTGGCAGGTTGCTTCACCCCTATTTTCCTAGCTGCTTAGACCACACCCACTGAGGGGCACAGTACGTAGCGGCTGGTTGAATAACTCCTTTATGTCTAGCTGATTAGTACACACCCACTGACGGGGCACTATAGCAGCAGGTTAAGACCACTCCGGTTAGATAAACCCCTTTAATACTGTAGTGGCAGGACCGGGCAGGTTGCATATAACCTAGCTTCTTAGACCGCACCCACCGAAGGCTTATAACCCATTCATGCCTCTACTAACCTCACCCATCTTGAAAACGTGCAATGTGATTTCAAGCGCGCTGTCCAACGTACATCTTGATAGCTGCAAACGACGTCCGTGCACAAAAAGCGGGAGACTATACAAAACTAAGATTGATGTTAGATTTGATTAGAAGCGTAATCTATAGCTATTTGTTTGGTTTTTAAATTAGCCGTCTGAATAGGCAGTATTTCTATATATTCGATCTACGTGCCCAATCTATTCAGCGTGGCCCGACTAAGCCTAATCTAATAGAACCGAGTCTGTTTGTAGTGCACAGGTAAATATACTATTGGGTACTAATACTAGATACTAGCTAAAGAATATACATTTAATTTTACAAGTGTTTGTTCTATTTATAGCCCGCCTGGTGGATTAAGAGCTTATAAGCAAGATGTTGTATAATAAATATGCCCTAGCAATGTGCGAATCAAATTGGTTTGGAACAGAAATGCAGGACAATTCACACATAGTAGCTTATGCCATATTGTCCCACGTAAGAAGTAGCTTTCTAGCATAATCTCTTTTGATATCAAATTTATCCAAGTCTCTGAATCTTTTTCTGAGTTAGGGACACATCCATTAGTCATATAGAACTCTTTTTCAAGTTTGTTTTAGCAATATACAATACTCTCTATGCAGAGCTGTAACTTTTGCTTTTAATGTTGATAAAAGACATCTGTATTTTTGGTAGTCCTCGTTGTCTTGTGGCAGGTGACTATGTTTTAGGATTTTTAGATCTTTTCTTAGTGTGTCAAGTTCTTACACTTCCTTTGTAACTCCATTACAGTTGGCTATAGCTTTGCCTATAATTTTGTCTCAAAACCTGATGTAACTGTTTGAAGCGTGTGATCTTCACTGCTTATTTCTACTGCATTAGTGTTCATTATTACAGGTTGTTCTTCAGTTGTTGAAATTTGTTTAATGTTGTCTGTAGAAAAGGTCATGTCTGTAGCACTTGTAGAAGCATTGGTAGTACCTTTTTGTGGGTCATATTGTGTTAATGCCAATTCCTGTTGATCAGTATCATGTGAAGATGTCTGATCACTGAAGAAGACATCTAGAGATCTGTTGATGGCTTCTGGTGTTTCGTCAGAACCTAAACTTTGGCTGTCAGGTACAGTGACTTGTGACTATTCCTTTTTATAAAGCAATTCTTCATCATATCCATATATCTTGATGTAAGGTATTGGCAGTGTGGTGTTATTTTCAATGATAGATTTCCAACTTTGAATTCTTCGCCTTTGGACATCAAGTAGGCTACTATCACGAAAGTGAAGAAGTTCTGGTAGGAAAAGATTAGGTGAGTCTACACCATCACTAAAAATGTATTCACTTTCTGTTGTTGTCCACCAAATGTTCTCTCCATGTACTAAAAATAGGCTTATTTTTTTCAAGATGGGCTTGCCAGCTGTCCCTATGTGCAGTTGCAAACTCAATTGGAATGTGTGTACCAGTGTATTCTGGCGTGCCTTTGCTGCTTTGCTTACAATTGTGTCACCATTCACTTTTGTTGTAGTACCTATCTCTTTTGCTTGCATGTGGATCATTATATTAGTGATGGTGTTTGCTGGGTGTCTGTTTGTAACACTTTCTGCTGTTTGTCGACATTTCCCAAATAATCTTTCTCGATTTTCAGTGTTGGCTGATCTTAGGCATACAATTTCATACTGCTCTGCCGCATGCCTACTTATTGAATGTACATAGAGACCAAATAATGCATTTCTTGATTGTGGTATTTGAAATATATCATAACAGAGCTCATGGTGGAGCCAAACATTGTTATATAGACGCAGAACCATTTTGAGGGAGCGTTCAGTCTCATTAGCATACATAATTTTAGAGATTCTTACAATAGATTCGACAAGTGCCTTTACTTTCCAGTCTGATTCGCATGTACGTATCATTTGATACACTTGTATTGCAGTTGCACGTAATTCAGCTGCTTTTTTTTTTCTCGCAATAGGTACTTTTCAATACATTGAACACATTCAAGATTGCAAGGTGGAAGTACACTTGGAAGTTCTTTGAACAGGTTGAGTAAATGGCACTTTAGATCATGTAGGGGTTCACATGCAAGGATTGTGTAATGCTCTAAATTAATATCCTTCAGCTGTTTTTCTGGATGAAGCAACAGCAATGAGGGAACCCTTTGTACACCTTGTAAGATTTCTTGCAGGATTTTCTGTAGCTCATCACGTGGTTGTGTGGTATCCACATGTATTTTTCGAGCATTGAGCTCCTTTCGAATGTCATTGACAAGGAGATCAGGCACATATAGAGGCTTAAATTTACATGGTACCTTACCCAACTTGTCTCCAATTGCAAGTGCTTGCAAATCTGTAAGTGAGCGGGTCTTGCAGTGCAGTGCATGGGCTTGATCATCCATTAATTTGTCCTTGCATCCGCAGGCTCCACATTTATATGTAACTCCAACTTGTGTACCTCCTTCAAACTGCTGGGCAGGATGGTCACCAACGAAGAATCTAATGACATCGTGAACAGGTACTCCATTTGATGCTATCACGGGATCATTAAGCCCGCTTAAGCATTCCACCCTGTCTGCTATGAGTCCTGCTTGGTCTTCTATTGTGGATGAATTTAGAGTTAGACCAAACAGGTATATAAACGGTTCTTCAACTACAGTTTGAATGTTGCCGCTTATGTCTTGCATAAATACAGCTGTATCATGTATGACAGTCATTAATATGTACCCATGTACCCATGTTCTAAAATGGTGGGATGGTCATGCCAAAATGCCACTGTACTTGTACGCTGTGCTGTTTTCAGCATAAGTTTGAGCTCTTCAATGCTTACATTTTCATCTAATTGTGGTTTAAACACACTTCGCAAATCCTCAATTCCCATACCATCAAGTTTTGAATCACTGTATATATGCATGTATATGTTTCCTGTTTTTCTAAAAGCTAGGATCGCACATCATGTAATGGAATCTTTCTACCATCTACTGTATTTTCTTGTGTTCCACTGTTATCCTCCCCTTGTCATTTCTATAACTTGTGATGGTATAAGGTGAGCATGGTATGCCTAACATTAGTTCTCCTGAATCAACCATTTTTTTCCATGCAACTGTGATAGCTTTAGTTGTTGGAGGTACTGGGATTGAGACTTTTCCTCCAGGGAATTTCTTTTTAGCTTTTCGTGTATGCTTTGTTACAATACATGCACTTACATTTGCTGTGTTGATTCCATTTTTTGCTTGCAAATTCTTTCAGTATTTGTCCTTTATTATGTCCTTCAATTCCATGTTCCTGTGCCACTGTACTCCAAACAACTTTTTCATCTTTGGTTTCTACTTTTTTCAGATAATTAAATACTCTCTCCTTGTCCCACAGTACCCCATCAAATGTTAGGTGAGTGTGACACCTTTTTCTTTTTTGAAGCTGGTGTTGTTGTGTAATATTGTCCGGTTGTAGCTTGCTTTAGACTCATTTTCTTTCATACGAATTATTGGTACAGTTTTATCAAGCTCTTTCTCTATTGAGCTCTTGCATTTCTTCTTTTTTAATGTCAGCCTTTGTTCTGTGTTCGTCTACAATTTTGTGTTTTATGAGCATGTCTGGGTAGCTGACATTGTATCGATTTAATGATATACTATTGAGTGCTTCTAGGCTTACTGCTAGAATGTATCTTGTGTTTACAGCATCTGCTAGATTGATGTTAATCTCACATGGTGTGTAGCACGGTTTCAATGGAAAACTTTTCTGAGTTGCATAAAAGTTAGAAAAGCATGCATTGCACTTTTCTAATCTGTGTTTTACCCTTTCGGTTTGGGCTAAGCGATCCCATTGTAGCAGTGAAAATGTTGCTTTATAATCATCTCTAGCATTTGATGGCTGCCATAGTTTCAAAAACGCTGCCTTAATCTGATTGCATTGTACAATATACCTACTTGACTTTTTCCCCCCATACTTAGAGTCACTGATATCTGCATGCAGTGGATGCTGGAAGAGCCGTTTAAACTCATATACATTCTCTGAAAGTTCTTTCATTACAACATGTGCAAATCCACAATTGACGTTTGTACCAATAGATGCCATTGATAACCCTAGCTGTATTGATGTAATGTATACTTGAAATGTGTTTACCATATGGTTCTTACCTTTACAGACAACAGAGTTCTGTTGCAGCTTACCTCCTCTGATCTATATGTAACCAAAAATAGAGACAGTGTATATCAGGGTATTTGTTACCTTGTAATTCAGATTTCTTTATGATATTTATTTCCGCTCTTCAGCTCTCAAATCAACTGTTCCACTGCGCACATTTTGTGCAATGTTAACAGAGACAACAGATTACATGCATGCATGGATGCACATTTATGGGCTGCATGTGGCATGAATTACCTTAAACTTGCCAAAACCTCTGACTGCTGCAAAGAACAACCTGCCAAAACCTCTGACTGCTGCAAAGAACAACCTGCCAAATTGTATTATCTATTTGCATGGTTTCACTAGGTGCTTTGTAATTTATTCTTCCACTAAAGAGTTTAACGCTCCTTAAAGTGGAATTATCCACAGAATCGCACGTTAATATACCGTTTTTAAAAATTTCCAACGTATCCAAGGCTTTTACGAACAAGCACTCGTCTTTTTCAAGTAGAACTAAGCAAGTATGTAACATACAAATACAAATTTAATGACAAATCGGACTTCTACAAGTTGGCAAATGAATAAATAATGGCTGTTTATTGAACGAATTCTGAGTCTTCCAGTTTCGGAACTTCAACTGCTTCAGCGTATTCATATATTGCGTTCTCTCACCTTCAAGGTTCCTGGTTTGGTAAAGTGTTTCTCTAAACGAAGCGTGTTTACGAGATATAAAAAATATTACACGTACAACACTGCACAATCGAATAAATCGTCCTTAATCACGTGGAGTTGTTCCTTCAATTTTACCTCACGTGTTCACTTGTTAAATGACATACACATGCACTCATGTTCTCTTAGTTATGCACCTTCGTTGAGCACCTAATTCACGTAACACCTCAGGCTTGAGAGGACCGGAGTATGTAAGCATTAATAAGGGTGTACTTTCAGAACATTGTCAATCATAATTATAAATTCGGCGCATTAAGGGAAGTGCAGTTATCCTAATCCTACCATAGGCCTACTACGATAACTTATCTTAGTTTTTGGCACTGGACACATCATCTTCTGCTGTGCGAAAATGAAAGCACGACATAAGATAAAGGCACGGTGTGTGGACCGATGCTCATACCATCATGTATTTGTAATATGTCGATGGATATTATGATTTGACATGACACATGTGTACGGAACCTGCAACATGCATCGTCCATCCTCTATCAAGGTAAAATTGCAAGTTAGAAGGTCTTATTCTGACAATGAAGTGAGCGTGCAGGTATTAGTATAGGTGTATACGGTAGC
>OY811971.1:16164337-16525733 GCA_963681505.1 Eunapius fragilis
GTCTCGCTCTAAAAGGCACACCAGGTTTGAAATCAGACTCAACCAACGTTGCACAAGTTTGCATCCTTGACTTCCTGTTGATATGTTGAGCAGAGATATGTGCTTTTATAAGAACTGGAATACCATGTTTGTCACATGAATATTCTTATTTTTTGAAATTGTTTGATCGAAACTCTGTGTTAGATTTTAAATATTCCATTCTGACAATATTACTTAATCACTCCTACATTAATCAAGTAGATATTAAAGACACCCATAAAAACGTATGGCCAAGTATCACTCTGAAGGACAGAAACCATATGTCATATAGAAATGGTGTATCCGTATGTGCTGAAAAATAGTAGGTTGGTTGTGCTAGATATGGTGTTGGTATGATACTATCTACTTCATTTCCCTTAATATAAGCTCACTGCTTTTATCTGTCACTGAATTTAATGTAATGTATTGCTCTGTTGTAAAATTTACGTTGCATACTATTTCTTTAGTTTAAAATGAAGAATGCTGCAACCTTGGCTTCTTTAATAACTGTTTCAGCCTTAATACTCTTGTACAGTGTACATAAAGTATATTTGAACTCTACATATACATCACCATTAATTGGAGAATCATCTTTTTTGACATTGCCTCAAGTATCACAATCTTCACCATCATTGAACAGTTGTAACGGTCTTAAAAAGTGGATAGTGGTTACAGCTGACACCCGAAATCCAACACCAGCAATGCTAACTGTGCTTAACACAACCACCAATTGGTGTTTATTGGTTCTTGGCTTTCAAATGTCAAGGTCTCATTGGGCACCCAACCTAAACATGTACAAATTTAGTTTAATATACATGTCAACACAAGACATGGCTTCTCTACCATACGAACTGGTCAAAATTACTCCCTATCACACTTTCAATAGAAGGAATATTGGATATTTGTATGCCATAGAAAGGGGTGCAGAAATTATTTTGGATATGGAAGGAAACAGCATTCCTCAGGCAATTTATCAAGAGCAGGTATACAATGTCCCACAGCCATACAAAATCCCGGAACTTTACAGAGATGATGCAGCAGGTATGCAGACATGAGGGCGGTTGGCTATGCTGGTAATTTTAATCCAATTGCTTATGTCTATTTTATTCACCCAGATAATCCAATCTGGGATAATTCATCTAATGTTGACATTGACACGATATGGACTAAGCTACATCACTGGAATGGTATTGCAAACAATGACTTCAAAGACACAATTTGTATTCCTATTATACAGCACTATCTTTTAGTACAGAATAAAACTTTTCTTCATCAAGATTCACATGCAATGAAGTTAGCAGTACCAAGAGGTGTTGTGTCTTCTTACAGCACTGACAACACAGTTTACATGTATAATGCGTTTTGGTCACTTCTTCTTCCTAAGACACTTGGGAGATATGCTTCAGCTATCTGGAGGTCATACATATCTCATAGCCTTTTATACCTCATTCCAGACACCTGCCTGATATATGTATATCGTGGAATCAATTCAACAATACAAACACCTGATGTAGATAGTGAATTATATGAACGTTCAGCCAGCTACATAAACACAGATATGAAATCATTAAGCACTGTAAAGATGTTGAAATACTCTCCAGCATCATTTGACCATTTTGAACAAGCTATCATTCTTGTATACAAAATTTTGCTTGATCAGGGCATAATTCATGCTGATGATTTACAGTATATAACAACATGGATTACGGATATTAAAAAAGTTGGCTACACATTTCCAAAACTTCCAATAAAATCCAATTTATGGACTAAAGATGTTCAACTATGCATTATGTTCAACTGGGGTACCACAGAATACACCCTCCGAATATTACTTGCATACTACCTAAGATTTTTCAGTTCCATTGTGCTTCTCTATGATGGTGAGTGGCCAAATGGGTCAGCGGTGTACATACCAGAAGGTGTAATGAGTATTCAAGTGGATACAAAGCATGGATGGTATCAGCAAAGAGCTTTATATGAGTGTTTGAAGATAGGCCAGAGAAGCAATTTTAGTACTCTCTACATTTCAGATGATATGTTTGTTAACATTTCAATGCTAAGTAACAAATCTTTATCAAAGGTCTGGTACACAAAAGGCAAATACATTGATTTTAGAAATGAAAGGGAAGTATTTTCTGATGACTGGTGGTGGTGGAAACTAACTGACTCCAATTTCTACGGCAAACTCCAAAAGGTGATATCAAGCCTCCCAGAAAAATGGATGGAAAGATGGAAAATATCTGGTTACCCTGAGAAGGTTTGTGTCCATTCCATTGCGGACACAATCTATGTTCCATTAACGTTTTCAAATGACATGCTTGAAATTCTTCAGCACATCATGGGTGTTGAACCTGAATTATTCTGTGAGATTGTTTATCCACTGCTAATTGGCATTACAGTTCCTGAACATCATAAAGAACCATTTTTAGATGGAAATTTTTGGAATGAAGATAGAACGAATGTTGAAATGATAATGAATTATTCAGCAACACAGAACTTTATTCATAGCTTGAAATTACGAGACAAGTTTGGTAGAGATCTATGGCGTTCCTATATGGACCAAGTGATGATGTGGCATGTTAATAATAGTTAAGTACTTTCTTCAGAGCCGTATTGATATAATATATGCATAATCTTATGCATGTTCATACATTGCCACTATTGAGTATCAATTACATCCCTTGATCGTTTGTATTTTTATGTGAACTCTACCACCTTAGGTGTGATGTTAACTCAGTGCTCCCTAATAGTTCTTCACAAAACGATTATACCGAGCCAGTACGATACCCAACAGCTGTTGGAAAGTGGCCATGGCATTGTAGACCAAATGACCTAATATTCAGAAAGAAGTGGATACAGAAAGTGGGGCTGTCAACCGGCAAAATTGCATTCCAACTTGCCAGTACACATAGCTGCTTAACAATTTCGAGCCAGAGCAATGTGTCTGATGCATGTATGCGATTTCAATGCATACATGTGCATGTATCATCAACGCGGGGAGCATGGGATAGGCATGCTTCCCTTATTATGTCAGTATTCAGCACGATTTTCTATAGTGCCAGTACTACTGGAGATGCTCATGGACTTTGAGGGTTGGATGCATACACAGGCTGATGTCTGTTGTTATGCTTGTTAACTTCGACCAATGTTGCTGCATGCCGTTAGTGACTTGAGTATTCGAGAGGAAGATTGTAGAACTGTGTCAGAAAGGTGAGTTCCAACCAAAGTATATGCGTTATACAAACGTAATGTATGCACTGTTATAGTAGTTACCTTAATACATCTTTCATTTTACGAGTATGCATAATGCAAGCATAGTGCTTCAGAATGGATACTCGGTTCAAGGCTTCAAGCTGAACTCGTTCCAATCTCAGCTAGGAATAACAAACAAAACTGGGGTCTGCTTACACCAATAGGACGTGGATTATCCATCAAACGCATAATCTCACTAATAAGTAGATAGTTAGGTTATAGGCGGACTAAAATCGAATAATTCATCTTTGTTGAATCTACATACATACCAAGACTGGTTCCGTGGCATGAATACCATGAATACACTAAACTAAATAATTTGCCCATATGTATGATCTTCTCGGGGGCATCACACCCCAGAGGGCCATGCACATGCCAATATCCGCATTGATATAATATATGCATAATTTTGTGCATGTTCATACATCGCCACCATTGAGTAGTCGTTTAATTTATTACATTTAATCCATTACATCCCTTGATCGTTTGTATCTAGTTTTATCTCTAGGTTATATCTGAGAGAGTTTGAGGGAGAGCTATGTGGCATGCATCCTCACCCTCCAATCCCAGACCTACACTGCATATGTATCATTTACTGCATGTGACTGACTCCTATTGTGTCTTAATGACGCACCCGTGACAATCTAGCTGCGCCAAATATGATTCAATAACTAAAGCGATATGGAAACTGCACTTTGATACTATACATGCACTAATTTAGAAATCAATCCAAGGTCAGTTTAAAGTTTAAAGTTGTAGGCTCCACGTGTACCGTCAACAAACGAGGTTCATCTAAGTCCTAAGGCTGCCTTGAGGGGGAAATTATTGCATTATGTAAGTGGATTAAAAATAAACCATATCCCCCCCCCCCCCCACCCCACCCTACCCCACCCGATGCCTCCTTGCTTATACTGGCATGTACCCTCTCTGAGGCGCGGTGTGATGCCCCCGAGAAAATCATATATATGGACAACATATTAAGTGTAGTGTATTCGTGGTATGGCATTCATGCACGGAACCAGTCTTGGTATATATGTAGATCCAACAAAGATGATTTTCCGGTTTTAGTTATCGCAGGCGCCTGGCCTAACTGTCTACTTAATAGTGAGTTAATACGTTGTATGGATAATCCACGTCCATATGGACCCCAGTTTTTTTTGTTTGTTTGTTTTTGTTCCAATCAGTGCATGATTGAAACGCGTTTAGGTAGAACCGAGCATCCATACTGAAGCACTATGCTTGCATTATACGTACTCGAAAATTTAAAGATGTCATTATTCAGCTAACTACTAACAGTAACAGTGTATTCATTACGTTTGTATAATGTATATACCTCGGGTATATATATACCTTGGTTGGAACTCACCTTTCATGCAGATACAGTTCTACAATCTTCTGCTCGAATACTCGGGCATCTTCGCCACTAACGGCATGCGGCTATACATTGGTCGAAGTTAGATATTTGGTTCAACGAATATATTCCATCGTACAATCCTTCAACGTCAAGTTCTTGTGAAGTAAATGTCACCGAAGAGATTTTCAATGTAAGCACTAGGAGCTCCAAGCTATTGTCTTGCCAAATTTTGCAGTATGAGAAAAGCATCTCATAAACAGCAGCAGACCGGGTATAAATAATTATTCAATTATACAATGATTTCCAACGTACGGACGTCCGTCCGTACGTCCGGTTAACTTACTCTGCCTAGCGCCTATTGGTTGCTTGTACGCGTACCTAGCAGCCAATAGGAACGACCACCGCCCACACAAAAGTACATAGCAACGTGTATTTAGCGACCATGCTTGCCACACAAAACCTACATGCCTTGTGCAGGTAATAATGTCATCACATGCAGTAAAAATTAAAGGAACACTATTGTGGTTCACTCTCGAGTCTCATCGTGAGAACATATAGCTACTATCTGAAAATAATAATTCCATGAAGTATTTGTATTGCGCGGGCATGTTATAGAGGTTGCGTAGTAACCGTATGTTAAAACAGGTGGTATATTAATTTTTCAATGAATTAACAATAACTTATTGGAACGGTCGACCCTAATTTGTATTAATTACATCACATGGCATATGCATGATTTAAGCTGCTCGTGGCGGGACGCCACATGAGGATGCAAAGAGTGATCCAAGTGCGCAAACCTCTTCGTAAAACAACCAATGAACGTGATTGGGTGATGTAGCACAGGGCATGCATGTTATAGTCTATTTATAAATTTAAAATAATCAGCCTGTGATTGCAAGCTAGTTTATTGTATGCAATGCACAAACAAATTAGTCAGAACAATTAGCCCGTTGTCATTGATAATAACATAGATATTAGAAGAGAGGGATTGGAAACGAGGTCACGTGAGCGCATAGTTGTACATAGGCACTCCTTGAAACGGTTAATTAACGAAAGAGCTTTACTCGAGTTCAAGAGGTTTGTATCTGCTGCGTGCTCACTGTTCTTTTCTGAACATACGAGCACTTCCACCAACATCGTGTAAGTATTGTTTCAATGTTGGGCCCTTATTGAGTCATTTTATGCACGTTGACACGCGAAAACGGCATCTTGTAGTACCCCCCTCACTGCCTGCACCACTGGTATTGGAACGAGTACTTGAAAAGCATTTTTATTAGTTCTGGGCTACAGGTAAGACATTTTTGTGTATCTTTGACTAGTTTTGAGCAAACAGAATCGTGCTTCTCGTTCAGTGCTAACGTTGAAATACAAGTGGGGCGATATTTGAAACGGTTTGGCGCTGTACCTTTTTTAAGCGTGTTTTGAGTGTTAGCCCAATACAAACTTTTAATTCAGAAAGAGCATTGGTTTTTGCGTATCCATCGCCTATTTCTTTCTCATTGAGGCTTAGTACTCAAGCGAGGTAAGTAGTCAAAGTGGACTATGTATTTATACAATTAACGCAGATATAATTTTAGAATGGGCAGAAAGTTCTCACTACAAAGAAAGAAGTTTTACTGGAAGAATAGGGATACAAGTGCTCTACTAGTTTCTATCCCTTTGGACAAGGTCAAACTACAGACTCTTGAGCCAGAACCTGCACCTGCTGTGACAATTACCCTATCTCAGACCATTGGATCATGCTTTTCGCGCAGTCAACAGCAGCCTTAGCTTTCGAACTTCCGATTGTGAAGTTTTCGTCATTCAAGACGCTATGTATGCCATTTCGTAGACGATCACAATGGCTCTCCAAACTGGACATTAGTGCTGCCATCTGCTCTATAGTGCCGCCATAGATATTTATAGACACTTCCGGCGTTACGCGGACTGTAACATAAGAAATTAGATTCATTGATCCGTTTCCAATCCCTCTCTTCTAATATCTATGATAATAATAATTTTCTTGTCATCCCTCCTACCTTTCCAGCCGCGATCTGAGCGGTAAGCCCAGCTATTGCGAAACGCCCCAACTTTGATTAGTTTGTGTACGATAAGAATAACGTCTATATGGACACTATAATAACGGCCGGCCGGGGGGGATAGAGCCGTATGATGTACCTCAATAGCGCAATTAACAGGCTTATTATTCATCGGCTTCCACTGTATATACAAATAAGGACCATGTAGGAACACGCATGTTCACTACATGTACGGTCATCATCATATTTACATGCTATGGACAATGTGCATGTATGTCTCTTAACCTTTCTAGCTAGCAACATCTTTTGATACACGGGATCTCTCTATACCGCCATTTGTCATGTGTGTTTCATTGAAACCATCGATAGACTCTCACTGCTTATATTAGGTAAAGAAAATAGTTGCCGCATTGCATGCACATGCGATTGTGAACATTAGCATCGGCAAGGCGGCATGTACTCGGGAATGGGGGGGAGGAGGCATCCATGGACGAGAGAAGGAACGAGCTTACAGTCAGCCCCGGATACAGCATAGGCTCGGGGGGGGGGGGCGGCCGCCCCCCCCCCATTCGTACGAAATGCCGCCCTCTGGGACCAATTGCCGCCCCCCCCCCCCCCCCCCCCCCCACCCCGCTCCATTCCCCACGCACTATCACGCACGCGCGCACAAACCAAGATATAAATCATCGTACGGCAAGCAGCCCCCCCCCCCCCCCCCCCCCCCCCCGCTTTTGGATCGGGCCTAAAACGGACAGCACCCCCCCCCCCCCCCGCTCATTCAGGGTGTGGCTAATACCACGTTTGAGGTAGTGATCTGATATGAGCACCTGTGTGTGTGTGTGCGTGTGTGTGTGTGTGTGGGGGGGATGGGTTGATTGTTAAACAACACTGTACAATAATTTACCCACGGCCTCAAAGGTAGTCTTAGGACCAGATGACGGCCGGTACACGTCGAGTAGCGGTACACTGATGTCAGTTGCAGCCGTAAACTGAACCTGTGTTCATTCTTTCACAGGTGCATGTTACAGTTCAAGACACAATAGGAGTCAGTCATATGAATGGTACCGGTCAGAGATGGGAGGGGAGGGATTAGGTATAGCGCGTCACGCACATATTCCAATAGCGTTACAAGGAGACATTATTTCCTAAGGGAGACACTTTTCCTTGGGGAAACTATCCGGGGGGGGGGGGGGGGGGGGACATTTTTAGGAGAGGCAGTTTTTCACTTGTAATTTAGTCCTAAAGGCGCCTAGCCAATATCTACCTTATACTAACGGTATGCAGCTACATTGGTATCGGAAGTTTCGTTAGAAACTTCCATATAGGATTTGACCCCGACTATGAATGTCATTTAAAAAACGCGACCCGTCTGTTAAACGGCATGTGTATAAACTGGGTATGAAAAAAAATTAAGAAAACAAGTAAATAAAAACATTCTCTACGAGAAAGTTGGTGGGATATAGGATTTGATTATGACATTGGTGGTGTAAAAAGCAAGGAAACAAGGTCTTATCAGAAGGGAAAATGTCATAGTCCTATATTTAGCACACAAACAACACATGCCCTAGAAATGTGCTAAATATAGGACTATGACATTTTCCCTTCTGATAAGACCTTTCCTTGCTTTTTACACCACCAATGTCATAATCAAATCCTATATCCCACCAACTTTCTCGTAGAGAATGTTTTTATTTACTTGTAACAAGTATAACATCAGGCACTAGAGTATGTGAAATATATCATCCAACCCTCCAGTTACTAGCTAGTTGAAATGCAATGTTGCAGAAGACCATTTTGTATATTCCTCAAGGTCATTTGATCTACAATGCCATAGCCACGCTCCAACAGCTGCTGGGTGTGGTAGGTCTTGCAGGGGTCCAGGTGCCGGGTAAAAATCATTTTGGGAAACAATTAACATCACAGTAGTGTTTAATTACATATGCATCAGTAGTGACCTGATAATGACCCTGTTCACCTGATTTTTATGTCCTGCATAAAGTACATGGTGCCTGCATAAGGAAGAAACATGATAGTTTGAATTCGTTAATAGTTATCTATTTGTTGCAGATTTTGAGTAGTTTACTTTTAGAAAACAACGTTACCAAACATTTTGTAGCAGATTTTCGGCATAGTTCGGTCAGTGATAAATTTCAAAATTGATTCATGATGCTGGCATATTTGGCCAAAAGGTTCAAACTCCGCAGGAGACTATTGTACACGATGCATGCAATCTCAAATTAAGGTGCAATCACAGCGGCATAAAGACTTATGAATCTATTACTTTCTTTACGGTTGTTGCTGTGCTACACTTAACTAGCTTTCCGGTAACACCAAAATGTTTTGCGGTCTTGCCGTCCGAACGAGGTTAAATGAGGGCCTATAGCCCCTACTTTTATGGATGACAAAATTGATGATTGTTCTAAATATAAGTACCTATTGGTAAGATCCAACCTATTAACGATGTTCCACTTACCATAAATAGACCGAAATTATTTTCGGTGTTAACTCCTTAATCGTCGGGTAAACCCAGGACCCCAAGACCATAAATGCATTGAAATATGATCGAAATGCATAATATGATATCAAAGTACTGTAGTTTTTATTGTAGATCAATTCATGATTTTTCTTATTTTAGTTTTAAAAATGAAGAAATTCAAAGTCCTCATTATTATAATAACTGCAGCAGCTCTACTTATATTGTACAATTTATTTGAAGTACATATGAACCGTGAATATCAATCACCATTAATGCTATCTTCGTCATCGCCTAAAGTTACAAGATTGAGATATATGAGCAGATGTAGAGATCTGACTAAGTGGATAGTGGTTATATCGGACACAAGAACTCTGACACCAGCAATGATAACTGTGCTTAACACAACCACTGATTGGTGCTTATTAGTTCTAGGCCATCATATTTCAAAGCCTCGTTGCGCAACCAACCTCAAAATGAGTAACTATATATACATGTCAAGTAAAGAAATTGCCTCACTTCCGTACAAGCTGGTTAAAATTATTGATAGTTATTACCATGCTTTCAATCGAAGGAATATTGGTTATTTATATGCTGTTGATAGGGGCGCTAAGATAGTTCTGGATATGGAAGGCAACAACATTCCTCATGCAATTTATCAAGAAGGATTATATAATATCCACCGGCTACACAAAATCCCAGAACTTTACAGAGATGTCACTGCAGGTAATTGTCATGAGTTTAAATGTTTCTAACCTTATTATGCTACAGATCATTCCTCCAGATAACCCCATCTGGGATCCTTCACCACAATTAGATGTTGACAAGGTCTGGTCAAAACTCTCCCACAGGAATGGTATTGCAGGAAAGGAGATGAATGAAACGTTTTGCATTCCTATTATCCAACACTATCTTTCAGCACACAATATCAGTCTTCTACCTTCTGATTTGAATCCAATGAAATTAGCAGTACCAAGAGGTGTGGTGTCTCCATACAGCACTGACAACACTGTTCACATGTACAGTGCATTCTGGTCACTTTTTCTCCCTAAGACACTTGGAAAATATGCTTCAGCTATCTGGAGATCTTACATATCTCAAAACCTATTTTAACTCATTCCAGACACCTGCCTGATGTATGTATGCCTTGGAATCAATTCAACCATAAAAGTTGTAGATATGGATAGAGAATTGTATGTACATTCTGCCAAGTACATAAATACAGATAGGTCATCATTAAGCACAGTAAAGGCATTGACATACTTGCCTGCTGCATTTGACCATTTTCATGTATACAGAGTATTGCTAAATCAGAGTACAGTTCTTGCTGATGATTTACAGTATATCACCACATGGATTACTGATCTTAAAAACGTTGGCTACAATTTTCCAAAGCTTCCGATCATATCCCATTGATGGACAAAAAATGTTTTCAATTGTGCATTATGTTCAATTGGGGTACCACCGAGACCAGTCTCAGGATTCTACTTGCATACTATCTAAGATTTTTCAATTCAATTGTACTTCTCTATGATGGTGAGTGGCCAAATGGTACAGCAGTGTACATACCAGAAGATGTGATGAGTATTCAAGTGGATACAAAGCATGGATGGTTTCAGCAAAGAGCTTTGTATGAGTGTTTGAAAATAGACCAGAGAGGGAATCTTAGCACACACTACATTTCTGATATGTTTATTAACATTTCTATACTTAGCACAAAATCTTTATCAAAGGTCTGGTACACAAAAGGCAAATACATTAATTTTAGAAATGAAAGTGAAGTATTATATCACTGGGACTGGTGGTCACTGACTGATTTTAATTTCTATGGCAAGCTCCAAAAGGTGATAAAAAGCCTCCCTGCCAAATGGATAGAAAGATGGATGGCTTCTGGTTATCCTCAGAAGGTTTGTGTCCATTCCATGGCAGACACTATCTATGTTCCATTAACCTTTGCAAACGACATGCTTGAACTTCTTCTGCACATAATTAGTGTTGAACCTGAATTGTTTTCTGAAATAGTTTATCCAGTTCTACTCAACATTATTATTCCTGAGAGTCACAAAGAACCATATGTAGAGGGAAATTTGTGGTCAAAGGACAGATACAATTTGAAATTGGTAACAGAATATTCGGTAATGCGAGACTATGTCCATAGCTTAAAATTGCAAGAAAGGTTTGGTAGGGACCAATGGCGAACTTTTATGAACCAAGTGCTTAAAAAGCATGTTCTCAATATTAAAGAGAGATGATTTATCAGCTTATATTGAGTGTGCTTATGTTATTAATGTTGTGAGGGAATTGGTATTTATGTATATCGGTCAGTCATATATCCTGCATGTAAGCTTAGAGGTGTTTTCTTCATGTGCTTGGCAGGCATCATGGAAGGTAAGGCATATACATAATAGTATAGAGCATTCCAGATGCCTTGCATTTTTCCAAAGCCAAATCGTAAACATAAGAAATTATGTAATTTATTTATAAGCAAAAAGCAAATAGCTATAAATGTTAGGAAGAATAATTATCTTCCAGCTGGAGTGAGCACCCACCACATAAGTGGAGGACCTGGGCATTGGCTTGCACAGGAGTCATATTGAGGCAGCTGTAGAGGCTGAAGAGATCAATTTGGTGTTGGCCCTTGTGGCAAGGTTTGAAGCAAGCCGAGAAAAGGCTTGGACAGCTTCTTTGTCCCAAGCCCATACATGTCCACAGGTGTGTGGCAATAATACTTAAAGAAGTTTTTAATAAATTTATGTAGGTTTCAGCATATTCCTTGGACAGTTCAGAATTTGAATATTCATTTTGAATGAGCCGCACCCTCATCACCTCCATGTGAATATGAGGGCCACATCACACAGTGGGTATCATTAATTCCTCCATGTCATGTGAGTGTGCTTTGCTTAACTATGGCTAAATATGATAATATTGATCTACATGTACATCTTTCCCAAAGTAAACCATCATAAATTTTGGCCAAGAGCTTTGCTGAGCATAGCTCACAACACATTTTCAATGAAAGCATATCCTTATTTAACACAGACGTTCCTGAAATGCAAATACCCTGTTCATTCTTCAACAACATGAACAACTGCAGAATTACATTACTGGATGCTTGAAGTGAAAATGCACATACCGAGAACTTAAAAAGAGGAGTTCTTAAAGCTAAGTCTCTTCTACACGTACATTTAAATAAACAATATGTGGGAACTGGCTAGAGTTCCCACACAATGTTTTCAATGAAAACATCATCAACATCGCAACACCTTTTAAATGATAGTATACTCTCTTTAAAAACATAGGCTCCTTTAAAACTGATATCTGTCCAACCATGTTCCCACGGCAAGCACACCATCTTATATGACATTATTTTACCAGATGCTTTAATTTGATTCAGAAATGAAAGCACACTATTACATATCAACAAGATTACCTATTCTTAAAAGCAACAACATTATTAGCCACGAAAGCTCGAAACATGATCAATTTATTACTCAAGTCATCTGGGAATTAGCTGGAGACTGAGATCATCGCATGCATTACTGGGTCATTCCATTGAAACCACAACTCGCATAAGAAGTGTCTTTACTTTAAGCACGCAATTATTTGGCATGATCTTGCTCATGGCTAAAGTACAGAATGCTTTCAACTGAAGGGTCACTGACTCTTTAACATAATGAACATACATTCAGAGATGGATGTGGCCTGACTACTGCCTTACAGTATTAAATGGAGGAGAGCACATGCTATCTATAGCACAGGAGTCATGTTTCAAAACCTAATATTCTTATAGAATACACGCACTGGATCTTAGCTATAGATAGAAGGCTATAAATCTTAAACAGCACTCGCTTTCAGTAGAGTTAAAGCGTGCCAACACAGAACACTGCATGCTAACATATAGAGCGTGTAGGTAAGAAAGACGATTCTATGTTCTTACATTTGGTCAATCCATACGTGTGCATGTGTATTAATATTACCAGACACTACATCCTATGATCCAGACAATGTATTCCAGAGTATACCTTAGGATTAGGTGCTATGCTGGTGGCTAAAAAACGGTATGCATTTCTGTGGAGAAGCCCATCAACAGATGTCGCAAAAGAAGAAATTGTACATATTGCCTATTTATTTAGCATGTTCTTTCTAGAGCCTCTGATTCCAACATCGATATCGATTCTTATGTTCGGTGTGTCTGTGTCACCCTCCACCTGTCAAGTCCACCTGTATTGCATAGATCAGCCTTCATTCCTGGAGCACTTGGGATAAAACATCGGCTTGTGTAAAACATGGCTACATACTATAGCAGTCATATCCCCATGACTGTGCTGAACTTCGTTATGTGGCTGACACAGTCATATCTATGTTGCAGTGTAAAATGTGCACTACATCCATCACATGTAAAACAGGTAGGTTGTCATTGATATCAAAAGGTGGGGATGGTGCTTGGTCAATGCAACAAATCTATTATGGATGTAATAGAACCACATTCAGCCATGCTGAGGTTATGCCCATCATATTCATCTCTGTTGCTCATGTGGGTTACAATGCTCTAAGCTGGATTGGTGTTATTCTGGCTCTTGATCTTTATGATGCAACTGTGTCTGGCTTCCTTGCATTGAGTGCATCCACATTCAAGGATGGAGTTCTGACCAAATCAATACAGATCAGATGCTTTTAACAAAGGTTTTAGAGCACTTCATGTTCACGTACTTCATTTCATACCTAGATCATTTTATCCAGCTTCTGACACATTATTCTGATTGTAAATGAAGTTGCACTTGGCAAACAGTGAGACAGTCTGCTTGAATGTCCTAGCTACCAGTTCTGCTTCCTGCAAGAGGGCAGGGGCCTATCTCTGAACCATTGCAATTATATAAGATGATAAAGTTTCAGGTTTGTACGCTATGAGTGTGAGTTTTACTATATGATCTGTGCTTACATGCATATTATATGTAATACTAAGGTGGCAGCAAGCTGGCGCTGCTTTCTTTCACATGCTAGACAAATTTTTTATCCTCGAGCGACCTTCCAAACGTATGTGCATGTCAACCTTGCATTGCAATGTGAAGCACACATTATTTAAAACTAACAGTCTAATCATCCTTATTTTATTCCATGGTAAAGTGAGGTCAACTTTAATGGTCAACCCTTGTTCAAGAGAAATATCAGGGGTTACACTGGCATACTTTAACAAGCTGTTCTTCTCATTCTTGTTGAGACTTCTGATCTCTTCCCAAATGAGTGTAGTAGGATCATGACTGGTTAGTACATGTCGCATCTTATGAACTAGTTTTCTAGAGTTTTACTGCTAGCCTTGCTTATTGGGCGATTACTGTTTGTAACATGCACAAGTGTTATTGGCTAAAAAAGATAATAATTTCATCATTGCCTAGTTACAATTATCATGTCATTATCATGCATACCCTACCTCCAGTTGGAACTGTATTGACATCAGGCTCTGGACTGGAAGATAACATCCTGTGTACAATTCTTGCTGGTGAAACCTGGCCTTGGCCTTGTTCACCATTTATTGGTGGTGAGCATTTTATTGGTGATTGAGCTGCTAATGCTAGTGGAGTAAGAGCAGCTCAATCACCAATCCTGCCCAGATGTCACCATTGCAGGAAGGACAATGTAGAGCTACATCCTCAAGCAATTTGACTTAGTGATAGATCAATCAAACGCCTACATTTCGGCGAAAAGTTCTGTTTTAGCCTACGTGTAGGCATTATATTGCAACGTATGGTCCTCGTAAATCAATGCCGTATAAAACTTTGAACTCGAATAAAGTAACACTTAAGCATAGGGCTTCGTTTTTAATTCGCTTTGGAGCTCATTCAACTATCGGCTCTGTAGATACACGATCGAGATGGAGAAGCGTACAAAAATTGCCTACGATCTTGATGAAAGTGAGTATAAAAGTTGGAAATCGTGTGTATTTGGCAAAAAGATATCTGCCTATAAAACGAAGACTGCTTCTAGTAATTTTTTTGCAAATCGGAACAACTCCGGCTAAATGAGGGGCGTGCCCCAACAGAGCGTTCATACACGGCTGTTTCGTCCGTGACAATAGGTTTTGCAATTAGATAAATAAACCGAATTACGGTATGGTCAAAATATGGCGTACAATAAGCTCATTAAAAAACAACATCTAAAGGAGGCAGTTTATGCAAAACCTGTTTCAGTAATGCAAAATCCTTTTGATGCTAGCTATAATGCAACCACTTATTAATCCAATACTGTGTATGCGCAAAGAAAAGCACATCGGTTCACAATTCACTGACAGTTGCGCATCTTGGTGCTTATTTCCGTGTCTTAAGTTCGACGATTTGGTTACCACTTTTCTCCAAATCCCGCCGTATAAACTCTCTGTTAAAAGGTAAGATGTGATCTTCAAAGAGTGGTTAGTCATGCTATGAATACCACAGGCCACCACGCGGCCTATATAGGTTGTACACCAAAAGAAACCACAAACGGTTTGTAATGAATACCGCGTGTAGTAACTGTAAATTGGAAGACCTATGCCGGGTCTGTGGGTGCAAGCTTACCAAAGGGTCGAAAGCGGTGAGGAAGCAGACGGTAGTATCTGCTAAGATAGAACGCCACACATGTGCATACAAGTGTACAAGCTTCACCGAGGAGTTGCTGACAGCTTTCCACTTTGACATATCCAAAGACTGCCCTGAGATTCACCCACCAATGTTCTGCAGCAAGTGTGAATTGGCGTTAAAGAGGAAGGTTGCAGCACAAAAGGAGAAGTGCCCTTACAAGTGCTTACTGAAGCCATAAGATGGGGTGTTGTACTAGTATAGCAATTAGGGTTGCATGTGTTTTAATTAGTGTCTACAAGGATAGATGGCCCAAACCCAGGCCATATTCTGGAAACAGTCCTGCTGAAATTGTGGAGCACATTATGGCTGTATCACCACCACCAATAATAAAGAACCCCATACAACCACCATTACCAGCGACACAGACACTCTCTGAAATGAGTGAGCTGGAATGCTCCATCTGTCTGCATGGGTGTGCTTGCACAACCAATTCAGCTTCCATGTGGCAAACTAGTATGTGCTACTTGTCTGGTAGTCCAACTGCAGGAAATGCAACTTGTTAGTATAAAGTCCTGTACCAGATGCTAAATGCTAGTAAGGAGAACAGCACACAGATTCCAACAGGAGGGACAGTAAGTAAATCAGCATTTAAAATCAGTTGAACAAAGGTCTTGTCATTCAGCCTTTGAGATTGGTTAGCATATCCACACCACGAGCACCAATCTCTGAGCTCAGTGGTCGCACAAGCAAGCATCATGTTCATGAGCTTCAGATGACGCGGTCCATCTTGAGTGTTGGTGCTGAGGATGCTGGACATCTTGTTTGAGGATGAACTGAGGGGTCTGTGTGAGGAAAGGAAAGAAAAGGTACTCCATGATGCAGGAATCACTATTAACATTCCACCCGGCAAAGCAAGGGCTTGCCATTAAGTCCATGCTTTGTATCCTCTGGTATAGACTAAGGATTCTTAATTACAGGTTAGCCACATGCAGCAGCAAAGGAATATGAAAATAAATACCTTTCACTTAACTTCCTTACAGGTGGTTGAAGCAAGCTGGGGTGTACTTAGGCAGTGAGAGAAAGCAGCGTGCCCTTAGCAACAAGCTTGTTGGTGATAACCATGAGGTGGAACTAGGTCCGTTTTCCTTTCAACTCAGCAATGGTGGGGAAGAGCTCTGTGGGGCAGCTTTTGCCTATACACCCAGCCTCACTAGGAAAGTTGTTGAACTTTTAGAGCAGAATGAAATGTATAAGACATGTCGCATCTGTTCACGTAACTGTTTAAGAGATTTTAATATGTGCAGGGAGGGCACGCTCACCTGGTATGATGGAACGATTCCAGGTGATGAGATATGGCTTAAGCTGGGTGGTGACAAAGGTGGTGGCTATTTCAAGATGAATTTCCAGATTGTCAACACCCCAGCACCGAATTCTGTCCACAATACATGTGTTTTCTCCTGCTTTGAAGCAAGTGACACACTTTCCAACCTCCATGTGGCACTGGACAGATTCAGAGGTGAAGTGGCTAACATCTGTACAATGAAGTGGTTGTTATTAAATCCAAATGGCGGCACTGTTTTGATATATTCAGCGGTTAAAATACTCACGAGCGCGCGTGGGAGCGTAACGACAACAAAAACAAATAAGAAAACCTCTTCACCTACTATAACAACATTTTAGTCAAATATTGCGGAATTTGTAACAAACTCGTGCGATTCGTAGGTACCCACGCTGTACCATTTATCTTTGAACCGGATGGCTCTTTTTAGAATAAATAGACGGGGAATGAAATTGGTATCCTTGGGTTTCAAACGCTTCGCTACATATACTTGTGCCATCAAATCCTAAATAGTGTGAAAGATGTGCTTTGAAAACCCTGCTTTCCAGATTACATGTGTTGCTAGGGAGTTAATTAGTCACGTTGCTAGGTAATTAACATTCATAGTGGGTGTGGGCCTAATGTCCACGTTTCAATGCAATTGTAACAGCCGTGCATAGCAATAGCAGCACGCTGGCGTTGTTTTCTGCCGCCAGCTTGCAAGTAGCCCTCTTTATTATATTGGTCCTTATTATTTCAAGCGTTGGCTGTTTGTACATTGTTAGGAATGAAGCGATTAGAAACGCCTGCATGTAGGTTAACGCGCCTACGCGTAGGTGACGATCTATCAAATTTTGATTCTTGGAGCTGACTAGAGACTCTCAGAAGTCAGTTTGATGCAGCATGGACATGCAGTCAATTTGGTCCAGCAGTTTGGATATGCAGTCAGTTTGGTCTTGCATGCACATTGCAGGCATTTATTTTTTACCAAATATTGGGCCAGACAGTCAGCACATAAAACTGTTTAGCATGGTAGCTGAATGGACCTGTGGAGGATGTCACAGCAAAGGGAACATTTCAAGTTATCCAACACTGAAATGGGTTGAACTGCTGCCATTGGTATAACTTTTGTCATATTTTCTTGTTTGGCGCAAGACGTTGTGTGTTTTAGGAGCAGTTATTCTAAGTGCGTTTTAGCTTTGTGTGGTCTTCCACCATCCTGTTGAGCCACAAACCTATGATTTTTGTAGGTTAACGTTACTACTACATTGCTCCTTACCTTGCACCCACCATCTGATGCATGAGCTTCCCACTTGTACAGCTACATGCGGCTGTTGAAATGGCGATGTTGACTCACTGCCTTTAGCTTGCGCTGCATCGCGTCGTAGCAACGCTTGCAGATAGAATGTGGATGAATGTGCGCTTCATCGTTTGCAGCATCCAGTCCAAAGCATACGTACAGCTCCGACGCAAACGTTGAATATAAGTAAACCCTTGGCTGACTGGTCTTTAACTGTTTCCTTCCTTTCTTATGGACCAACAAGGATCCACACAAGCGACAATGCAATTTGAGCTAGCATAAGTGGAGTCCGTTGAAGTCTCACTTGAATCATAGGGATCAGTATAAAAATGAATAGATTATTCATACTTGTTGCGATCGCTAAACCACCAGAGAGCTGATAGGCCACTCTGCAATCTACCTTTTTACACGGAATGACGCCCCTAATGAAGGTTCAAGTGCTTAGAAACTTAAGAGAAAGTTCACGATGCCCTCGGCATCAATTGGACTAAACGAGGTCAACCGTACGTGCGCACGTAACCTTAATAGATATACTTCCCGACGGTCAGAGAAAAGATATTTGCGCATACATTGGACATAGATAGGTGCAGAAAGGAGTTGTGTGTATGTTTACGCACTGCATACATCTCGTAGAGGCTCCCGTTCAGCACAAAATGCTACGATATTGAGCGGTTGGATAATGAGTTCAATGATACCATATATTCCAGTACATTTTACTGGATGTTCTAATTATCAAGTTTGTAAATTACGGTCACACAATGCAATGTCTATAGACCTTTTTCACATGTCATGTGACCGCTCCGTAATCTAACATACGTCATTACCACACAATATACGATACGCCATCTTGGTGCACAAATTTTACGATAATATCCGAGATTTTTCACGTGATGAAGAGGTCTATTGTCCTGAGTGTCCACCCGGGGGTACAATTGGACACCCGGGGGTCCAATTGGACACTCGGATGGACAGCAATAAAAGTTTTTGCCGTTCGGTCATGGAAGGGACCTAGTGGCATTTAACGGTACCGGTTATAGAACAAGTCTTTCTAGGATCGGGCCGAGATAAGTAAGGCTTAAATCCTTTCGATACCCGTAAAATGAGCCGTGCTAGCGGACCTATCCATTACGCTCCGTGCGGTACGTACATATCGTATACGAGCTACGTAAGGTAAGTTTTTTTTGCCAACGTTCATACAGATAGTAAAATAGCTGTTTCTCTGGACTAGTGTTTGTCAACTAAAAGTGATTGAGAGCTTTCAGCTGTCTGTTTAGGCCTATGTTAAAAAGGTCATGTACGAGTATAGTCTATACGCCTTTTAAACATAGGCCTAAACAGACAGCTGAAAGCTCTTCAAACACCTTTTGTTTTGATTTGGCATGACACATGTGTACGGTACAGGGGCGGATGCAGGATTTTGGCGAGGGGGGGGGGGGGGGGGTCCGACATGAATAATTGAAGAAGAGGAGGGGCGCGCGAAGCGCGCGAAAAATTTTGTGGTGCGCATTCCAATTTTTCCACAGATTGTACATGTAAGGGGGCCGGGGATTGGAAAATAAAGCAATCAACACCAAAAATGAGTGACGGCACTCTGTTGCTTTCTGCCGGGTTTCCAGGCTATTGTAGTCATATGGATTTAAATGGCTGTGTTGTTATTTGCATGCGCTTTCCTTTGCTATTTGAGCCACTTTAAATTTACCATCACACTCCGGCAGATGACCTACTTCAAGCAGTGAATTGTATAATTCAGCATAATATTCGTGCGCGAAAAAATTTATTGTACACATTCCACAGATTGTACATGTAGGGGGATTAGAAACGGAGGCAATTATAACCAATAAATGCGTGCCACTCCGTTACGTTCTGGTTTCCAGGCTATTGTGGTTATGCGGATTTAAATGGCTAGTGTGTTTCGTCGCAAATTTGCATTGCACGTTACATGCGCCGGCTTAGTTTCTTTGCTATGTTAAATTTTAAAATTTAAAATTTAAATTTTAAATTTGCAATGGTCTTGGAGCAAGGTGCATTCAACCTTGATGGGTACTAATAATAGAGCACGAATCAAAATAACTGCGGAAAGAATATCTGCAGAACTGAAGAATATCTATATTATACAACCGTGGGTTAGCATTTTGGAATACATTCACCTTACGTATAAATAACAGCCTACTACGTATCTCGCAATTTACAGAACTAAAATATAGTACTACAAATGAATAAGCAACAAGAATAAGCTATTTAGCAACTTCACGAAGTGCACTCCGTAGACATGTATATCTCACGTGCGGCACGTCATACGCTAATTATATTCATATTCAGGTTCCAGGGGGGGGGGGGGGGGGGGGTCGAGACACCCTGGACCCCCCCCCCCCCCCCCCCCCCCCCCCCCCGGATCCGCCACTGCGCCGGTACCACCTGCAACATGCATCGTCCATCCTCCACCAAGGTAAAATTGCAAGTAAGAAGCTCTTATTCTGACAATGAAGTGAGCGTGCAGGTATTAGTATATACATGTACGGTAGCCGTCGTACATGTTATGAATTTCAAAGTAAGAAGCAGCTAGGGCGCGGAGAAACATGGCGGATTACGTAGCGCTATCTCTTGAGGAAATCTTGGTATGGGTATCAACATTTTGACACATGTTGATACATTGGTCATTAGCAGCCCTCATTGGGGCATCTTGTATAGGCTAATAGCTCGCTTGAGGTTGCAATGAATGTGCCTTAAAGTCGCATTTTGTGAGCTAGTTAGCTGTTAAAAGTCGCATTCGTTTATGTGAACTGCTACTGTAACAAATATGCATAATGGTGATGGACGGTTGTCTTGTGCCAATCAATGCATATTGAACATGCCAATTAATAACATGTCGATATACTTCCGGCCTTAAATGGCGTATAAAATAATTTGCAGGCTCAAAAATACTGAACAAGTTTGCCAAACAAGATTCAATGTGCCTGCGTTCGTGTGCGCCTGCTGCAAGGAAACACGTAAGCATATTTTATACTACTAAGCTCGCATTTACATGGATGTTAACGTACGGGATACATCAAATGCGGCGTAACTCATAACAACCAGCGTTTATGCATTCTCATGCATGAATAGAGTCTAAGTTGGGCAGGTGACAGTGATGGGAAGAAATTTATAGGATACATTGGCGGGAAGTGTGAGGCTTAAATGCAATGCACGCATTGCATGGGGCGCCAATATGACTTTTGTGTTAAACTGGTACACGCCCTTGTATGCATGCATGAATCGTGGATTCGAATTCGCGAACTCTTCATATACTTCGTTACCTGTACGGGTTATAATTAAGCGACGTGGGTTGAAGGAAGTTTCTAAGCACTAACTAAGTCGCGAGAGAAAACTCTTTCTCGTGTTTTTTCGACGATCGATGATGCACTGAAGGCTGTATAAGCTGCTTTCAATTAATGCAATTTTAAAGAAAATGTTGAGCGCTTTCAATATCGATGGGAATCAGCAAAATTACGAAGGACTATGCTAAACTTGTGCATAAATATGCATCTTGTTACTACAGTAACAGATATACACATGTGAGATATAGAGGAGGGATACCATGCCAATGCATTGTGTGCCGTATGAGACATGACCTAAAATTGCCCATCTACTGCCCTAAGTATGCACGTCTGCATACTCAGGTTCACGCGGAAATTGTGCAATCTATTTAGCCACTCAAGGAAATGCTTGTATAATGAGTCTAACAGGCATTTTACGCGGATACTAGTAAGTGAATTCACAGTGCTCGACAAAACGCGTCTGATCTGCTGGAGGGCCTTCTACATACCAAGTTCATTCCTATGATCCCTGATAGAACTGCTCAAAGCCACAATTGGACTACATTAACTATTCCTCATGCAGCTTTCTGTCTGAATGAATTTGAAGCCAACCCTGTGCGTAGGCTCACGTTAAAGGCCAAAGATCAATTGAGTTTGAGTCCCAATTGAAATGAACTGTACAGAACTTATAACAAAACAGCTCCTGAATTCTTACACTTATATAGTAAGAAACCTTGCACAATATCAGGTGCATTGAACTGGCACTGCATTCCCCCAAATGAAGAGCATGGTTCGTTTTACATGCACCTGCATGTCCTCCGCTACAGAGAGTCTCACGCAAAATTCCATCTCTGCGTGTACTTGTGGCAAGCCGTTTGATCTAGAACATGCACTATGGTGGCTTCCCGACAGTACGTTACAATGTGTACATGATCTAAAGCAAGCAGCCGAACCCTCTCCCCTCCCCCCCGCTCTCTCCCTCTCTCCCTCCCCCCCCTCTCTCTCTTTCTCTCTCTCTCTTGCTCTCTCTCTCTAGCTCTCTCTCTCTCTCTCTCTCTCTCTCTCTCTCTCTCTCTCTCTCTCTCTCTCTGCTCTCTCCCTCTCCCTCTCTCTCTCTCTCTCTCTCTCTCTCGCTCTCTCTCTCTAGCTCTCTCACTCACTCTCTCTCGTGGTGGACTACTAGTGGGAACCAGAAATATCATATATCAACAACAGACTTTCATCTTCCTCACCTGCCTGCCGTGCTGCGGTTTACATGCAGGAACATACAACCCCAACAATTATAAAGGTTTTGCTGCACTCCTGTTACAAATTTGGCCTTACCGTTAGATGTCGCAGTTATTGTATCTCTTTCTCCACCGCACTTCGATCGTCCATTCAATGTACAGGGAGAACACAGAGCTTTACCTTGAGGCAGGAACCATACTGACCATAACAGCTAGTTTCTCTTTGCATCTGCCGTTTACCTGGTACATTGATGTTGCGGTCTAGTCTCCTAAAAAACAACTGTCTCTCTTGCACCTTTACAACTACCTTTGTTTTTTAAAAAAGCAAAATGCCATTACTTGCGTATACATATATATTGCAGTTGCCTAAACGAACAAAAACATTCTTATCTGTTTATTATAGTACATAAAGTACACATTTCTATGTGTATAGCAACCAAACTGTCTGCTATTAAGTCATGCACAACATATTTAATGCGCATGCGCATGCTTCAGTTGCCTAGTTATCTATACAACAAACAGCCTTATTTCATTTTCACTTCAAACTGTCATGAAACGTGTACATGCACCTTTTTCAGCAGTTGCCTAAATGAAACAAATTAGGGAGGGGGGAGGGCGGGGTATGGTGATTCTTGCCCATTTACGGGAAAGCAAATTTGTTCCAGGAAAGTTGACGCATGCAATAAAAATGTACGCGTTGCAATAAAAAATGTACGCGTAATCACAAATTCCGGCCACAGTAACTCCGTGATGGATAGTCTGATTTCAAGAAAGAAGCTGTAATGGACATCTGTCTCTTTGATAATGAAGTAATTTATGCGCTAGATCCCCTTTCGTTGCCACGATCCCATATCAAAGGAGTAATATAACTTACCCTCATCAGTATTACCATTAGCCTTAATGACTCACCTTCAACAATTGCTCAGACATTAGATGGATCTATTATGGTTTACTGCGTGTTGAATGGTGTTGCTCTTCATTTGCCATACTACCTATAAAGTACTCACCATTTCTTCATTCTGATAAAAATGAATAATGGCCATAATATTGCTGCTGCTCTGATGATTGTTTCTGATTCACGTGAAACAAATTTCTACCCTAAATATGAACTAGCATTTTCATTGCCTTCTTTATCATTGTCACCACTGTCATCACTGGGATATAATAATAGATGCAATGGTCTAAATTAATGGATAGTGATGACATATGAC
Organism: Eunapius fragilis; assembly: GCA_963681505.1. NCBI lineage: Eukaryota > Metazoa > Porifera > Demospongiae > Spongillida > Spongillidae > Eunapius > Eunapius fragilis. The sequence continues at coordinate 16,188,352 of OY811971.1, forward strand.
ACCAGGACGGTAACAACTGATACGATAAATTTGCTAAACAGTCTCACCGATTGGTGCTTTATTAATTCTAGGCTTCCAACTTTCTAGGTTTTATTGGGCACCCAACATCAAAATGGATAATCTCAATGTAATATACTTGTCAACGAAAGACATGGCTTCTCCTCCATACAAGCTGGTCAACATAACTTCTTATTATACTTTTATATTGGATACTTGTATGCTATTAATAGGGGTGCAAATACCATTTTGGACATGGGTGTAAACAGCATTCATCAGAAAATGTATCAAGAGCAGTTACACAATGTCCCACAGCCATTCAAATCCCAGAAATTTACAGAGACGATGCAGCAGGTAATGCAAACATGATGGCAGTTAGCTATAACCAGTTGTTTATACCTCCAGATAATCCCATCTGGAATCACTCACCTAATTTAGCCAATGACAATATATGGACTAAGCTACATCACTGGAATGTTATTGCAAACAATGACTACAAGGACATAAATATGCATATTATATACCATTATCTTTAAGCACGGAATAAAACTTTTCTTCATCAAGATTCACATGCAATGCAGTTGCAGTAGCAAGAGATGTTGCAGCACTGACAGCACTGTTCACATGTATAATGTGTTTTGGTCACTTATTCTACCTATCACACTTGGGAGATATCCATCTGGAGGTCTTGCATATCTCAAAGCCTTTTATACCTCATTCCAGACACCTGCCTGATGTATGTATACCCAGCAATCAATTCAACAATACAAACACCTGATATAGTTGGGGAATTAAATTAACGTTCAGCCAGCTACATAAACACAGATATGAAATCATTAAGCACTGTAAAGATGTTGAAATACTCTCCTGCATCATTTGACCATTTTGAACAGGCTATCATTCATGTATACAAAACTTTGATAGATCAGAGCATAAAACACACAGATTATATCATCACATGGATAACGGATCTTTAAAATGTTAGCTACAATTTTCCAAAACTTCCGATTAAATCGCATTTATGGACAAAAGATGTTCAATTGTGCATCATGTTCAACTGGGGTACCACTGATACCTCTCTCAGAATTCTACTTGCATACTATTCTACGATCATACCGTATATCATGGGGGGGGGGGGGGGGGGGGGGGAGGGGTTGATTTGTATTCTTTACTTTGTCCGTTTCATTGGCTATGACCCGTTTGGGATTTATCATCACCCACCACATAGGTTGTATGCACGGCGATAGAGTTAGTTGTCGTATTTCCCGCCTCTCGTTAGCACTAGTTTCAGCTGGATAAATGCACGAAGGGGTGCCATTTCCTAGCTGTTAGGTAGTCAACCGACAAGCTATACCGCTGCTCAACTATCCCCGCAGCACACATTTTCAAAGCGTGTCGAGGCGTATAAAGTATCCCAACATCCATCGTGAATAGATAAAACAGAAGATAGCATATGTAGAAACAAGGTCTAAGGGGGAAAATGCTTTAGAGGTGATGGCTTACTCTAAACCTGCTGACCTACCATATTAAGTCAGCATTATTAAAAGTGCACTTAGAGCTTTTGTCGATATACACGTAACATTTAGTGATGTATTCCTGCCTTAAACAGCTCTATCTCATGCCCTATACTAGAAACTGAATGCTGCAAGCTCCAAAATTTGAGCAAAAAGGCTGTGTTTATTTTTGTCACTGATAGTCAATTTATGCATTTTAAGTATGCTTTGAAATATGAAGGAGTATAGAAGCAACTTGGTAATTTTATTCACATTCAGTGTGATGCACTGCATTTTTTCAGTGGTAATTGATAAAAAGCCCACTCTCCCACCCTTTCAATCTTATGTTATGTAACTCATGATTTTATGTCATGGTGTGCTTATCAACTTAATTGTGTGAAGCCTTCAGCTATGATGAAGATAGCTCTTTTAAAGACAGAATGCATTGATATGATCATGTTTCAATTCCCTGGTCACAGTAGGGGTTTATATTAATGGGAGGTCAATACCGATATCAAGTAAAGAAATGCACAAAATGATTCTACATGTTGTGGAAGCATGCATTAAAACCTCCATGAGTGTCAGGGTTCACGACCTACCACCCTGACAAAGATTGAATCAGGTGCTAAAAGAGACTGAATAAGGGAGCCTCCAGGTCTAGATGGACATTGTTGATGAACGTGTGCTATATATAATGTGTATTATGCACATATTCCTTGGTCTGGTACGGATGTTGGATATCTGGCAGCTACAGGGAAGGAGAGGCGCGCAGGCTGTGGCTTGATCGATCCATCACAATGAGGGTGTGCAAATGTAACGATGTGAACTTCTAGCTGCATGTGTTAACATTCATTCAAACACCTGTAAGTTTTAGATGATGGGAAAGATTGCGGTTTTAAAGAAAGGTGTGCTTTGTATCATTATTGCTAGTTTCAGATCACAGTGTGTGCTGCTGCTTATGTGAGGTGAGTAGACTATCGATCTGCTTTAACAGAAGAGGTGATATGGGGGTTTGGTTCTTATTATGAGAAATCAAACAGACTTACAACAAATAAAATTAGGAACATCAGTACACAACCATGATGCTAACCAAAGTGTTGGCGATACAATATTAAAGAAGAGGATCAAAGCAGTGAAGTATAGCTTTATCAGCACAAGTTTTATATGCAGTACATTATGTAATTGATAATAACTGTTATTCAAAGGATATTCCAAAATATAATCCCTGCGTTTTGGCTCAAATAGACTACTAAGCAGGTCTAGTAATTAAAGAAATTGCTTATCTAGAAGAAAAAACCAAGGATCTGGTTGATGAGTACTTGAAATTTAACCATAATAATAAGATTGTGACATATTTCTTTATCAGTGCCAAAGAACAGTGACATTTAAGGATCACCGAAGAAACTACTAATGTTAGGCTATTATATATATACGTAATTATATATATATATATATATATTACACATACATATACTACATACTCAATTCTCAACAAATATATGGATGCATTTATTTTACCATTCATCGTATAAAATATCATTGTGTTCTTTTTAAATGACTGTCCCATGAACTTCTGTTGATATTATTTGATCTTTTTATTGTGCTCTTGTCAATGCCTAAATGAATGAAATTAAGGCAATTGATTTGTAGTACACATGGCTAATTCCCTAGTTTATCTTTTACAGCTATATGGTGTCATGGATGGTTTATATACCATATGTACATGCATACATCGTGTTTTGTAAAACTACAAGAGTACATACTGTACGGGAGGGAGGGGTACTCTTAGTAAAAACATTAAAAACACATGTTTTCTAATAGAAAGTACACACTGCAAGAGAATACACATATATGCACACGAGATTCTAACCTACTTAAGTATAAGTTTATTTAATGATCTTGGAATGCTCTGCCAAGGATTACCCTGGCATTTGCCCTAACAAGGGTCAGGTTCAGCCTTCCGTATAAAGCTGCGATGGCTACGGACTTTGGGCAGTTCTGTCATATGGCCAGTTGGGATACAAGCTGAGATAATGGCCTCTTAGCTTCTGTACCCCAGCAGCCATATATCACTACTGCAAGCGGAATGGACACCCAATCAAGTTCAGCACATTTTTTATTTTTCTTAAATATTTTGAGAGGTGTAGGAAAATAATTATACCTAACACCTCACCCCACCCAGAAGAGGTTAAAGTATAATCTATCCCTAAGGATATAATATACAAAGACTAATTATCCCCCAGATAATATTGTTTGGGTGATAAAATATTCTGTGACTCCCCGTCTCCCTCTAAAAAGCACAACCAGGTTTGAAATCAGACTCAACCAAACGTTGCACAGGTTTGCATCCTTGACTTCCTGTTGATGTGTTGAGCTGAGATATGTGCTTTTATAAGAACTGGGATACCATGTTTGTCACATGACAATTTCTTATTTCCAGTATTTGATTGATTGAAACACTGTGGTAGATTTTAAATATCGCATTCTGACAATGTTACTCAATCACTCCTACATTAATCAAGTAGATATTAAAGCAACCCAAAAAAATGTATGGCCAAGTATCACTCTGAAGGACAGAAATCATATGTCATATGGAAATGGTGTGGTTGTATGTGCTGCAAATTGTAGGTTGGTTGTGCTAGATATGGTGTTGGTATGAGAGTAGTAACTAAATATAATTTGCAATCTCTTCAGCAAAATTCAGGAAATCCATGCTATCTACTTAATTTCCCTTACCCCTAATATAAGCTCACTGCTTTTATCATGTCACTGAATTTAATATAATCTATTGCATGCTCTGTTGTAGAATTTACGTTGCATCTACGTTGCGTATTATTTCTTTAGTTTAAAATGAAGAATGCTGCAACCTTGGCTTCTTTAATAACTGTTTCAGCCCTACTACTCTTGTACAATGTACATGAAGTATATTTGAACCCGACATATAAATCACCATCAATAGGAGAAACATATTTCTTGACATTGCCTCAAGTATCACAATCTTCACCATCATCATTGAACAGTTGTGATGGTCTTAAAATGTGGATAGTGGTTACAGCTGACACTCGAAATCCAACACCAGCAATGCTAACTGTGCTTAACACAACCACCAATTGGTGCTTATTGGTTCTTGGCTTTCAAATGTCAAGGTCTCATTGGGCACCCAACCTTAATATGAACAACTTCAATTTCATATACTTGTCAACAAAAGACATGGCTTCTCTTCCATACAAACTGGTCAAAACTACTCCTTATCACACTTTCAATAGAAGGAATATTGGATATTTGTATGCCATTGAGAGGGGTGCAGAAATTATTTTGGACATGGAAGGAAACGGCATTCCTCATGCAATTTATCAAGAGCAGTTATACAATGTCCCACAGCCATACAAAATCCCGGAACTTTACAGAGATGATGCAGAAGGTATGCACACATGAGGGCGGTTGGCTATAATGGTAATTTAATCCAGTTGCTTATTGCTTATATCTATTTTATTCCTCCAGATAATCCCATCTGGGATCATTCACCTAATGCTGACATTGACAAGATATGGACTAAGCTACATCACTGGTATTGCAAACAAGGACTTCAAGGACACAATTTGTATTCCTATTATACAACAGTACCTTTCAGTACAGAGTAAAACTTTTCTTCATCAAGATTCACATGCAATGAAGTTAGCAGTACCAAGAGGTGTTGTGTCTTCTTACAGCACTGACAACACAGTTTACATGTATAATGCGTTTTGGTCACTTCTTCTACCTAAGACACTTGGGAGATATGCATCAGCTATCTGGAGGTCATACATATCTCATAGCCTTTTATATCTAATTCCAGACACCTGCCTGATGTATGTATACCCAGCAATCAATTCAACACCTGATGTAGATAGTGAATTATATGAACGTTCAGCCAGCTACATAAACACAGATATGAAATCATTAAGCACTGTAAAGATGTTGAAATACTCTCCAGCATCATTTGATCATTTAGAACAAGCTATCATTCTTGTATACAAAATTTTGCTTGATCAGGGCATAATTCATGCTGACGATTTACAGTATGTTACAACATGGATTATGGATATTAAAAAAGTTGGCTACACATTTCCAAAACTTCCAATAAAATCCAATTTATGGACTAAAGATGTTCAACTATGCATTATGTTCAACTGGGGTACCACAGAATACACCCTCCGAATATTACTTGCATACTATCTAAGATTTTTCAGTTCCATTGTACTTCTCTATGATGGTGAGTGGCCAAATGGGTCAGCAGTGTACATACCAGAAGGTGTAATGAGTATTCAAGTGGATACAAAGCATGGATGGTATCAGCAAAGAGCTTTATATGAGTGTTTGAAGATAGGCCAGAGAAGCAATTTTAGTACTCTCTACATTTCTGATGATATGTTTGTTAACATTTCAATGCTAGGTAGCAAATCTTTATCAAAGGTCTGGTACACAAAAGGCAAATATATTGATTTTAGAAATGAAGCAGAAGTATTTTCTGATGACTGGTGGTGGTGGAAACTAACTGACTCCAATTTCTACGGGAAACTTCAAAAGGTGATATCAAGCCTCCCAGAAAAATGGATGGAGAGATGGAAAATATCTGGTTACCCAGAGAAGGTTTGTGTCCATTCCATTGCAGACACAATCTATGTTCCATTAACGTTTTCAAATGACATGCTTGAAATTCTTCAGCACATCATGGGTGTTGAACCTGAATTATTCTGTGAGATTGTTTATCCACTGCTAATTGGCATTACAGTTCCTGAACATCATAAAGAACCATTTTTAGATGGAAATTTGTGGAATGAGGATAGAACGAATGTTGAAATGATAATGAATTATTCAATAACACAGAACTTTATTCATAGCTTGAAATTACGAGATAAGTTTGGTAGAGATCTATGGCGTTCCTATATGGACCAAGTGATGATGTGGCATGTTAATAATAGTTAAGTACTTTCTTCATAACTGTATTGATGCAATATATGCATAATCTTATGCATGTTCATACATTGCCACCATTGAGTAGTCGTTTAATTTTTTACATTGAATCCATTACATCCCTTGATCGTTTGTATTTTTATATGAACTCTACCACCTTAGGTGTGATGTTAACTTAGTGCTCCCTAAAAGTTCTTCACAGAACGATTATACCGAGCCAGTACCATACCCAACAGCTGTTGGAAAGTGGCCATGGCATTGTAGACCAACTGACCTAATATTCAGAAAGAAGTGGGTACAGAAAGTGGGCGGCAAAATTGCATTCCTACTTGCCAGTAGAAAGTATACATATAGCTGCTTAACAATTTCGAGCCAGAGTAATGTGTCTGATGCATGTATGCGATTTCAATGCATATATGTCCATGTATCATCAAAGCGGGGAGCATGGGATAGGCATGCTTCCTTTATTGTGTCAGTATTCAGCACAATTTTCTATACTACTGGAGATGCTAACGGACATTGAGGGTTGCAGGCTGGTGTCTGTTGTTATGCTTGCTAACTTCGACCAATGTTGCTGCATGCCGTTAGTGACGAAGATGCCAGAGTATTCGAGGGGAAGATTGTAGAACTGTGCCAGAAAGGTGAGTTCCAACCAAGGTATAGAAACGTAATGTATGCACTGTTAGTAGTAACCTTAATACATCTTTCATTTTTCGAGTATGCATAATGCAAGCATAGTGCTTCAGAATGGATACTCGGTTCAAGGCTTCAAGCTGAACTCGTTCCAATCTCAGCTAGGAAAAACAAACAAAACTGGGGTCTGCTTACACCAATAGGACGTGGATTATCCATCAAACGCATAAACTCACTAATAAGTAGATAGTTTGGTTATAGGCGGACTAAAACCGGATAATTCATCTTTGTTGAATCTACATACATACCAAGACTGGTTCCGTGGCATGAATACCATGAATACACCAAACTAAATAATTTGCCCGTGTGTATGATCTTCTCGGGGGCATCACACCCCAGAGGGCCATGCACATGCCAATATCCGCATTGATATAATATATGCATAATTTTGTGCATGTTCATACATTGCCACCATTGAGTAGTCGTTTAATTTTTTTACATTTAATCCATTACATCCCTTGATCGTTTGTATCAAATTTTATCTCTAGGTTATACCTGAGAGAGTTTGAGGGAGCTAGTGGCATGCATCCTCACCCTCCAATCCCAGACCTGCATTGCATAGGTATCATTTACTGCATGTGACTGACTCCTATTGTGTCTTAATGACGCACCCGTGACAATCTAGCTGCGCCAAATATGATTCAATAACTAAAGCGATATGGAAACTGCACTTTGATACTTTCGCCGTCAATACATGCACTAATTTAGAAATCAATACAAGGTCAGTCCAAAGTTTAAAGTTGTAGGCTCCACGTGTACCGTCAACAAACGGGGTTCATCTAAGTCCTAAGGGTGCCTTGAGGGGTAAATTATTGCATAATGTAAGTGGATTAAAAATAAACCATATCCCCCCCCCCCCCCCACCCAATCCCACCCGATGCCTCCTTGCCTATACTGGCATGTACCCTCTCTGAGGCTCGGTGTGATGCCCCCGAGAAAATCGTATATATGGACAACATATTAAGTGTAGTGTATTCATGGCATGGCATTCATGCACGGAACCAGTCTTGGTATATATGTAGATCCAACAAAGATGATTTTCCGGTTTTAGTTATCGAAGGCGCCTGGCCTAACTGTCTACTTAATAGTGAGTTAATACGTTGTATGGATAATCCACGTCCAATTCGACCCCAGTTTTTTTTGTTTGTTTGTTTTTGTTCCAATCAGTGCATGATTGAAACGCGTTTAGGTAGAACCGAGCGTCAATTCTGAAGCACTATGCTTGCATTATATACGTACTCGAAATTTTAAAGATCATTATTAAACTAACTACTAACAGTATCAGTGTATTCATCACGCTTGTATAATGTATATACCTTGGGTATATACCTTGGTTGGAACTCACCTTTCATGCAGATACAGTTCTACAATCTTCTGCTCAAATACTCGGGCATCTTCGCCACTAACGGCATGCGGCTATACATTGGTCGAAGTTAAATATTTGGTTCAACGAATATATTCCATCGTACAATCCTTCATTAATTTTTTAATGAACTAGTGTAAGGGTCGACCCTAATTTGTATTAATTACATCACATGGCATATGCATGTTTTAAGCTGCTCTTGGCAGGACGCGTACCGGCGTACGCCACAGGAGGATGCAAAGAGCGATCCAAGTGCGCAAACCTCTTCGTAAAACAACCAACGAACGTGATTGGGTGATGTAGCACAGGGCATGCATGTTATAGTCTATTTATAAATTTAAAATAATCAGCCAGTGATTGCAAGCTAGTTTATTGTATGCAATGCGCAAACAAATTAGTCAGAACAATTAGTCCGTTGTCATTGATAATAATAATTTTCTTGTCATCCCTCCTACCTTTCCAGCCGCGGTCTGAGCGGTAAGCCCAGCTATTGCGTAACGCCCCAACTTTGATTAGTTTGTGTACGATAAGAATAACGTCTGTATGGACACTATAATAACGGCCGGCCGGGGGGGATAGAGCCGTATGATGTACCTCAATAGCGCAATTAACAGGCTTATTATTCATCGGCTTCCACTGTATATACAAATAAGGACCACGTAGGAACACGCATGTTCACTATATGTACGGTCATCATCATATTTACATGCTATGGACAATGTGCATGTATGTCTCTTAACCTTTCTAGCTAGCAACATCTTTTGATACACGGGATCTCTCTATACCGCCATTCGTCATGTGTGTTACATTGAAACCATCGATGGACTTTCACTGCTTATATTAGGTAAAGAAAATAGTTGCCGCATTGCATGCACATGCGATTGTGAACATTAGCATCGGCAAGGCGGCATGTACTCGGGAATGGGTTGGGGGGGGGGGGGGGGGGGGGGGGGGAGGAGGCATCCATGGACGAGAGAAGGAAAAAGCTTACTATCAGAGGCTGGTATACCATCCTCTGATAGTAAGCTCGTTCGGGGTGTGGCTAAGACCACGTGTGAGGTAGTGATCTGATATGAGCACCTGTGTGTGTACGTGTGTGTGTGTGTGTGGGGGGGGGGGGGGGATGGGTTGATTGTTAAACAACACCGTACAATAATTTACCCACGGCCTCAAAGGCAGTCTTAGGACCAGATGACGGTACACGTCGAGTACCGGTACACTGATGTCAGTTGCAACCGTAAACTGAACTGTGTTAATTGATTCTTTCACAGGTGCATGTTACAGTTCAAGACACAATAGGAGTCAGTCATATGAATGGTACCGGTCTGAGATGGGAGGAGAGGGATTAGGTATAGCGTCACGCACATATTCCAATAGCGTTACAAGGAGACATTATTTCCTACGGGAGACATTTTTCCTTGGGGAAACTATCCGGGGGGGGGGGGGGGGGGGGCAGACACATTTTTAGGAGAGGCAGTTTTTCACTTGTAATTTAGTCCTAAAGGCGCCTAGCCAATATCTACCTCATACTAACGGTATGCAGCTACATTGGTATAACAAGTATAACATCAGGCACTAGAGTATGTGAAATATATCATCCAACCCTCAAGTTACTAGCTAGTTGAAATGCAATGTTGCAGGAGACCACTTTGTATATTCCTCAAGGTCATTTGATCTACAATGCCATAGCCACGCTCCAACAGCTGCTGGGTGTGGTAGGTCTTGCAGGGGTCCAGGTGCCTGGTAAAAATCATTTTGGGAAACAGTTAACATCACAGCAGTGTTTAATCACATCAGTAGTGGCCTGATGATGACCCTATTCACCTGATTTTTATGTCCTGCATAAAGTACATGGTGCCTGCTTAAGGAAGAAACATGATAGTTTGAATTCGTTAATAGTTATCTATTGGTTGCAGATTTTGAGTGGTTAACTTTTAGAAAACAACGTTACCAAACATTTTGTAGCAGATTTTCGGCATAGTTCGGTCAATGATATATTTCAAAATTGATTCATGATGCTGACATATTTGGCCCTAAAGTTCAAACTCCGCAGGAGACTATTGTACACGATGCATGCAATCTCAAATTAAGGTGCAATCACAGTGGAATAAAGACTTATGATTCTTTACGGTTGTTGCTGTGCTACACTTAACTAGCTTTCCCGTAACACCAAAATGTTTTGCGGTCTTGCCGTCCGAACGAGGTTAAACGAGGGCCTACAGCCCCTACTTTTATGGATGACAAAATTGATGATTGTTCTAAATATAAGTTCCTATTGGTAAGATCCAACCTATTACCAGTTAACCATTATGATTTGATAAATCTGAGTTGTTTAGAAGGTGCTCCGTTGTTTTAAGCAATTTTGCTATGAAATCAATACGTGACTGATATAATAACGGGAGCGGCTCATCATCCCCAGAATGCATTACCGGTGCGCGGTACTTTTTTTAAAAGGGGGTACGTTTGCGATAATATTACTTTTCACATATATGCTTGAAATCCGGAACTTATTTTAGGCAAAGTTGGATACGTATTAACGATGTTCCACTTACCATAAATAGACCGAAATTATTTTCGGTGTTAACTCTTTAATCGTCGGGTAAAACCAGGACCCCAAGACCATAAATGCATTTTAATATGATCGAAATGCATAATACACTGTAAAAATGGATGGGTGAATTTCACTCAAAACAGTTCACAATAGCACTCGATTTCTCAAATCGAGTGCTGATTTGAACCGTTTTGAGTGAAATTCACCCATTTATTTTTACAGTGTATGTTATCAAAGTACTGTAGTTTTTATTGTACTTCAATTCATGATTTTTCTTATTTTAGTTTTAAAAATGAAGAAATTCAAAGTCCTCATTATTATAATAACTGCAGCAGCTCTACTTCTGTTGTACAATTTATTTGAAGTACATATGAACCGTGAATATCAATCACCATTAATGCTATCTTCGTCATCGCCTAAAGTTACAAGATTGAGATATATGAGCAGATGTAGAGATCTGACTAAGTGGATAGTGGTTATATCCGACACAAGAACTCTGACACCAGCAATGATAACTGTGCTTAATACAACCACTGATTGGTGCTTATTAGTTCTAGGCCATCATATTTCAAAGCCTCGCTGCGCAACCAACCTCAAAATGAGTAACTATATATACATGTCAAGTAAAGAAATTGCTTCACTTCCGTACAAGCTGGTTAAAATTATTGATAGTTATTACAATGCTTTCAATCGAAGGAATATTGGTTATTTGTATGCTGTTGATAGGGGCGCTAAGATAGTTCTGGATATGGAAGGCAACAATATTCCTCATGCAATTTATCAAGAAGGGTTATATAGTATCCACCAGCTACACAAAATCCCAGAACTTTACAGAGATGTCACTGCAGGTAATTGTCATGAGTTTAAATGTTTCTAACCTTATTATGCTACTGATCATTCCTCCAGATAACCCCATCTGGGATCCTTCAGCACAATTAGATGTTGACGAGGTCTGGACAAAACTCTCCCACAGGAATGGTATTGCAGGAAAGGAGATGAATGAAACGTTTTGCATTCCTATTATCCAACACTATCTTTCAGTACACAATATCAGTCTTCTACCTTCTGATTTGAATCCAATGAAATTAGCAGTACCAAGAGGTGTGGTGTCTCCTTACAGCACTGACAACACTGTTCACATGTACAGTGCATTCTGGTCACTTTTTCTCCCTAAGACACTTGGAAAATATGCTTCAGCTATCTGGAGATCTTACATATCTCAAAGTCTTTTTTACCTCATTCCAGACACCTGCCTGATGTATGTATGCCTTGGAATCAATTCAACCATAAAAGTTATAGATATGGATAGAGAATTGTATGTACATTTTGCCAAGTACATAAATACAGATAGGTCATCATTAAGCACAGTAAAGGCATTGACATACTTGCCTGCTGCATTTGACCATTTTGAGCAGGCCATCATTCATGTATACAGAGTATTGCTAAATCAGAGTATAGTTCTTGCTGATGATTTACAGTATATCACCACATGGATTACTGATCTTAAAAACATTGGCTACAATTTTCCAAAGCTTCCGATCATATCCCATTTATGGACAAAAAATGTTCAATTGTGCATTATGTTCAATTGGGGTACCACCGAGACCAGTCTCAGGATTCTACTCGCATATTATCTAAGATTTTTCAATTCAATTGTACTTCTCTATGATGGTGAGTGGCCAAATGGTACAGCAGGGTACACACCAGAAGATGTGATGAGTATTCAAGTGGATACAAAGCATGGATGGTTTCAGCAAAGAGCTTTATATGAGTGTTTGAAAATAGGCCAGAGAGGGAATCTTAGCACACTCTACATTTCTGATGATATGTTTATTAACATTTCTATACTTAGCACAAAATCTTTATCAAAGGTCTGGTACACAAAAGGCAAATACATTAATTTTAGAAATGAAAGTGAAGTATTAGATCACTGGGACTGGTGGTCACTGACTGATTATAATTTCTATGGCAAGCTCCAAAAGGTGATAAAAAGCCTCCCTGCCAAATGGATAGAAAGATGGATGGCTTCTGGTTATCCTCAGAAGGTTTGTGTCCATTCCATGGCAGACACTATCTATGTTCCATTAACCTTTGCAAAAGACATGCTTGAACTTCTTCTGCACATAATTAGTGTTGAACCTGAATTGTTTTCTGAAATAGTTTATCCAGTTCTAATCGACATTATTGTTCCTGAGAGTCACAAAGAACCATATGTAGAGGGAAATTTGTGGTCAAAGGACAGATACAATTTGAAATTGGTAACAGAATATTCGGTAACGCGAGACTATGTCCATAGCTTAAAACTGCAAGAAAGGTTTGGTAGGGACCAATGGCGTACTTTTATGAACCAAGTGCTTAAAAAGCATGTTCTCAATATTAAAGAGAGATGATTTATCAGCTTATATTGAGTGTGCTTATGTTATTAATGTTGTGAGGGAATTGGAATATATATCGGTCAGTCATATATCCTGCATGTAAGCTTAGAGGTGTTTTCTTCATGGTGTGTGGCAATAATACTTTAAGAAGTTTTTAATAAATTTATGTAGGTTTCAGCATATTAAACTGAATTTACTATATGCATCCTTGGACAGTTCAGAATTTGAATATTCATTTTGAATGAGCCGCACCCTCATCACCTCCATGTGAATATGAGGGCCACATCACACAGTGGGTATCATTTCTCCATGTCATGTGAGTGTGCTTTGCTTAACTATGGCTAAGTACGATAATATTGATCTACATGTACATCTTTCCCAAAGTAAACCATCATAAATTTTGGCCAAGAGCTTTGCTGAGCATAGCTCACAACACATTTTCAATGAAAGCGTATCCTCATTTAACACAGAGGTTCCTGATAAGCAAATACCCTGTTCATTTTTCAACAACATGTACAACTGCAGAATTATATTACTGGATGCTTGAAGTGAAAACGCACATACCGGGAACTTAAAAGGAGGAGTTCTTAAAGCTAAGTCTCTTCTACCCGTACATTTAAATAAACAGTGTGTGGGAACTGGCTTGAGTTTCCACACAATGTTTTCCATATTTAAAGTATCAACATCGCAACACCTTTTAAATGATAGTAATAGTATACTCTCTTTAAAAACATAGGCTCCTTTAAAACTGATATCTGTCCAACCATATTCCCACGGCAAGCACACCATTTTATATGACATTATATTACCAGATGCTTTAATTTGATTCAGAAATGAAAGCACACTATTACATATCAACAAGATTACCTATTCTTAAAAGCAACAACATTATTAGCCACGAAAGCTCGAAACATGATCAATTTATTACTCAAGTCATCTGGGAATTAACTGGAGACTGAGATCATCGCATGCATTACTGGGTCATTCCATTGAAACCACAACTCGCATAAGAAGAGTCTTCACTTTAAGCACGCAGTTATTTGGCATGATCTTGCTCATGGCTAAAGTACAGAATGCTTTCAAATGAAGGCTCACTGACTCTTTAACATAATGAACATTGATTCAAAGATGGACGTGGCCTGACTACTGCCTTACAGTATTAAATGGAGGAGAGCACATGCTATCTATAGCACAGGAGTCATGTTTCAAAACCTAATATTCTTATAGAATACACGCATTGGATCTTAGCTATAGATAGAAGGCTATAAATCTTAAACAGCACTCGCTTTCAGTAGAGTTAAAGCATGCCAACACAGAACACTGCATGCTAACATATGGAGCGTGAAGGTAAGAAAGACAATTCTATGTTCTTACATTTGGTCAATCCGTACGTGTGCATGTGTATTAGACACTACATCCTATGATCCAGACAATGTATTCCAGAGTATACCCTTAGGATTAGGTGCTATGCTGGTGGCTACAAAACGGTATGCATTTCTGTGGAGAAGCCCATCAACAGATGTCGCAAAGGGAGAAAATGTACATACTGCCTATTTATTTAGCATGTTCTTTCTAGAGCCTCTGATTCCAACATTGATATCGATTCTTATGTTCGGTGTGTCTGTGTCACCCTCCACCTGTCGAGTCCACCTGTCTTGCATAGATCAGCCTTCATTCCTGGAGCACTTGGGATAAAACATCGGCTTGTGTAAAACATGGCTACATTCTTTAGCAGTCATATCCCCATGACTGTGCTGAACTTCGTTATGTGGCTGACACAGTCATATCTATGTTGAAGTGTACAATGTGCGCTACATCCATCACATGTAAAACAGGTAGGTTGTCATTGATATCAAACTATGACGGTGCTTGGTCAATATGATAAATCTATTATGGATGTAATAGAACCACTTTTAATTTTTAATGCCCATCATATTCATCTCTGTCATTCGTGTGTGAACTGGGTTACAATGCTCTAAGCTGGATTGGTGATATTCAGGCTCTTGATCTTTATAATGCAACTGTGTCTGGCTTCCTTGCATTGAGTGTATCCACATTCAAAGATGGAGTTTTGACCAAATCAATACAGATCAGATGCTTTTAACAAAGGTTTTAGAGCAGTTCATGTTCACGTACTTCATTTCATACCTAGATCATTTTATCCAGCTTCCGACACATTATTCTGATTGTAAATGAAGTTGCACTTGACAAACAGTGAGACAGTCTGCTTGAATGTCTTGAATGAATGTCCTAGCTACCAGTTCTGCTTCCTGCAAGAGGGCAGGGGCCTATCTCTGAGCCATAGCAATTATATAAGATGATAAAGTTTCAGGTTTGTAAGCTATGAGTGTGAGTTTTACTATATGATCTGCGTTTACATGCATATTATATGTAATACTAAGGTGGCAGCAAGCTGGCGCTGCTTTCTTTCACATGCTAGACAAATTTTATATCCTCGAGCGACCTTCCAAACGTATGTGCATGTCAACCTTGCATTGCAATGTGAAGCACACCTTATTTAAAACTAACCGTCTAATCATCCGTAATTTATTCCATGGTAGAGTGAGGTCAACTTTAATGGTCAACCCTTGTTCAAGAGAAATATCAGGGGTTACACTGGCATACTTGAACAAGCTGTTCTTCTCATTCTTGTTGAGGCTTCTGATCTCTTCGGAAAGAAGTGTAGTAGGATCATCACTGGTTAGTACAGGTCGCATCTTATGAACTAGTTTTCTAGAGTTTTACTGCTAGCCTTGCTTAGTGGGCAATTACTGTTTGTAGCATGCACACTGAAGTGTTATTGGCTAAAAAAGATAATAATTTCGTCATTGCCTAGTTACAATTATCATGTCATCTACATGCATAACATTCCTCCAGTTGGAAGCGTAATGGCATCAGGCTCTGGACTGGAAGATAACATCCTGTGTACAATTCTTGCTGGTGAAACCTGGCCTTGGCCTTGTTCACCATTTATTGGTGGTGAGCATTTTATTGGTGATTGAGCTGCTAATGCTGGTGGAGTAAGAGCTCGTGTGAAGTGGGAGAGCTTCCATTGCATTTGTGGCTTTGATACAATCCTGCCCAGATGTCAACATTGCAGGAAGGACAATGTAGAGCTACATCCTCAAGCAATTTGACTTAGTGATAGATCGATCAAACGCCTACATTTCGGCGAAAAGTGCTGTTTTAGCCTACCTGTAGGCATTATATTGCAACGTATGGTCCTCGCAATCAATGCCGTATTAAACTTTGAACTCGAATAAAGTAACACTTAAGCATAGGGCTTCGTTTTTAATTCGCTTTGGAGCTCATTCAACCATCGGCTCTTTAGATACACGATCGAGATGGAGAAGCGTACAAAAATTGCCTACGATCTTGATGAAAGTGAGTATAAAAGTTGGAAATCGTGTGTATTTGGCAAAGAGAGTTAAACTTATATCTGCCTATAAAACTTCTAGTAATTTTTTTGCAAATCGGAACAACTCCAGCTAAATGAGGGGCGTGCCCCAACAGAGCGTTCGTAGCACTAGCAGCACGCTGGCGTTGTTTTCTGCCGCCAGCTTGCAAGTAGCCCTCTTTATTATATTGGTCCTTATTATTTCAAGCGTTGGCTGTTTGTACATTGTTAGGAATGAAGCGATTAGAAACGCCTGCATGTAGGTTAACGCGCCTACGCGTAGGTGACGATCTATCAAATTTTGATTCTTGGAGCTGACTAGAGACTCTCAGAAGTCAGTTTGGTGCAGCAGCCCTTGCATGGACATGTAGTCAATTTGGTCCAGCAGTGTGGATATGCAGTCAGTTTGGTCTTGCATGGACATTGCAGGCGTCTATTTTTTACCAAGTATTGGGCAAGACAGTCAGCACATACAACTGTTTGGCATGGTAGCTGAATGGACCTGTGGAGGATGTCACATCAAAGGGAAATTTTCAAGTTATCCAACACTGAAATGGGTTGAACTGCTGCCAGTGGTATAACTTTTGTCATATTTTCTTGCAAGACGTTGTGTCATTTGTGTGTTTAAGGAGCAGTTATTCTAAGGTGTTTTAGCTTTGTGTGGTCTTCCACCATAATTTTGAGCCACAAACCTACTACTACATTGCTACCCACCATCTGATGCATGAGCTTCCCACTTGTACAGCTCCATGCGGCTGTTGAAATGGCGATGTTGACTCACTGCCTTTCTGTCTTTAGCTTGCGCTGCATCGCGTCGTAGCAACGCTTGCAGAAAGAATGTGGGTGAATCTGCGCTTCATCGTTTACAGCATCCAGTCCAAAGCATAAGCACAGCTCCGACGCAAACGTTGAATATAAGTAAACCCTTGGCTGACTGGCCTTTAACTGTTTCCTTCCTTTCTTGTGGACCAACAAGGATCTACACAAGCGACAATGCAATTTGAGCTGGTATAAGTGGAAGTCCATTGTAATCTCACTTGAATCATAGGGATCAGTATAAAAATTATAGATTATTCATACTTTTTGCGATCGCTAAATTACCGGAGAGCTCGAGAACCACTCTGTAATCTACTTTTTACACAGAATGACGCTCCTAATCAAGGTCCCAGTGCTTGGAAACTTAAGAAAAAGCTCACGAAGCCCACGGCATCAATTGGACTAAACGAGGTGACCCGTACGTGCGCACGTGACCCTAATAGACATATCTCTCGACGGTCAGAGAAAAAATATTTGTGCGCATACATTTGGCATAGATAGGTGCAGAAATGAGCTGTGTATATGTTTACGCACTGCATACATCTGTAGAGGCTCCCGTTCTGCACAAAACGGTGCGGTTGGATAATGAGTTCAATGATACCATGTTGGATGTTCTAATTATCAAGTTTGTAAATTACAGTAATAGCTCACAAAATGCGACTTTTAACAGCTCACAAATTGCGACTTTAAGGCACATTCATTGCAACTTCCAGTATCGACTTGCTTGTACAAGATGCCCCAAGGAGGCTACTATAATGAGTTCACTCTTGTGACCAATATATCAACAAACCTTGACTGCGTAAACCGAAGATTATCTCAAGGTATAGTTTCCTGTAGCGCTACGTAATCCACCCCTTTTTCTAATATTTCGTCTCCTTCTCCGTGCCCTATAGCTGCTTCTTACATGTGCGATGGCTACCGTACAAGTACTAATACCGGCACGCTCACTGTAAAAGCTTCAAACTGGCTATTTTACCTTGACACAATCTGAGTACTACCCAACCCAAAGAAGAAAACTTTCACTATAGTGTACATTGTTCCTTCAATTTTACCTCACGTGTTCACTTGTTAGATGACATACACAGGCACTCATGTTCTCTTAGTTATGCACCTTCGTTGAGCACCTATTCGCGTAACACCTCAGGCTGAGAGGACCGGAGTAGGCATACATTAATAAGTGTGTACATTGTCAATCATAATTATAAATTCGCGGTGCATTATGGGAAGGGAGGAGTGCAGTTATCCTGATCCCACCATACTACGATAACTCATCTTAGTTTTGGCAATGAGCACATCATCTTCTGCTATGCGAAAATGAAAAGCACGACATAAGATAAAGGCACGGTGTGTGGACCAATGCTCACACCATCATGCATATGTAATATGTCGATGGATATGTTGATTTGGCATGACTGACACATGTGTACGGTACCACCTGCAACATGCATCGTCCATCCTCCACCAAGGTAAAATTGCAAGTTAGAAGGTCTTATTCTGACAATGAAGTGAGCGTGCAGGTATTAGTATACAATTATGGTATAGCCGCAGTACGTGTTATGAAAATAACACAGCGAAACGTTATCCGGAGATCGGGTTGCAACGGTGCTCCGTCTCTTTCGGACATGACGGACTTCTACGTTAATGTCACGGAAACGTTTAATGACGGTGCCCGTGTATGCATGAACGATAATCGACGAACACTACCGCACGGTAACGTCCTCATTGTTACAAGTATTGACGTCATGGTCACGTGATACAAGTCCGAATTCAAAAATGAGCGGCAAGCGACACCGCTGTGGGAAATACGTGTTGTAGATCTACATTTTTTGAACACCAAATGTTAGTAAAATCGTCATCCAAAGCTGATAGCTCTCTTTATGCTAAACAGCAGCTTTCTGTGGAAGGTATGTACAATCATAACGTGCACGGTCACGGTACACCGATGTATGCGTATATAGCGTAGCGCTGGAGGAAAGAGGGATATGACACATATTTAGCGCTCTCTGCGCCCGTGGGTGATAGCGCCATTTCCCCATGTATTGTGACCAACTTGCCCTGTAACAGATTCAGAGCTATAGTTATATATAGATTAAACTAAATTTGACTCTTTTTATTTGATGAAACTAAAATTCATATGTGATGTCATACACAGATCGTTGTTCTGGAAACGAATTTTAAGATGCAGATCCATTTCTTAGTAGTGAAGCTTCATCTACTAGTGCTTCT
This sequence comes from Eunapius fragilis, assembly GCA_963681505.1. Taxonomy (NCBI): domain Eukaryota; kingdom Metazoa; phylum Porifera; class Demospongiae; order Spongillida; family Spongillidae; genus Eunapius; species Eunapius fragilis. Next base: position 16,208,216 of record OY811971.1, read on the forward strand.
GATAACTCCTGTACAGATGACGTGGAGCTGCAATTTCTGGTATGTTAGTAAATTGCGAACTTTTTCCCCTGTATTCTAGGAAGGAGAACTAACCGATCAGAGTTTAGATAATACTTCAAGTTCAGAATTAGAAATGAGGTAGTACCTAATGCACTATAGCTTGATGTTAATCGGCATTTAATCATCCCTTGTAAAGAATGCATGTGGCAACAATGCAAGACAATCAGCCAGTAAAAGTTCTTTTAACTTTTATTATTATGTGGCAGTTTGCTTTTGGAATATCCAATGGAGCTATATCTGTGCTTGTTGAACATTTTTTTCAAGTTTCTTGGAAAAGGTGACACACTTCTTTTTAACCTGTGGGAAATGTGTCCTAAAAGTTTAAAAGGCTGTCAGAATTCATTGATCTCAAACATCCACAATTTGAACAATTTGTAGTTTGCCCATCATGTGATGCTATCTAAATTGTCCAACTACTTGCATTCACAAACAATATCCGAATCATCCTCAAACTCAATTCAGAAAAAGATTTGAAGCACCCCTTCTTACAAAGCGCGAAGGATCCATTCGAGCCATAAAGACCTATTGCTACCAACCTTTGCATTGTGCAATTGGTAGCATTATTAACCGTCTAAATTTTCTGGAAAAGTGTGAAATGGGCGTTCCCCTGGCAACTGCTAAGTGCGAGGGCCCGACTTCATGCCTCACGTTTTTAGGGATTGAGCTGGACACGGCTGCTGGGGCGGCAGGTCTGACTGCGGACAAGCTGGCTAGCGTCCGGTCCACGTTGCCGGAGTGGAGGGATAAGAAGGCATGCCGCCGGCGCCGTGTATAGGCCTCCGCCACCACGCATGCAAGGTGGTGCGGCCGGGTCGTTCGTTTCTTCGCCGGCTGATTAAATTGCTGTCCGGGTCCTCGGCCCGCCACGCGCACCTTCTCATTGTCAATAGGCCATGCCGCGCGGATTTGTTGTGGTGGAGCACCTCGTCACCGACTGTAACGGGGTAGGCCTAATCCCCGCCGTGCCCGGGGGCCCGGGTCCCCATTTCTTCACCGACGCCGCCGGCTCGTGTGGCTGTGGGGCGTCGTGGGGTCGTTCCTGGTTCCAGCTGCAATGGGACGACAGGGCGCTCCCTCTGCCGATCGCGGTCAAGGAGCTGCTTCCGGTCATCATCGCGGCGGCGTTGTGGGGGCCGTGCTGGAGGGGGCTGAGGGCTACTTGCCACTCCGACAACCAGGCGGTGGAAGCCGTGCTGCCTTCCCGCACTTGCCACGAGGACCACATGATGCATGCACCTGTTGCGCTGCCTCTCTACGCACGGCTGTTTGCGGCCCATTCAATGTTGGACAATAAGACCTACGCCCCGAAATATTGAAACGATGACATCATGGATCATGACCTAACCAAGCACTTTGTATTTTCGAGCTATATAAGGACCGTACTTGTTGCACCGACATGTAACAGCCATTGTAGTATAGACATACCATTTATCTATCCATCATATAAATTTTGTGCCACAACTCTGTAGCGCCCGCTAGCTATAGCGCTCGCAAGCCGAGTACCTCAGTTGGATATCCTCCACAAAGAAGTGAACAGTGGACCACTGCCAATTTTCCTGGGAAAAAGCTAAACGTGATTAGGTAGTGGAAGGTTAAGACTACCTAGACAGCGTATAGACTAAGTGCGGCCGGCTGAAATGATGGCGCTGCAGATCGTCAAATATCGCTGATTTTACAAGAGTTTTAATGCCGTGTCAAGCACAACGATAGGTATAGTCCTGAAAGTTCAATCTTCGTTGATTGTGGTATTGCTGCCACATCTTGTGATACGATATTGATAAGGTGCTCCATCACACACTGCATTGTAGACCTGCAACTGCATCCTTATACATAGACTACTGATAGGCATATGTTATTCTGTGCATGCAATTATGCATGCATGGTATGCATACGTGGATTTGTCTCCTTATTCTGCAACCCGGAAGGAGACTGACTGAATCCTGCCACTTTCTACAAGCCTAGTGCATGTAATGAAGATGATGTTAACTAGGGCAATGGCATTAAGAGCTAAAGGTTATAAAGTCATGCAGCATTTATACTGGCATTCAGATTCAATGCTGTTGAATCAGATGTATTATTCGATAACTAACGTTTACAGTGAGTGCAAGGTGTCAGGTGTGAAACCTGGTAGGTCGTTGACAACTTTAGTGATGGAAATGCATGGTGTTTTGATATTCCAATGCTTTGGAGTACATAGTGCCTGATTCAGTGCCTGATAAAGATCAAGTATAGAAACATTTATACCTGCAGTGTATAGTACACATTATTGTGCCTCTCCATCCTTGCAGAGGTCCAAGCTTGATCCATACCATACTTCATCACTGGGGATTTAGTTGTCATGCAGGGTGAGCTTGTAAACTATGTATAGCGAGTTGATTTATAAATAAGCTATCAGTGCACCCAGTAGCTTTTCCATCAATGTGGAACATATATAGGTGTCTTCTTGTATCTTCTTTCTGCCAGAAAAATGGCAGTAAAAATGGAGAGCTATCTCAACCCGGCCCCTTTGAGGTTTCTTGCCTCTGACCTTTTCCTGGAGATATAGTTTTTAGTAGAAGCCTTACGTGCCATTTACATGCATGTATGTATAAGTAAGAGCAAAGTTGTTTTAGATTTTTTGTAGTTGATTTTTATGGGTGTTGCGCCAAATTATTGCTAGGCCAGCTGTGATTGCTAGGCCAGCTGTGATTGCTAGGCCAGCTGTGATTCTTTTTCTGCACTCACTGTAATCCCTGACTCCACCAATGAATGCTTCCTATTTTGATCACTGATCACTTAATAGATTTTAATTCTCAGGTAGTTAATCCCTAAGTTATGCACAACTGAGGTTCACTCTGGAGACCTTCATTACGGCATTGTCATGCTGACTGATGTGGTTGCTAAGGGTTGTGGATATTCCCTAACAGACATGCATGTAAGGAAGAGTCAAGCTATTCTTTGACTAGTTTTGTGCCATTGTCGATATTGCTAGGGTCTAAGATGCCATAATATACATATCAGAACATCCGGCTATAGCTGATTTTTGACTTCAAGCCCTGATGTCCCTGGAACATTAACTCTGCTACAATGTTTAATACCAAGCTAGGTATCTAGGGGGTAATAGTGCTGTGTCATAACAATAGGGATGTATTATACAACTGCAAATACATTTGCTTGATGCAGCTCCAGAAGCTGCCTACCTCTCTATAAACATAAACAAAGAGAGGGCACAACAAATACTGCAGAATTGACATGAAAGTTAGTCACCTGCAATCGTGCAGATTAACAAGAGCATTAAACGTTGGGGTGTGAAATAGTGCTATTGTACTTTTAAGGCTTAATAGCACACTCTTAAATAATTAGCTGGCCTGGTGAACCACTCCTTTCCACCGGTTGAGGGCATGAAGTGTTACAAAACCCGTGTATAAGCATAGCATCCTATTTACTGGTCAATGACAATTAATGTGCATTATCATCTTCTATTAATGCCATCATTTGTAGTCATTGCTTGCAGGAGCTACACTATTAGCTGGGCTTTGGGGATACATGGCTGCATCTTCAGAGTGAAAAGGCAAGGCCTGAATACTTGCATATGGTGTCCTTTTTGCTTGCTCAATTATAAGACATGCGTTTTTTACACTCTGCAATTCAGCTGAACGTGTTAGCAATGGTACCCATTGTACGTGTCATGATTATTCATAGATAACAGGCAGCCCTTTCAGGCCGAAAACAGCCGGCCGCGCTTAGTGGACGACAGAAACCAACAACTTGAAGCTTTCACATCTCCTGTATGTCAAACTTATATGTGGGAAAATTGGCAGCTACGTGCAATTCGCGCATCTTTCATACCTATTCGATCGTGCCGTACCTCATATGCCTATGAAAACGTGGCGCGTGTATTAATTGGAAAGCGTAATTTATTGTTTCAGGTGTGTGTCTTTAAGCCAGATGATTGCTGGTACTACTGCATATGTTTATAATAATACCAGATGTAAGCATCTTGCAAGGCACATCGTTGAACATATGGTGTCGATAATGAGGCTAACCGCCATGATTTCTACACCATATACCGTAACGCTCTAATTATCAAACTAAATGTCCAGCCTCAAACAGCCGTGTACGTTGAGGCATTCCATGAATTCACGCTAGGTTGCGTGCACGTGCCCGGGGCCGTTAACACCGCGGCTGACGCTCTGTCCCTTAACGCTCTTCCCTCCTTCTTTGCGCAGGTGCCTGCGCCGAGGCCGACCCGGACCCGCTGCAAATCCTCCCGCAGCTGGTGGAGCCCCTGCTCAGCAAGGACATGGAGAGGCTAACGCCACAGGCCCGTAGGCTGGGGGGGTTCCCTGGGTTCCCGGGAACCCCCCCGCATTTCACGGATTAGTTCCGGCCACCCTACACCAAGATTAATTTTTACCATCCACTTTAACTACTTTAACCCCTAAGGGTATTAAATAATGTATTTGTTGTCTTATAATTAGATTAGCATATCGTTCGTTGAACGAACCGTCGGTTTCGCCAAAATATACACATGGGAAAAAATCGTGTTCCGGACATTGGGTGTTTACCTTGGGATCTGTTCCATCAAACGTATTCAAAGTGCCTAAGTCAACAGTGGATATATATTTGATGGAACAGATCCCAGGATAAACCCAAGGTCCGGAACACGATTATTTCCCCTGCGATATACGCGCATTTGCCTCTATTTCCACTTTGGCTTAATGATAGATTGAAAAAACGCCTACATGTCGGCGAAAAGTGCTGTTTTAGCCTACGTGTAGGCGTTCTATTGCAACGTATGGTCCTCGCATTCAATGCCGTATAAAACTTTGAACTCGAATAAAGTAACACTTAAGCATAGGGCTTCGTTTTTTATCAGGAGAGAACTGTCCTATGCGTCACTTTTTGGTCCTATCTACGTCCAGCGATTTGGAGCCAGAAAAAAATTGTCTGAAGCAAGCTGAATGGGAAATCAAAGCATTGTCGAGCTCTGCCTAGATAAGACCCATACTAAAGAAAAGTACATACGATTGCTTTATTTTTTACGACTGAATAGCAAACTTCATATTGCATGTGTCTATAAGCTAGATAGTGGTTCTTCATGCATGGGTCTTCCGGCTAGAGATACAATAATTGCACATAATCTCTTCCTTCGTATCAGTATCGGCTGTGTAAACAAAGTGCATCCACCGCTGGTGTGTCCTGTGTTTGAGAGTGGGGGGAGGGGTTGTCCGCGGGATTCAATGATTCAGGTCGTATTATGAATAATAAGAGTTCCAGGTTTAATGACTAAGGAACCCCCCCAGTTAACAACCAGCCTACGGGCCTGCGCCAGAGATCATACATGTTTATAGAAGGATTGGCAACGTGTCACGTGAGCCATAGATATTCGCAATTTTTTCTGTGCCACCCGATATGTTGTTTTAATCGCACGTGTATAAAAGTGTGAAAAAGACTCTAAATTCGCTTGCTTGTTGTAACCACTACAACGAAATTTTCCACATCGAGTGCGCTATAACGAAAGGTATTTTTTTGTCATTTAAAGGGGCATTTAAAGTTTTACTCGTGATTTTATAATTATGTAAGTTCGAAGAGATTTTTCAAAATCGAATGTGGTTTTTTGTGGGACAGTATCTTGGGCATCCGCTGTTTTTTTTTTTTTTTAAGTATACGGTCGTTTCTCTACCATACAAACACGTTATATTTTATCGAGACGTAGTTTTTTTGTCCAACGCGCACTAGTAGCGATCCCTATAGCATACTGGGTATGTAAAACTTGTGGGACAGTTTAGCCATAGCAGGGCAGATAAGTGTGGCAAAAAAGGCATTAGCTTGTAGCTCTTTTGTTATATTTTATTGTTCAGGTGTTGTTATGTGCTCCACGCGTTTGGTTCACGGCAAATATTTTTATTTTTTTGAAGGGGGATGGGAAAAAGAAAATTTAGATTGGGGCAGCATCAGAAGAATGAAGAGCGCGTCGGACGGTGTATAATCGTGTCTGTTACTCCGTTACTCTGTTACTCCGTTTCTGATTATCTCTGTACCGCCAACATTGACTCCCGCTCTACCTCTACCGCCACCGCTGGCCTTCCCTGTTTCTATACCGTTAGCAGTGACATCGGAGTGCATTGTACCATCCCTAGAATGTCTTGTATGCTATCTCAGCCTTTAGAATCTTTTTCCTGCTGCCTGGACTGTAGCCTCCAAAGATCCTTCACTTGTGCTATGCAAGTTCCAATTTCATGGTTGTGGTACAACAATTAATGTTAACAGAACTACTGTGTCTCTATCGATCAGAATCTGAACTGGTCATTGAGTCTCCAGAATAGAACTATTCAATTTGGTGTTTGCAGCCTGCTAGGTCTTCTTCCTACCCTTGTAAATTCATCTGCAAAGTTGAAATCTGTATGTACTAGATGTCGCCTACGCATTTCTATGGATTCAGGTGCGGATGGCACGCGTTAATTAGTGTTAAGGGGGCCTGTTGCCAATCCCTCTATATATGATCTCTGCTAACGCCGGCCTGGAGGGAGCAGTTCGCTACTATTATATGCAGGGTTAGCCGAGTCGACGCGTCGGACCTATGCAGCTGGCATGAGGCGTTTTTATAAATTTTGTGATCTTTACACTATTCCCGCACCCTTTCCGGTTACTGTGCTACTTCTCCGCAACTTCGCGTTGCAGACAATCAAAACGTACTTGGCGTCTGTCCGCAATGCGCAGTTAGCTATGGGGTTCCCAGACCCTAGCTCGTCGGCTGCCCTGCCCCGTCTGGCCAGGATTCAGGCGGGCATTCGTCGCGTCTTGGCTGAACGTGGCAAGCGCTCGAGGATCCGTTTACCCATCACGCCCCTGATCCTCGAGGGGATGAAGGGGTATTGGGCCTCCTCCATAGACGACAACCGGCAGCTATACTTAGTTACGTCCCCAGCCTGATATGCATTCGCAATATACAGTCTGGTGAACTCCTGTACATATTTCTGTCCTGCGATTACATAACATTGCTACCCAACGTCGGGAGGAATGCAGTGACGTATTTATGAATGTACATGTAATTAGCATTAAGCAAGAATGCAATTAATTATAGTAACTGACTAGAATTTCAGAAGCTCGTTGAGAAGCCATGGATTGCAAGCTGTGTGGCAACTGGCAAAGACTTAAAGGAGGAACGTCGTCGGCACTTTTTTTGTTCAGTATCCACCTCTACTAAGATAGCAATAGATAGTGCACTTTGGCATGAAGGTCGCGGCTATCTCGAGTTTGGCCAACACACGGCCATCTAACAGGCCAACTCACGGCCATCTAACAAGCCAAAACACGTTATCTAAGCGGTCAACACGCGGCCATCTAACAAGCCAACACACGGCCATCTAACAGGCCAACACACGGCCATCTAAGCGCGGTCATCTAACAAGCCAACTACTTTCCATACCCAGTTGGAAGGCAAACGAAGCCATCCCGACCACCGAGAACGTCTGCCACTATTCGTAGCTGTTCGTCTTTCAGTGTAAAATACCTCATACGTTCACCAGACTGAGATAATCTATATATTCTCTGCGTTCACCCGCTGTCTTAATCGGTTGCTGTACACCCTCCATTGTCATCGATTACGAATAACTTTAAACAATATCTGAGGTATGCATGCCTCGAATCTGATTGGTGTCCCAACATTCCGAGACGACGGGACAGAAATTGGTAACAGGAAGACACCAGACCCACTTTTCACGTAGCGGTGATGTAATCCATCCGCTGCTGTGTATGAGGGTCTGGGAACGAGACTAAGCTATACTGGGCGGCGGCCGCCCTCTGCTACCTCGCCTGGGGGAGCATTTGCCGGCATCCAACCGTCCCTGCAGATCCCTTCTGAGCTGGGGCGCAGTTACCTTCAATCACACCTCGGAACCCACGTTGCCAAGTGCGATCAGTTCGGCCAGGGCGCCGGCGAGTTTATTGGGCGAACTGGCAACTCCATCTGCGCATGCCCCGTCGCGGCCTGCCTCGACTACGTGTCAGTCAGGGGGGTGTCGCCTGGCCCTCTCTTCAGGAAGCGTGACGGCAAGCCACTCTTGAAATTTAGCTTCGTCGTTGAGGTTCGCAAGGTCCTGGCAGCGGCGGGCCTGCCTGCTGGGGGTCACAGTTTCCGCATAGGACGGCGGCGGCGGGTCTGGAGGACTCGTTCATCCAGGCCTTGGGCCGATGGAGCAGCGCCGCGTTTCGTGGCTACATCAGGACACCGAGGCAGCAGTTGGCCGCAGCGTCGGTCTCGATTGCCTGCCTCGCCTAGTCTCCGTCGCCGACTGACTACGTATCATGCATACTCATGCGTCATGCCTCGGCGCCTGCCGTACTTTCGTTGTTTGTGTATAAATATGCTGTATATTATGAGGGGCATATAACTCGACCTCAGCTCGGTGCCCCTCTACTCCTACGTTTGGTAGGGGGGGGGGGGGGGGGGGGAGGGGGCGTGGGTGGTGGTGCGGGCATCCACCCCGGTGTTCGGATGCCTTTGGGGTTTGGTCCTGCCTACGCAACCCCGAGCGGGGTTCTCGCAGGACGCGCACACACACCCTGCTTGCCAGCGTGCCCCTGGTGTCAGCCCAGCGCGGAGGCATGCCTCAGGGTCCCTGGGCACTCTCCCAAACGTAGTCTAGGTATGTTGATGGGAAGACTCTAGCCGAAGCCTCTTGCGTGCGTCACTGTTAAAGGAAGCCTAACGTAGTTAAGAGCGGTTAACATAGCACGCCACACACCCCACAGCGCGCATGCGCAGTTGCCCGTTGCGCAGCGACAGTCGGACGCTCTGCAGCTGCGGCATAGCTTCGTTTGCTCGGCCACCCACCCCTCCTCTCTCCATCGTCCTGCTTGCAATTGGGTGATGTGATTAAGTGTCCGGGGTTCGGTCCTGCCTACTCAACCCCGAGCGGGGTCTCGCAGGACCCCGCACACGCACCCTGCTTGCGGGCGTGCCCCTGGTATCAGCCCAGCGCAGAGGCACACCTCAGGGTCACTGGCCACTCCCCCAAACGTAGTCTAGGTATATTGATGGGTAGATCCCAGCCGAAGCCTCTTGCGTGCGTAACTGTTAAATGCCAATATCTAATGCGTGTATTGAGGTATTGACTTGTGCATTCTAGTACCTGAGGTGTTACATGTCCTGAGGGCTTCAAAATGAGCAGATGTAACACACATACAGGTCTCTTGGGAGGCGTGTCACCTTCATGGGCGTGGCCTCATCAGGTAAACCGCTAAATGCCAATATCTAAGGCGTGTAGTGAGGTATTGACTTGTGCATTCTCTAGAGTACCTGTGGTGTTACATGTCCTGAGAGCTTCAAAATGAGCAGATGTAACACACATACTGATCTCTTGGGAGGCCGTGTCACCTTCATGGGCGTGGCCTCATCAGGTAAACCGATAAATGCCTATTACACCAGCACTAGATCACATTCTGTACACAAAGTACATTGTACACCACATACTGCCAGCACATGAGTATAGGGGCCAACTATGAATTTTGCCAATCTTTAGAGGGCCTACTCCTCCTCCTGGAAAAAAGTGGGGTTTGCTCTGCTGGTGGCTGTGCACAATAGAGTCATTCTAACATTCATTCCCTTACCTTATATCTAAGCCCATGCTCAACAAGCACAAATAGCTGAGGACTCATTGTACAGAACATGTGCTCTCCCTCACCTGACATCTACAGCTGCACATTCGCATAGTGATACACCTCTTACCATCTTTATCGATCTACATGCTTACGTGTACTCTGTGTGCACAACACATGCATGTAGGCTATGCCTCCATATTCTGCTGGAAGCATATTTTCCGTCTAATTTGTTCCTCAAACAACAGAACTTCTGTATGTATGGAAGTCCTGCTCCGTCTTCTATCTGCATCCTTCTCCTCCAGATCACCCGACTCCCACAATGTATATGTAACCTTGTGCATTCTGTAGAGTAGGCTTAGTGTTACATGTCCTGAGTGCTTCATGAATTCCTTTGGTCGTTTTTCATGACAGGTAGGAGCTGAATATGCTTAGCCAGGGACTCAAGCCAAAGTTGCGACTGAACTATCAGCGTTCAAGAACGTTTATTGATGTTTTGTAATGAGATCAATTCCAAGGCTTGTTAAATATTTTCCTTGCACACATGTATACTGTACTATGCGTTGTTACCTCATTTACGTGGCAATACATGATGTGAAAGGTATTTTTTAAAATAATACCGGTTAGGGATTGTGGTGTATAATTGAAGGGGCGTGGCATATGTACAAGGTAATGTTGTACAAATTGCATAGTATCTCTTCTGCTCAGTCGGCTCAACGGCAATCGATGGTTGGTGACTAATGCACATGCATTTGATGCGGGGTTATATTTATATTTCCCTGCATTAGAGGTATTAGGTACAGGGAAATATAAATATAACCCCGCATCAAATGCATGTGCATTAGTCACCAACCATCGATTGCCGTTGAGCCGACTGAGCAGAAGAGATACAATGCAATTTGCATACTGAAGCCAGTTATATGATATTATGGATCAGAGAACACTGATCAATTCAATGATGCATGCGTGCTGCCTATAACCAGATGACATTATGTGTGCTGAATATAAAAATTACAATCTCTCGATATAAGCATTATATAAATTATGACCTGTGCGTGTGTATAGGGAGGAATACTGATGGTCCAAATGTTGGTGAACACTTTCCACTGTGCAACGAAAGTAGTATACAGTGGTGTATATTTATGCGTATATTTCTGGTATACCATTCATATACCATGTGTGCTTATATTTCAAAAATGCGCATACGTATATTCCAAGAATCCGCAGGTGTCAATTGTATTCACTAACCATCGTGGTATACGCACCTGACTCTTAAAGTATACGCTAATACCGTAAATTCTAAATGTTAATTTGGATAAACATTTTCGAAGCTTATTATATTTAATACCTTTGAAAATATTATTTCGAATCTAAGAGCATGATCGAATATGATCTCTGATCTCACATAGCTGCAGAGCAACCCGTTTTGAGCACCTCCTTCTCTAAAATTCGGTACGTCTAGTCTGCTTGATCTTTATGAGTTTAAAACAACCCTTAGTACCATACACAGTTTCTGGCAAGTAACGTTCTCTGTAGAATAAACAGGGGGGTGGCGAACACTCCTGACGTTATCGCAGGTGGCAAGCACTACCTATCATCTCTATGGACGTCGATACCGTATCAGCGCCACAGTTAACCTAGAGTGTATGGAAGTAATGGTGCTCCATTTATTACATTTGTTTTCATTACCATTACTTGATTATAAGTCACCAGCTATACCACATTTGAAAGTGTATGACTTTCATGACTGTGGACATGGGCATTCTTTGGAATAGCTAGCTTCAAAACAGCAAATGTTACATGTCTTGAGAGCTTCAAACTGAGCAGGTGTAACACACATACTGGCCTCTTGGGAGTCGTGTCACCTTCATGGGCGTGGCCTCATCAGGTAAACGTATAAATGCTAATATTTAATGCGTGTAGTGAGGTATTGACTTGTGCATTCTTTAGAGTAGCTGTGGTGTTACATGTCCTGTGAGCTTCAAAGTGAGCAGGTGTAACACACATACTGGCCTCTTGGGAGTCGTGTCACCTTCATGGGCGTGGCCTCATCAGGTAAACGGATAAATGCTAATATTTAATGCGTGTAGTGAGGTATTGACTTGTGCATTCTTTAGAGTAGCTGTGGTGTTACATGTCCTGTGAGCTTCAAAGTGAGCAGGTTTAACACACATACTGGCCTCTTGGGAGGCGTGTTACCTTCATGGGCGTGGCCTCATCAGGTAAACGGATAAATGCTAATATTTAATGTTTGTAGTGAGGTATTGACTTGTGCATTCTTTAGAGTAGCTGTGGTGTTACAATACCGGTACAAGTGCTTTTTTTTTAAGGTCAGCCCTGTGTCAATATGTAACCGGGGCCACGGCTCCCTAGTCTCGTACCCAGACCCAATCGTACGTAAGCATTTTTGCTTATAGTATAATGCTATGTACATAGGGTCTGGGACATAAGTCGATAGAAGTTGTTCTGTGGAATGTGATTGGAATGTTAGATGTTACATAATAATTATCAATTGGAATGTTGGAATTAATTATGGATCGCTGCAAAGTGTGCCGTGGTGCCGTTTTGGACAAGAAAAACAGGCGATCGCTTCAAAGTCTCGAGTCGAAGCAGTGCAAAGACGGTCTAGTTTCTCTGTGTATTGAGAATGAGATAGATTTTGCAAGCGAGTTAAGCACAGGTTATGTATGCAAAAGGCCGTGTTATGAAGCTGTAAACAAGTACCTAAATCTGAAACGTCAGTACAAGAGCCTAGAAGCGGAGCTAGTTAGCAAGCTGTCTAGCTCATCAAAATGGTTGCAAACGCAATCAACAGCGCAATCAACATCTCTAACGAGCGCGTCACTAACGGAACGCAGAGGGGTGAAACGTCCGAGGGTTGCCTCTAGAGGGTTGCCTCTAGATCTTTACATATTGGAATGTAATTAAGGTGACGTCAAATACACATTCCTAAGCTTGAAATGTAGTTAACGTGACGTCACGCAAGCTCTCGATTTTGATTGGACGCGCCGACATTCCGGCGCACAGAACAACTTCTATCGACTTATGTCCTAGACCCTATGTACGTAGCATTATAGGATAATGCTTACGTACGATTGGGTCTGGGTACGAGACTAACGGCTCCCCGCTGTGTTAGTTACCCTATTTCATGCGCACTTTCAGCCTTATGCTCTGTTTCATCACCAAGAATGTGGTTCAAGCCTGAAAAAGGGTGTTCGATTGATCATGGCAAGCATTCCACAATTTATTATGCTTACGAGTTTCATGCTTGCATGCAACTGAAACCATGCTTGGTCAGGTCATGAGTTTAACCACATGCAATACAAGTAGCACAGGAAGATGGAGCTAGAATGGAAGGTAAGTGGCATGGTTCACACGCGGTGTACATGTGCTAGCCTATTTTCATCCATCCACCACAAGTGGTACATGATGGATTCAAGTGATAATGGTGAGCCAGTGGTGCATGTACATGTAGAGCTATGCACAAGTGTGTATGGTTCCTACGCATACAAACCAAGCAGCATTACATGTATAGCTTAAATCCAATAGCAGCCAGCCTCACCTGACCTGACTCCACAGTCATTTGTCTGCAACGTCCATCTGCCAATAAAAAAAACAGAGACCTAAAAGCAATTGATCTGTGTTCTGTGTAGGAAAGATTGGCAAAGCTGTCCTAAATATAAAGATGTCCCATTTTGGACATGCTGCAGCAACAATTTAATCTGTATCATATTATACACATGCATGTGCCGTAGCAGATCACCATATCCATCGACATGTTGCAAATGCATGAGGGTGTGCATGAGCATAATGAAGACATCACTCGTCTTCATACACTGTACCTTCCTCCTAGAAAATGGTGTGCTCATTGACAAACTAACAGGTTGCATCCCTCCACCAAGGTAACAGAAGTGGGACGCGGAGTAGGAAATGAAATTGTAGAAAAGGGGCGGATTACGAAACGTTGCATAACAGAAGCCACGATAAACAGTGAATTCTATTTAGAGAGGGGAGCAGTCAACCACAGGTGCGTTTGCTAAGTACACCAACAGTTTCTTCTGTACCAGGTGAGTATAATTATTTTTCCGCTGTAGCGAATGTGATAATTACCGCTGTAGCGAGCCGCTACTGAGCCATTACCTCGGGTGCATCACACCCCAGAGGGCCATGCACATGCCAATATTCGCAAGGCGGCATGGGGTTTATTTTTAAACCACGTACACCATTCAATATTATACCCAGCCTTAGGACTTAGATGAACCCGTTTGTTGACGGTGCACGTGAAGTCATCTGCAACTTTAAACTGACCTTGTATTGATTGGTAGATGTATTGCACCAATGAAGTGCGGCTTCCATATCGCTTTAGTTTATTGAATCATATTTGGCGGAGATTGTCACGGGTGCGTCATTAGGACACAATAGGAGTTAGTCACATGCAGTAAATGATACCTATGCAATGTAGGTCTGGTATTGGAGCGTGAGAATGCATGCCACATGCTCAATCGGAACCTACGCGAGTAGGATCGAATCTGAACCTGCGGCAGCAGGTTCAATATAGGATTGATTGAGGGTTGATGAATTTCATTAATAAAACTTCACTTGCGTCTGGAGGGACACACGGTGGTTTGCTCCCATTGAACGCGTGGAAAGTTGACCCTATGCCCGAAATATTGAAATATTTACGTTGTCCGATAGCAACGAACCAGACAACCGATGTCACTTAGAATGTGCTTTGCACCAAGACACCAAATGCACAATATACCTAAAAAACATACTAGAAGGGGCAAACACCTCTGACTGTTACAGCAAAGCATAAATCGCCCGGCCTTACGTTGCTAACTGTTAGCATGGATTGTCGCAACCAATCGACTTACGCACGGCGTGTTTCGATATAGTGTATACAAAAAAGGAATATGACATCCAGGGAGTGAGACAGGCCAAACAACAAATACAGCGGTAAAGTACACAGTAGGTCTTCCTAACAATTTAAAAGTGAACAAGGCCTCTGTCGCCCATACATGTAAACGCTGGGAAAAAAATGGCGCTTACAGCTGATGTAATCCATTCTGGGCGTCGTCCAACATGTAATACAAATGAATAACTTGTAGTTATAATTATCGAGCCTGTATATGCTGGACAAAAGGGTCCATAATTAAACAATACCGTAAACCAATTGCGGCTATAAGATGCGCCATGGCCTGGCCTCATTGATATGGCGTTTTTTGAGAGACCTGTATCTTGTTCATTTTACCATCAAATACCTGTTGATCCCTCCCATTTAACTGGTGTATTGTCGTAGTAGAGACTATACCATATGCGCACTCTTCATATCGCAACCCTTAATAACGCGCAGCCAATTTATATACGGATATCGTACCAAACACAGAAGACGGTTCAGCATGGCCGGCGGAGTCCAGCAGGCAACCCAGGCAATTGCCTGGGTAGATTTTTGGGCCGGCTTAAAAATTAAATAAATAAATAAATAAATAAATCCAATAGTATCCACGGACCCCCATATAGGTGCGTTTCCGTACCGCCACTCCATGACATCTCCCTCGTTACCAATCGTAACGAGGTCCTCGACAACTCAGCCAGATCTCCCGGCACACGAGCACCCCATTACTTCACTAACACGCGCAAGCTTGAGGGAGGTATCTGAGAATACGGAATCCATAGAGCCTGCCCGTAGTTCATCGTCGCACCTCCTTCAGTCTGACTCCCCGCGAGCGTCCCATTTCTTAGCAATACATGCTGATAATGAAACCGACCTCCATGTAGCAGGACCGTCCTGCTCCTCATTCTCTCGAGCTTTCTCGGAAACACCTCATATTCCTTCACCGCCTCAAACGTCCACACATGTACACCTATCTGTGTCACCTTCTTCGCCTACGTCAGTGACATCTGGACAGCGAAGCACATTGCCATCACCTGCTCGACCTAGCCTAGGGAGGAAGCCTTGCATAGTCGAAGGTTGTACCGAACTTGTTGCCCCTTCCATGTGGCGCAACCATGCACATGAACGCTCACGCTAAGAGCCTTTTCCCAGGATCAGTACCAACAGGCTGGCTTGAAGAGAATGGCCTGTTCATTTGCAATAAGTGCTCCCAGCTTGTAGCCAAGTCTCACTCGAATTCCCACCAGCAAAAGTGTGTTAACCGTGGTCATAGCATGGGGTCCGTCGATCTTTCAAGTAACCCTACACCCTTAACTAATAGTGTTCCTATCCCTACCCTTGATCTTTTTTCATTCGAGGATGTTTCTAAGCTCAAATGCGCTACGATCCGCCACATACCTGCCAAAGCAAGGCCCATCTTTCGCTAAGGTCCTCTCAGCTGCCTTAAGAGAAGTGTTAAATAAAAATACTGAAGAGGCGTGGTTAAAATTTTTTATGCTACCAAAGTGTGTCTTATTGCCTTCTCGCCGAAAAGGTCGTCACCATAAAAACAGTTCAATTATTTTGCTATGCAAGCTGTGGCTAAATAGCGAGTTTCAGGCACTATGGAGACACGCGACCAACTATAGTGCATCAAATAAGTCCAAAACGTCAAAGCAGTTCGACATGCTCAATTCTGCCATCGCACTAGCTAGGGAAGGTTCGTTGGGTAAAGCATGTCAGGTACTTACTTCTGCCGGCATTGCGCCAAATAACGATTCTACCTTTCAACTGCTGCTTGACAAGCACCCTCAAGGTCCCGTTCCAGTCCCTCTTGCTCTCGTGGCTACAGAAAACAACATAATTCCTCAGGATTTCGATTTGCTTTCAGTGTTGAGATCTTTCCCTAAAGCTTCTGCATGTGGTCCTTCAGGACTACGCATACAGCACCTATTGGATGCCGCAGAAGTTCACCTTCCAACTCCAATCTGTCCTTCACTGAGAGAGGTAGTGTGTCTCCTGGCTTCTGGGCGTGCGCCGATAAAAGTCGCCAAATTCTTAGCAGGTGGCAGCCTTGTTGCTCTCATCAAAGTCATACCCAATGGTCCCCAAGATATCCGGCCAATCGCAGTGGGTGAAGTACTGAGACGGTTAACTAGCAAATGCCTTTGCATTCTAACGAAGGCAAAGGCAGCAGAATATTTTGAGGGGTACCAAACAGGAGTAGCTTGCCCAGGGGGGTCTGAGATAACCATTCACGGACTCAGGGATTGTATTGAAAGGCACTGGAATGACGAAGATTTCGTTACCCTGAAAATTGACTTCCAGAATGCCTTCAATATTGTCTCACGCCAGGCATTACTCGAAGAATGCCACACACACTTCCCAGAGTTACTGCCATGGGCATCTTGGTGCTACGGTCAACACCCAATGCTCTTTCACCCCATGGGCACTATATCATCCGAGACAGGTGTGCAGCAAGGGGACCCTTTGGGGCCCTTCTTCTTTTGCTTAGTCCTGCACAAGTTGGTAGCCAGCATAGCCTCAGACGAAGAGGCGTCCCATTTGTTGTACCATAAATGGTATATGGATGACGGGGTAGTAGCTGGTACAAGGGATGCAGTGGTCAGAGTTATTGCAATTATTAAAGAACAGGGTCCCCACTTAGGCCTGTTCATCAAAGACCCTAAATGTGAGCTCTTTAGTAAATGCAATTTGAATTCCTTTCCAGTGCAGATGAAAAGGTCCAACACACCGAACTTGGTGCTCCTGGGTGCTCCAATCGGAGACCTGATTTTCTGCGCAAAATTCATCGCAAATCTTCGCTCCAAGATCCGTGGTCTGCTTTCCAGGTTGCAGCAGATTGGTCCCAAAGACCCCCAGGTTGCATATTTGTTGCTACGCTCCTGTGGTAGCTTCTGCAAATTGGTACACCTGGCCAGATCAACTCCTCCCTCCCTGGTGGCTGAAGCTCTAAGCCTATTTGACTCGGACATCCGGCGCTGCTTCACGGAATGTACTAGCGTGGATGTATCAGACGTTGCCTGGCACCAGGCACAGCTGAGCCCTAGTAGAGGAGGCCTGGGTCTTCGAAGCCTTTACCACCATTCAAGTGCTTGCTTCATCGCGTCCATTAGTCAGTCAGGAATCACCCTTGGAGCGAACCACCATTTGGAGCAGTCCATCAATGACCTCAACCATATCATTGGGGAATCCGAGGCTGTAAGTGTCCAGGACATCCTTGAGGCCCCACCACGCCAGAGGATCTTGTCATCCAAGATTGAGGACCAGCAGCTGAGGATGTTGTTTGATCTGGCTTCTTCACCGGCACAGCGTGCACGTCTCCTCTCTGTGTCATCCCCCCATGCTTCAGCTTGGCTCTCGGTCATGCCCACACCCCAGCTCAACTTACACCTGGAACCGCCCGAATTCCAGGTGGCTCTTAAATGGTGGCTTGGATTGGACACCTCCCAAAATGCCCGTTGTTCCCTTTGTCCTTCACATGCCCTAGATCCCCTGGGTCATCACGCTCTCACGTGTAAAAGTGGTGGTGATCTTATATTGTAAGGCACAATGCTCTGCGTGACACATTTTGGGAATCTTGCAAGCTGGCATGTATCGGGGGACAACTTGAAGCAGGCAGTAGCCTAGATGAAGAGGGTAGGCAAACTCGCCCAGCAGACATCCTGGTCCAGAACTGGGAGTTTGGCAAGCCGGCAGCATTGGATTTCACCGTCACATCACCGCTAAATCCCACTACGTTAAATGAAGCGAGTGTGACGGCTGGATCCACTGCGTCGGCTGCCGAAGCCCGCAAGCATGCCTCCAACGATGATAAATGCAACCGTTTGGGCTGGGTCTGCATCCCTTTAGCCGTGGAGACATACGGGTGTTGGGGAGACGAAGCCATAAAGTGTCTCGACAGACTTGCGGCACGTATCGCCACTCGCACGGCTCGTTCCAAGTCTTCGGCTGTGTCGGCTCTGTACGGTAGGCTCAGCATCGTCCTGGTGAGAGCCAATGTAAGGGCCATATTAGCTAGATCTCCCACAGTTTATTGACTCCTAGTGTCTAATTAAGTTTCATATGTATATTATTAATGTTTGTATTCATTTAAAAAAATAAATAAATAAATAAATAAATAAATTAATTAATAAATAAATAAGCACGGCTCGTTTCAAGTCTTCGGCTGTGTCGGCTCCGTA
This sequence comes from Eunapius fragilis, assembly GCA_963681505.1. NCBI lineage: Eukaryota > Metazoa > Porifera > Demospongiae > Spongillida > Spongillidae > Eunapius > Eunapius fragilis. The sequence goes on from OY811971.1 coordinate 16,226,936, forward strand.
CGGTAGGCTCAGCATCGTCCTGGTGAGAGCCAAATAATGTAAGGGCCATATTAGCTAGCTATGTCTTCCACAGTTTATTGACTCCTAGTGTCTTAATTAAGGTTTATCATGTAATCTATTACATAAATAAATAAATAAATAAATAAATAAATAAATATAAGTGTATATGTACTATTAAAAAAGCAACCTAGTTTCATGACACATATACTTAAAAAGCTTCCGCGCTTCGCGCGGGAGGGGGCACACTACCCTCCCGCTCCCCCCCCCCCCCCCCCCCCCCTACTTGGCACCCCTGGCAGTATTCTCTGTACCCGCGAGGAAGACGGGGGCGTTGCTAAGCGCCGGCCAAACAGAATAATTGTATTATTAACAAATTATAAATGAAATACGTGTACTTATTGTTTAAATAGTAATAGTGTATAATGTAAATGGTACTCCACACCTCAATAAAATTGCATGGCCATGAGAAACAGTCATTTGACATTTCTTGCTACCAGGGTAAACTAAATATAATACTAAATCCACCAAAAAAAAAAAATTAAACAAGTGATAAATAAATTCTCTATGCGAGAAGGTTAGTGGTATATAGGAATCAAAGGTGATGGTGGTGTAAAAAGCAAGGGAACAAGGCTTCTGATTGAAAAGGAAAATGAAATCGACCTCTATTAGCAGCATGTTGTCATATTTCACTGTGCATGTGTGCTAATATAGGTCTATTTCATTTTTCCTTTTCAATCACTTGTTCCCTTGCTTTTATAGGCACATGGACAGGCCATGTCAGCAGTAGGAGGGTATATATTTTAAATTGAATATTTTCTAATGTGGCTAACTGTGTAAACTATTGACAAGGACACAAGGACAAGAGGCCAAATTGTCAATTGCACTCTCAGGTGGTACAGACGTGTTGTATGAATAGAAGGTTTGATTACACCTTGAAGGAGCAAATGGATGTATGCACAGAAACTTCAGCCACATCAAGGAGGTGCTGGATGCACAAGCCAGTGGGGCCAGTGGCACATGCCATAGGGAAGGACCAATGGACAGACAGGACGTCACGTTAAATTTGAGATGATATGGAAGTGGCAGATGAGCTGGTGATACTGCCTCCGCGGACGACTCTTGGGATGTTAGCTAATGGCTAATGATTACTCAGTATCGAGCTTGAATATGAAGTTGCTTTCATCAGTATTTTATCAACATGTAACATGCATATTGCGTGGATAAACCCAAAAGTTCGGGGCTAACCCTGGCATGCCATTAATTTCGGCGTGACTCTTAAATTTAAATCACCTATTGGTACATAAACCGGTCAAGCTAATTGTCGATAATTTACCATTACAATGACCATTATAATGGTTAAACTTGAAATCTGCGTTGTTGGCTATCTAACCTTACGAGCGAGTGTGAAATTGGGTGTTTTATTTTCTTACAAGTTGTTATGGCATACATACGTACTTATTTATTGCACTACTCTACTAACAACTCTCTTAAACAGTTCTATGTACATTAGTAAAGAGCCCTATTAGCAAGAAAGCTCTGGCTAGAATGGCCCTTGCAATGGCCCTCATCAGGGTTATATTTTCACGTCCATAGAGGTCAGCAATAACTTCTGAGCGGTTAGCTTAATTATGACGTATCACGCTACTTGCGGTAAGAGATAACAATTTTCTTGGGCACGAGGAGTAACAAGTGGGATGTTTGCCAATTCTAAAATAGATGGTCTGATGTTGCGAGTCCATATGGAAACATTCCTGACAGTTTAGGTAGCAAGAAGTTGTTGTGGTGTCTCTGCTCCATACAATAGTGCTGAAAGAAATACAGTTTACTAAACAACTATCTTGGTGTGCTTGAGTTCAGTGCTGGAGATTTTAAGTTATTGAAAATGCTTTTGATATGCATGTGGTTATCTCCATATCCATTGAACAGGACACTACAGAGATATGGAAAGTGAGAAACTACTCACTTTCTTCGATTATTAAGTTGGTGGTACTGACAGCTAGCCTTCCATCTTTTTCCTGCCTTAGTTGATAAAGTCCCAGAGCAGTGTGGGGAAGTCCATTTAGGATATCAAAGAGGCTAACAGGTTTCATATGCATTCACATAGTTTGTAATATTAGTAAGCAAATTTATAGGAAGCAATGGCCAAAGGATGTTTCTGTTCAGTATCATAAGTTTTCTTGGTCGTGGATTGTTTTGTTATGGTTTGCATTGTATGGGTGTTCTACCTCATCATTTCTCTGTACCTCGTCACTGTCCCTGTCTAACTCTCTTTTATTGTTTGAGGTCTTCGGGAACATCCTCATTAGTGCATGGTGCAAATGGAGATTCAATGGGATTTTTGCCTTTGCAAATGACAATGACAATTAAGATCTACAGATACACGAAACTATTGTATGTATCCATGGTCTCTATAACACTCATATCCCATGGCCTCCCATATACACTCATGTTTTATGGTGTCCATTACATGCATATGCTCACATACCATGTTTAAAATGGTTGCATATGATAACAGTATATATTTATGTTTTCATTAAGACGGACTCACAAAACATGCACTAACATACGACGACTGATATTTTAATGCAAAAATGACATCTGAGAATTACACTATGTATACTGTTAGGAAAGAAGCGTTGATTTACATGTAATGACGTGGTTTTGAGAAGCAGTGCCCTCTAAATATCTGTTTCATTGGAGGGACATATTATGGCACTGGTAAAAGCAATGAGTGGTCTCTCTCATCTCTCTATCTGTCTTGAAGCTGCCAATAGAATATTGATTTTAATTTATTGGTGTGGTTTATGGCCATGATGTATGTTTATGCATATATATAGTATATATGGTACAGTGTCTAGCAATATCGCCTTTTTGGGTAGTTTTTCAAGTTTTCAAATTTTTTGATTTTCTGTGAATTCCATAGAACTTCTATCAAATGGTCTTTATGCATCCAAAATTGGACTATCCATCATAAAGTTATTAGGCACTGAATTTATAATTAGCCCATACATTTCAATGCAAGCACTACTTTTTTTTGCTTCTCCTGGAAAATTTGAAAGAGTATCACAAGCGTGATTTTGCTGGACACTGTCCCATACATGTGTTTGCTTTATAGTGATTTTCACTGCGCACCTCAATTCCCCCCCCCCCCTCCCCTTCCCCTTCACCAAAATGGGCAAGAATTCATGCTATATCATTAACATTCTGTTTAAGGGCATACATATGTGCCTATGAGATACAAGCTACAAACAACATGGAATGGACAAAATAATGTGACAGCATGACAATGCCAAGTTGGCTGTACAAGGTTCAAGTATGAGTGGTATAATCTGCATTTGACACAGTGCATACATAGAACAATTATCTTTTCATGGGGTTAGAGGAAGAGCACTGTACTAGTGAATGGTGCAAAGGGTGATATGACTGGGCTTCCAATTTTTTTTTTGCATATATGCCACAAAAAACTACCTCATCCCTTTGATATGGTGCCCAATATATGTTATTGGTGCGCAGACTCTTCCGTGACTTAGGTCAGTGGCTAAACAATACTTTTCTTGGCAGTCTATCACCAGGCATGGCCATCGTAGTCGGCATAGTTATAGAGATAACAATATGTAACAATTTTCATTGGCATGCAGAGTAACAGTTGGGATATTTAACAGTTTTAAACCCATGGCCTGATGAAGTGAGTCCATACAATAGTGCTTATAGAACTACACCTTGGTAAACTACTCTCCTGGTGTGTTGAGAAAAGCTTGACTCATTCCATGCTGGGGTTTTGAAAAAGCCTTTTATATGCATCTGTTATCTCCTTGTCGAGTGGGACAGGACATTATGGAAGTATGGAAGGTAAGAAACTACTTCAAACTGGTTGTGACTGATATTAATGGGTGGTAAGAAGCACTTCCTTGGATCATTACACTGAACTTGAGTTAATTGGTGGTACTGACAGCTGCCTCCGGTTCTCTGCTACCTTATTTGATAAAGATTTGCAATCGAGAAGGAAATCCATTAAGGATGTACATGGGACTCAGATTAAACAGTATTAAAAAGTGGTCGGTAAACCATTGTAGCAAATTTAAAAATCAAATTGTATACTGCTATAAACATGGGATATGAACATATGCGTGAGCGTAGCATACTGTGAAGGTCATGTGACATGAGCGTGCATAGAGGCCAAGGGAACATCCAATACAACTGATACACATATGTACACACACAAGGAGTAAGGTGCCTAATCCAGGTCTCTAGCATCTTGAAAAAAATTGCCTATGCAGGGGTTAGTAAATAGCTTTTTACAAGTGATTAAAAACTATCTCTACGAGAAATTTGGTAGTATACAGGAATAAAAGGCTATGGTAGTGCATAAATCAAGGATACATGGTTAACTGACTGGGAACCATGTAGGCATATACCAGTGTACATGCGTTTTCTAGAGGTAAAACACTATCTTTATAGTATATACTTTTCGATATATATCATGGACGTACATACTACTACAGAAAATTATGATAGATTTTATGTGTAGAATTATTATGCTGATCATGTGCTTAATCAAATTCTGATTTTCTGTTCAAATCGGTTGCTGATTCGTGATGATTAAAGATAGTCTATGTAGGGATGAAAAACTAGTGTTTAATTTCCTCGCCTGCCATATCATTCCTGTAGGTTTGCCAACTTCCAATTCTGATGAAAGATTCCAGATGAGATTATCAAGAGGAATAACAGGATGAAGTCAGCTACAACTTGCAGCTGCACGCACTGTTTCAAATATATTAACTTTACCTGTAAAGTTCAGGGATTTTGTACAGCTGTAGGACATTATATAACTGCTCACGATATATCCAACACTGCGCCACAGCATTTAATATGCAGAGTTGTGCAGAGTCTGCATACCAACCATATGCAGATGAGTATCATTGAAGTGTTCATACGCAGACGTCTGCATATGAACACTTCAATGATACCCGTCTGCATATTGTTGATATGCAGACTCTGCACAGCTCTGCATATTAAATGCTGTGGCGCAGTGCAATGTGTAGTACCTCTCACATTAATAAATATCTTAGATAGTATGCAAGTACTGTGCCCATATATACCTTGTCAATATCTAATTCCGGTAAAGGATAAAAAATAAGTAACATAATGAGGTTAGAAACGTTTAAACCCGTTGGTTTTAAATAAACATTACCTGCAGTGACATCTTAGTAAAGTTAAGAGATTTTAGTGTAGCTGGTGGATGTTATGTAACCCTTCCTGCATGAGGAATGTTATTGCCTTTCATTTCCAGACCTTTCTTAGCGCCCTTGTCAGCAGGATACAAATAACCAATATAATAGTATAAATAATTTTAACACGCTTGTTCATTTATCCCAATCTTGTAGCTTGAGGCAATAACGAATCTATTATTAATGATGTTCACATTAAGGGCTCATGTACTTCAATTGCACAACAGTAACAAATGAATATTAATGACGGCTTCTTATTCATGTCTCATTTCTTGAGGTCCATATGCGATTACGGGGATGCCGCCTATAGTGCAGTTGGATGTACTTTCTCCAACCCCATGAAAAGATAATTATTTGTGTGAGTACTGCGTCACATCACATGACACTCGTGACGGTAACTAGATACTCTGATCTTGTGCAGCCAACTTAGTAAGTGCCGTTATTTATACCATGCTGTCGCATTATTTTAATTAGGTCCATCGTAGTAACCATGTTGTTTACATCTCATATGCACATAGTTTATATTATTTGGGGGGGGGGGGGGGGGTGGAATAAAACACTTTTAAGCACACACGTGCGCGCATTTACACACGCACAAACACACCATGGCACCACAATATACTGTCGGCAGCTTCGAATACCGTACGTGCCGACACACCACGACAACACACTATATACCCACGTACACGCCTTCATGATGTACGCGAGCGGTCGTACCGGTGATTCGAGTCAGGTCTGCTTGCTTCAGATTGAGCACTGTTGAATATATTGATAAAGACTACTATATTTCATATAGAGCTCTTTCATGGTCACATGACGCGTGGGCTTTAATTGCTTTATTGTCCGCCATACTGGTGCTCGGCTTACTATGGAAATATATGGGCTTATGCTCGGTTTTGGTACTTTTGATACGTATAACTCGCGCTCCGAGGGCACAAGTAAAAATCATATTTTTACAAATGTTAGTCATGTGTTAGACCACAATAATATATATTTAAACGACACTCTGAAGTAATGTAACGTACCAAAACCAAGCATAGGATACTTCTCCATTGTAAACGAGCACCAATATGGCGGACTAATAAGAAGATGAATGCTATTAAGTCACGCGATGAAAGAGCTCTATATGTTACGACGAGCTAAATTAAATTCCATCACGTGAACCTTTGTAAATAAGGAAAACAAAAATGTGGAAATATACACGGACCTTACACCTTGTCTATACGTCCTCGACCGTAAATATCAAACCTGGTTTCCAGCCCGGAACAGCCGTGCACGTGCTGCATGTATCTATATTTAGGATGTCATGCACAAAAAACAATGAATCGGAAATATTTAATTTATATGGCCACATCCTTGCTAATTTCTTGCATCCCCTCCACGGATCCGAGAAACGTGATCTTCTCCTGTATGAGCGGTAAGCTTAAGTACTACATGTACATGCATGTGTTGTGCGTAACGCGTTCAACTTCACGTCCTTGATGATATGGGTTCGTTAAGAAATAAGGCCAATAAACGCGACGACAACGAGTCCGACAACAGAGCCGTCAGAAGTACCTTAAACAGGTTGACGTATAATATATTACTAGACGTATATTATTTACCGTACATGACGCTGACCATATAATGTGGTCCTGATTTTGCTAATGGATGATGATGCATAACTTCCAGTCCTTTGCTAGAGACATCTGCTCAGTCATTTGATATACGCGCGATTTTTTTTTTTTTATAAAGCTCGCATTTTTCACGGCCATTGAAAACATTGTCACTATGCCTCGTCTTCTTCACCCTCGCAAGCATGATATTGGAAAAGTGAATTAATTGTCTTCATAATCCGTACAAAATAAGCTCACTGATGAGGTATTTCGGTAGGCGCCCTTCGAAGAATAAAATCGTATCTGTTTCCGGAATCTTTTTGACATTACGTACTACGAAATACATGGGTTCAAAATAGACGTTTGATTCGACGTGCAAACTCATTGCTTAGAGATAAGAAATAATATACCACATGGGAAGTAGATATTTGCCCTTTGAGAACAAGTGACAAGTGTTATACATTTCGTACAGAAATGAATTAATACGTTTTCTGAGGGATCGAAGTTTGGGGAACACTATAATGCCATGTATTGGGGGTCTAGAGGTTCTGCCTCTGAAACGCTCTGCAGGGACGCAAGGGAGAGTGGTGAGGAGTGTGCATCCCCACCCGCCATGCATCGATGCCCCCACTTCCTTTCAATTTGGCAATGGTCTCTATAGTACCATGCATGCAGCTCTGATTACAGTCAAAATAAGAATCGGTTTTTATATTATAGTGAGGTTAAAAATCCGTAGACAGAACACAATTCATTATTAGCAACCTCTAGTTTGTGGCTCCATACTCTAGCGGTATTTATTGCAGCGCTGTCTATGGTTTTTGACCCTCCATTCTTCCAAAACAATCCAAGATTGTTTAGCGATTGTCTGTATATTGTTAAGAGTCCAGCGACTTGAGACTAAACTTTTGTATATGGCAATAAAATTGACGCAACTCCGCATTATCTAATCAAAAGTCTGCATCGCTCCAACTTATGAACCATTATTATATTCCATGTGCAGCACGTGCTACCACATGCACCATTCTCATGGTCCTCACTGTACATATACAACAGTCGTTACCTTAGTGGTTCAAAATATATCATTGACATAAAAAACCCTTTGCTCAAAAGTTGGCCCACAGGGGCTATGTGGTGACCCGACATAACCTGTTGTGGGATGGTGCAGTTAAACTTTTTCGTCAGTCCCACATGGGAGTCAAAGTGGAAATGGGCTATGGCCTAACACCTGATCATGTCCACTCACGTCCTGCAGATGTCCTGGTAGCAAGATAGGAGAGGGAATTGCCTGCAGCTATGGATATAACTGACATCCCCACTTACTTCTGCCATCCTTGATGTGTTGTATTTGACGGCTGCAGGGGATTTAAAGCTGCAGTATAGTTGCAGAGTCCTGTTGCTAACAAGTTGCTAATGACCCAAAGTGTGTTGAGTTGTGATCCATTGGCTCATGATTCATTGGAATTAGGTAGGGAGGTTCAAAATACATTTTTCCTGGCTAGTGACGGCATATCTGGAGAGATTGGGAATATTTCTGGCGGCAAACCAAGTAGAAGATGAAAGAAAGGTAGCGTTTAGCTTCTGCAGCTTCTGCTTTAGGAGGGGAATTCCCCTCTGTTCTTTGATATACTTCTGATTGCGGTACAACTTCAGGGTCATCCACTTCACTCTCATCACTGTCAGCAGTAGGGGGTTCAACCATCTCCTGACGAACAACTTCTTGGCCAGCTGCTTCAGTGCTTTCATTAGTGTCCACACTAATCTGCTGGTCCTTATTTGTGTTTTCAACAGCATCCTCACTCATTTGCTGATGCTTAGAGGAATCATCATGTAAGTATGTCACCATCTCAACATCTCTGGGTTTGTTTCAGTATACTCGACTACCATTTGTGGTTGCGTCAGCACCGGCAATATTTCAAAGAGCTATGGATGCAATACTTCAAGGGGTTACTGGAGTTATTTGTTACATTGACGATATCCTGGTTACAGGAAGTGACGATGAGAAGCATTTGGAGGGGCTAGGAGAAGTTTTGAAAAGACTGAAACAGCATGGTTTGGTATTGCAACAAAATAAGTGCTTGTTCATGCAGGAGTCTGTGGAATACCTAGGACATATAGTTGATGCTCAAGGGTTACATGCTACTCCTGAGAAGTTGCAGGCTATTGAGGAGGCACCTGCTCCTGAGGATGTGAATCAACTCAGATCCTTCTTAGGCCTCCTAAACTATTATGAGAAGTTCATACCAAACTTAGAAAAGACACCAAATGGCATTGGGATGAATCATGCAGCAGAGAATTCAATGTTGCTAAACAGTGCCTTATGTCTAACAAGGTGTTGATCCATTTTGATCCCTCTCTTCCATTGCGTCTTGCCGGGGATGCGTCTAGTTATGGTGTGGGGGCTGTGATATCCCATGTGTGTCTTGATGGGGTCTGAAAGACCTATCGCATTTGCTTCAAGAACTTTGACTGCTAGTGAACAGAATTATTCACAGTTAGAGAAGGAGGCCTTGTCACTAATTTTTGGAGTCCGCAAGTTTCATCAGTACTTGTATGGCCGACCTTTTGTTCTGCTCACAGATCACAAGCCACTCACTGCCAAATTAGGGGAGAAGACAGGCATTCCCCCACTTGCTGCGGCACAATTGCAATGATGGGCTCTATTGTTATCCAGCTACCAATATCGCATTGAGTACAGATCCACTAGTGTACATGTCAATGCTGATGGTCTCTCAAGACTGCCCATAGTTGGTGATGCCAAAAAGGATGACGAGTGGCAAGGTGGAACTGATGCTGCTGTGTTTAACTTGGCACAAATTTACAGTTTGGCGGTAACGGTGGAGAAGTTAAAGGTGACTACAGCTCGAGACCCAGAACTGAGTAAGGTTTTACTGTGTACCAGAAATGGTTGGCCTGTGAGTGCATCAGAAGGTCTTCAGTCATACTGGAAGCGCAAGGATGAACTTTCTGTGGAAGGTGGCTGTCTGCTTTGGGGAATTTGCGTGATTGTACCACCAAAGCTTCAAAGGCAAGTTTTGGATGAATTACATCAAGGACATCCTGGGGCATCAAGAATGAAAGCACTGGCTAGAAGTTGTGTTTGGTGGCCTGGATTGGATAAGGATTTGGAGAGGCTTGCAAAATCATGTATTTCGTGTCAGTCAGTGGAGTGGGGTCCCCAGACAGCACCGCTGCACCCATGGGTCTGGCCTTCTCGACCTTGGCAACGGGTACACATAGATTTTGCTGGCCCAATAGGAGGACACACATACCTGGTTCTGGTTGATGCTCATTCCAAATGGCCAGAAGTTATTGATATTCCATCAACAACAGCTGCAAGAACCATAGAAGCTCTACGGTCTATTTTTGCTTCTTATGGGTTACCTCTGCAGCTAGTTTCGGACAATGGACCCCAATTCTCCTCCGCTTAATTTAAGGACTTTTTGATCCATAATGGCATCAAGCATTTGCACTCGGCCCCCTACCACCCTGCTACCACCAATGGTTTAGCAGAGCATTTCATCAGTCGTTAAAGAAAGCCTTATTGGCAGCTAAGCAAGATAGCAGCTCACTGTCACAGCGATTGAGTAACTTTCTACTCATGTATCGTACAACTCCCCATGCCACCACAAAGGAGGCCCCAAGTGTGTTGTTTCTCAAACGTCCATTGAGAACCAGACTGGACTTGTTGAGGCCTGATTATGGAGTAAATGCATATTCCGGCCAGGCTTCTCAGAAAGAGTATCTTGATTCCTGCTCTAAAGATAGACATTTCTCTATTGGACAGAAGGTGATGACAAGGAATTTTCTGCAGGGTACACCTTGGGTACCAGGGGTAATAAAGGAGTGTTGTGGTCCCTTAACTTATATGGTTGAAGTAGGATCTGGGGTTCTATGGAGACGACATGTTGACCACATCAAAGACCGTCATGAGTTGGAACTTGTTGGAGAGGAGAGAGAGACGGAGCATCAGCGAATGAGTGAGGATGCTGTTGAAAACACAAATAAGGACCAGCAGATTAGTGTGGACACAAATGAAAGCATTGAAGCAGCTGGCCAAGAAGTTGTTCGTCAGGAGATGGTTGAACCCCCTACTGCTGACAGTGATGAGAGTGAAGTGGATGACCCTGAAGTTGTACCGCAATCAGAAGTACATCAAAGAACAGAGGGGAATTCCCCTCCTAAAGCAGAAGCTGCAGAAGCTAAACGCTACCCTACTAGACAGAGGAGAAAACCAGATCGTTATGGTTGGAGTTGAGGACCTGGGTTGATACAGCTTTTTATATAAAAGGGGGAGGAGTGTAGTGTAGTCAATTGACAATTGAGTGTGCGTCAATTAGGAACAATGCTAGTTTTGAACTGTGTGAGATTGTTGTTGCTGCTGGTTTTGTATACTCTGTTTGGCCGATAGTAATTTACTACATGGTGATACCTTGTTGGTCACGAGATCCCATCATGCAATACATGTCACCAGCTTAGCCATTTCTTTATATACAAAAATTCTAAATGCCTTGCATTTTTTGACAGCCAGTGAGGTCTGATGAAATACTTATTCTTTACCCAGTCTAAGCAATAAGCAGACTACATGCATTAGATAACTACAAAATTGTCATATAGAAATCAAACAGGAGCAGTGCACTTATATTACGTGGCACTAAATTCTGTTCTGAACAATACTTGTGTGTTTTATTCCTTAGTTTCTTTATGCTATACTTTAACCTCTTCCACTTCAGCTGACCGCTGACACCTAATTTAATGTGTATTGCAAAGTGAGGGTTTTGTTCTGTTATGCATCCATGGGGGTTATCAAAATAGTTAATCTTATTAACACTCATGATTTCTTCCTTTAGTTTACAATGAAGAAATTCGAATCTCTTATTTTTATAACAACTGCTGCAGCTCTGCTTCTGCTATACAATTTACTTGAAGTACATCAGAGCCCTGAACATGAATCACTGTTTATGTCTTCATCATTGGCTCAAGCTACAAAATTAGGATATACAAACCGATGCAGAGGTCTGACTAAGTGGATAGTGGTTATATCCAACACCAGAACTCTCACACCTGCAATGATAACTGTGCTTAACACGACCACTGATTGGTGCTTATTAGTTCTAGGCTTTCATATTTCAAGGCCGCATTGGGCACCCAACCTCAAAATGAGTAACTTCATATACCTGTCAAGAAAAGAAATTGCTTCACTTCCATATAAGCTGGTTAAAAATTTTCATAGTAATTATCATGCTTTCAATCGAAGGAATATTGGTTATTTGTATGCTGTTGATAGGGGCGCTAAGATAGTTCTGGATATGGAAGGCAGCAACATTCCTCATGCAATTTATCAAGAGCAGTTATTTAATGTCCAGCAGCGGTACAAAATTCCCGAACTTTACAGAGATGTAAAAGCAGGTAATGTTTATTTGAAACCATGAGCTAAATGCTTACATGTATATGTCGCTAACCTCATCCTGTTACTTGTATTTCATTCCTCCAGATAATTTCATCTGGGATCCTACACCAGAGTTAGATGTTGACAAGGTATGGACAAAACTCTCCTACAGGAATGGTATTGCAGGAAAGGATTTGAATGAAACGTTATGCATTCCTATTATCCAACACTATCTTTCAGTACACAATATCACTTTTCTACATTCAAATTTGAATCCAATGAAGTTAGCAGTACCAAGAGGTGTGGTCTCTCCTTACAGCACTGACAACACTGTTCACATGTACAGTGCATTCTGGTCACTTTTTCTTCCTAAGACAGTCATAAAACATGCTTCAGCGATCTGGAGGTCATACATATCTCAAAGCCTTTTTTACCTGATTCCAGACACCTGCCTGATGTATGTATACCCTGGAAGTAATTCAGCCATGCAAATAGATGAAACAGATGGCTTTTTATATGCTCGTTCTGTCAATCCTGTAAACTCAAAAAAATCATTAGAAGCAGTGAGGATGTTGAAATACCTTTCTGCATCATTTGACCATTTTGAACAGGCTATGATTTATGCTTATGAATTGCTGCTGAATCAAAGCATTATAGATGCAGAAAACTTAGAGTACATTATCACTTGGATTATGGATCTTAAAAGTATTGGCTACCAGTTTCCAAAGCTTCCTATCAAATCCAACTTATGGACTAGAGAAGTTCAACTGTGCATCATGTTCAACTGGGGTACCACTGATACCTCTCTCAGGATTCTACTTGCATACTATCGAAGTTTTTTCAATTCCATTGTACTTTTGTATGATGGTGAGTGGCCAGATGGAGCAGCAGGGTACACACCAGAAGGTGTGCTGAGTATTCAAGTGGATACAAAGCATGGATGGTATCAGCAAAGAGCTTTATACGAGTGTTTGAAGATAGGTCAGAGACGGGGTCTCAGCACACTCTACATTTCTGATGATATGTTTATCAACATTTCAATGCTGAGCACAAAATCCTTATCGAAGGTCTGGTATATGAAAGCAATGTATGTTGATTTTAGAAATGAAAGGGAAGTATTTGCTGATCACTGGTATTGGTGGACTAAAACTGGTACTAATTTCTATGGCAAGCTCCAAAAGGTGATATCAAGCCTCCCTGACAAATGGATGGAGAAATGGAAAGTGTCTGGTTATCCTCAGAAGGTTTGTGTCCATTCCATTGCAGACACAATCTATGTTCCATTAACCTTTGCAAATGACATGCTTGAACTTCTTCGGCACATAATGTCTGTTGAACCTGAATTGTTTTGCGAAATTGTTTATCCAATATTAATAGACATTGTAGTTCCCGAAAGTCATAAAGAGCCATATTTAGAGGGAAATTTGTGGTCAGAGGACAGATATAATTTGAAATTGATAATGGATTACTCAGTAACGCGAGACTTTGTTCACAGCTTGAAACTCCAAGAGAGTTATGGTAGATACCTATGGTGTACTTTTATGAATCAGGTGCTTAAAAAGCATTTTCTCAATATTGAAGTGAAGTGATTAATATGACAGTTATTGTGAATTATGTTTATGTGCATGAGTGGGGACTGTAAGGTGCTACAAATTGCAGCCTGTCAACAGAGATATCATTATGTCCATGGGCATCTCCAGTAAAAAAGACTATAGCAATTTGAATATTGTCATGTCAAACAATGCCCATCCCTTGACTGGCCTGAAAAGGTTCAGCACCAGATCTATACACGTCAAGAAAACAATGGTTGAGGGAAAATATAGCTTTGCAATAACTTGTAGACTAATATTCCACTGGATTTTACGAACTTCATTTATTCACATATACATCCCAAACTACACAACTTGTACCAGCAGGTTTCTCAGTACACAACTTATACCTGCATGCAGGGTTATACCTACAATTTAAGTGCATACTGACTATTGTGTACTGGTTCCTAGATCTTATGGTCAGACAGCTGGATGTCTTCAACCTAAAAATTTCGCCCAGACTCAATCTCCCATGCCACAGCACCATCTCTCAGTTCCCAATCTGCACATAGATTGTATGGCCTTCTCTCCTATACCTTACATAGAAATAGCGGTAGAACTACGATACAAAACACGCCCGTTCCATTGGTAGTATCAGAAAAGCTATCTGAAGTGTGGAAACATGAACACCCTTAACAAAGACTCCAGGGTATTTCGAAAACGAGTAACGATCTGTACTCCGAAAATGACGTCACGTACGTACTTTTCCAATACCTCTTTCTACAAGTGATAAAATATTCTCTACAAGCATTGTGGCCAATGAATTTAATCAGTGAATAGGGATCACTGTACTTGCTGACTAAAATCACTGACCACAATGCGAATCGATCCGGTTTTCCCTTTGCTAGCCTTAAGAGCATCTTAGGCCCTTTTGATATGATTTCAGGGCTCCATATGTACATGTCCAACCATATTGCCAAACAGTTGAGAAACGGAATGGAGCAGTGATGCGCGATATCGTGAAAGGAAGGGGCCTCCTGACGAAAATTCATGACACCTGTGCACTCTATCATTCGACGTTACGCAGCTTGAAATGAAAGCTAAGTAACAGTCTCGGCAGGTAATTTAAATTAGGCCATCCACAAGTCCCACCAAAACTACCATGCACTTTTAAAAGAATAAATTCTTATTACCATTGTCAGGTACGTCATATGATAAGGCCATGACGATTTGATGTTTCGTTTCACGGACTCCGCCGCCCGAAACGAAAATGTCTAGGAGCACGTGACTGGAAGTTGCTACAATGGCGTATTGAAGTTGTGTAGTTGTTTGTGCCAGTGAAGACGTAGCATTCCCTCGGCGAATGAATGAGTTTGTTATCTGCTCGCTACAAAATTATATTCACTTTTTAAATTTTTTGCCGCCGCCGCACACCCGACGCCTTGGCGGGAATCCGTGAAACGTCTTATCAATTCGTCGTGGCCTAAAATATTTCTTTGGCACACCATTTAATTTAATTATTAGTATAGTCCGATCATTTAGAAGGGCTCCAGTTGTACCATTGCATGGCCGTCGGCGCCGGCCATGCAATGACTTGATTTTTGAATTGGCCATTGGGGGGGGGGGGGTGTCCAAAAGTGATGCCGGACTTGCCTATTCATAAGGCACTGAAGTATTAGTCGTAGGCAGAGTCTGATGAGCAAGTGGCCGGAGGAGAGGTAGTGTGGTGCCCTCAGCTCATTGTTGCTTTGCGCTGCAAAGACGACGTCAGCTCTCAGATGGAAAAATGAAATATTAAGGGCTGAACAGATCAGAGCCACAATTTAGCACAATGCATTCGCAGAACAATAAAACCGCTGCATAGATACAGCGTAAAGCAAGTGTATTGCGTACCAGCTCAGGTGCCTGCAACAAGTGAATGAAATGTTATTGAAGCTATTCTTGAACATCTTGGAAATGTAACTGTAGGTTGCCTTCCTACATGTATGCTGATGTCCCAGTTTACTTTGCCTATAATGAGTGACTTGCAAGTTGGGAAAATATATATGCGCAATATACTGAAATTAACAAACGAACGCACATTAAACCTCCCCTCCCCCCCCCCCACCCACCCCACTCTGTCACCATTCATACATCAAAACGTAGGTGGTAACAGTGGTGATCCCAGTGGTAACCGGAACCGGACAGCACGCCTCAGATCTCTTCCCGGGCACGGACGGCGGGGGGAAGTCGCAGGGACAGCCGTCCACGCCGTTGTCCGACTCCCCGGCCCTCCACAGGAGGAGGAAGGAGGAGTTGAACAGGACGGGATCGCTCTCAAAGTACTTGTAGGCCGAGACGGTGGAGGACCTGCTGCCGATGAACGTGACCCCGGCATTCTCCAGGTGGTAGCCGCCTCCGTCAAAGTAGTACGCTGAGAGGAAGAAGTCCTCTGTGCCGGAAGAGAGGTACGTGGTGGGACCACCGTCGACGATGGCCCTGAAGCAGGCCTCCAGGTACTGGGGGTCGCTTTCATTGTTGCTGGCCGCAAAGACGACCAGAAACAGGGCCCCCGCAGATGAAGTCACCTTGGCCATGGTCAGGAACTCGTACGGGTCGAGAGACACGTTGACGTTCTTGTAAAGCCTCAGGCGGGCGTTGCCGGGCAATTGGAGGTCCCCCAGCACCAGCGGGTAGTTCTCCACCCCCCTGATGATGTACCAGAAAAATCCCGCGTAGGCGGAGGTGGCCGTGACTCTGACGGAGGTGGAGTACGGAATGCGGAAGGTGTTGTACAGTCCGCCGCCGTACGCCGTGTGGCCGGCCCTGCGCGTCCCCCAGGGGGCAAAGCCTTCGCTCTGGTCCCCGGCGAAACCTATCCCGTGGAAGAGGAAGAGGTCGTAGTCCAGGCTTGGCTCCGCCTCTCCGTCTACGTACACGCGAAACCGCGTGCCGCTCTGCATGGGACCCGGGTCCTGGGGGTAGCCTGACAGAGAAGAGGTGGGAAATACGTTGGATAAGAGACACTTGGATTACAATATAAGACAGAGTGTGTTCAGGATAGTTGGGAGGGGGGGGGGGGGGGTTGTCGCACATATCCTAACTGAAACGTATCCTACCCATGTTCTAATATACAGTTCCCCTCATCATTCATCCGCATTAAACACGCATGACATTGAGGCCAAATCGTACCTGCGCACCACTGTTCCGTGATGACTCCGGGTTGGCCCGTGTTACGCTCGTACAGCAACTTCTCCACGTTGGCTTCGATAGGTCCCCCTTTGATGGCCGACGAGAAGCTATTCATGTTGTTCGACAAGGAGACATACCCGTGCGTACCGACCAGCAAGGTCGCAGCAGCGAGTAGAATCCAGGTATGCATATAAATTTTGCTTTGTTGGGACTCCGCCTCCTGCATCACGTGCACTCGTGGGTCACCTTAGTGACGCACACAAAGAAAAAAAAAATGGAAGAGAGGTACGCATTTACTACGGAGTGGTACGACCCCAATGCAGCATTGGTCAGGCGCTACCTGCTCAACTACTACCCTTCGGACAACACGTGCGAGATGGTCGACCTCAAGTCCAGGAAGCTGTTCCTGAAGCGATCCCCGTGCGAGCGCGTGACCCTTAAGGACCTGTTCGTGGGGGCGGTGGTCAACATCCACTCCCGCCAGCTCAGCGTCACGCAGTACGGGGACGAGTTCACCGAGAGGAAGCTCAGGTCGAAGAAGGAGAAGACCCTGGGCATCGTCAAGCCAGACTGCTGCCCCGCCAAAGTCGGCCAGATCTTCGACCGCGTGGCGCGCGAAGGGTTCCTGGTATCCCAGGCCAAGATGGTGCGGCTGTCCCAGAAAGAAGCCCAGGAGTTCTACGCCGAGCACAACGGGAAGCCGTTCTTCGAGAAGTTGGTGGGCTTCATGACGGAGGGTCCCGTCGTGGCCTTCGAAATCACGGGAGAGGACGCGGTAGCGAGGTGGAGGCAGGTCCTCGGGCCCACGGATTCGTCCGTGGCGAGACAGGAGGCTCCCGGGTCCGTCAGGGCGCAGTTCGGCACGGACAAGACTCGCAACGCGTGTCACGGGTCTGATTCTCAGGCCTCGGCCTCCCGCGAGACGGAGTTCTTTTTCGGAGGTGATGGTGGTGGTGGTGGTGGTGGTGGTGGTGGAGGCGGGGCCGAGTCTGCGCGCGATCGCAGACCTCGCGGGAAAACCCCGGCTCGCTTCGCCGACACCACCCTCTGCATCGTGAAGCCGCACGCGGTGCTCGACGGACTGGCGGGAAAGGTGATCGAAGTGATAACGAACTCCGGACTCGCCGTCACGGCGCTCCAGCTGCATCACGTGAGCAAGGCCAACGCCGAAGAGTTCCTGGAGGTCTACAAGGGCGTGGTCGCCGAGTACGGCGCCATGGTGGAGGAGCTGTGCTCGGGCCCCTGCATCGCCATTGAGATTGCTGCCGCAGCGACAACGACGGGGGCGGCGCACTTGGCCTTCAGGGAGCTGGCTGGTCCCATGGACCCAGAGATCGCCCGCACCCTTCGCCCCAACACCCTCAGGGCAAAGTTTGGCCGCGACAAGGTGAGGAACGCTGTGCACTGCACAGACCTCCCCGACGACGCCAGCCTGGAGGTGGAGTACTTCTTCAGGATCCTCGACAGCTGAAAACGTGATGGGGAGGAGGACATTCACTTTGCTTGGGGTGGATGTGTGGGTAAGAAGGGGGGGGGGACCCATGCCTGAGAGAGAGAGAGAGAACTTGGCTGTCTGATACATCATTGTGTTCATCTCCTACTAGACTAGGGCCTGTTATTACCACTTGTGTGTAAACATTCACTCATTTTGAGGGGGGGGGGGGTTAGGGGTTGACGTTGCCACAAGCAACGGGGGGGGGGGGTTCATGTGATTTTTGCATGGGGATGGGGATGAAGTGTGAAGCTTTTGTGTACATAGGCTCCTCCCCCCGCTTTAGGTGCAGGACGTGCACTCGTATAAGTCACATTAACTAGGGAGAAGGATGATTAATGTTCATGGACCCCCCCCCCCCCCCCCCACCACCACACGCACACACATGCTGCCATCTTTATGACAGTAGAAACATAATAATTTATCACAGGCCAAAGACACAGAGAATCACACAAAGTGCAGGCACATCAGATGGGATGGGAGGGGGACGGGCAGGGGAGGTCAAGACACACTTGCTGGTGACGGAGTGGTTGTTGGTGAGGTTGTTGTTGAGGGGGAGGGAGCGCCATGCTGCCCCAGCTGGAAGAAGTAAAGGTTGGCAACAAAACAGAGGAATACGGTGATCACTGCATTGTAGTAGATCAAGGTGCGGAACTTTGGTTCCAGCTCTCCTCTCCGATACCAGCATGCCTTTGGTGGGGAGAGGGTTGGGGGACTTAACTTATGCTGGTGTGCAGTAATGTTATGCTTGAGCCATGAATAAATGCATACATACATACATACATATTACATACATACATACATACATACATGCATGCATACATACATTGATAACACAAATTCACACACACACACACACTCACATACACACCTATACTCACCAGGGCTATCTCTGGTATGAGCTCCAGTATGATGACGAGGCACATCACAATGTCCACTCCCGATACGCAGAACGCGCCGTTCGGCTTGCCCAGACGTTTGCACTTCTCGTGGTTGGGGAGGAGCAGACAAGACACTATCGCCATCACAACGGTAAACTGTTAGGGAAAATAAATGCACACTGATAAAAAATAAAAATAAAAAAAATAAAAAGAAAACCATTTTATACACACATACCATGACCACAAAGGTGGTGCCAACAGCAACGGCGATGTTCAAGGCTTTGTCCTGCGGGAGAGGTTTATTATACATAGCTACACGTCAGGAATGTAGGCCTACTGCACTCCAATATTCCCCGCACTGCCAGGTACATATAGCGATACACACAAACACACTAAAACTCACAGACACACTAAAACTCGTACGCCTTCTCGCAGGAGACACCAGCGCTTACCCTGCGTCGCGTTTCTCCAAAGAGCGGCTGTGTGTCCATCGACAGCAGCTATGGCTCGACAAAGTAAAAAGCATAAGACAAAAACAATTATAATTGGTGGGCGTGACGGTGATATAAATACAAAGATGGCCGCCCTGCATGGTGCTGCACGCGCCTTGCTGAGAAATGGTGCTTTGCGCAAGGTAAGTGTAAACAGTTGAGGGTGCGCAATACATGGAAAAACAACACACTCTCTCTTTTCTCAATGCTTCCCCACTGTCCCCACCCGTGTTAGCTGCCAACACAACCATGTTGCGTTGTTCCAGTCCGCCATCTCAACTTGCAAGAATACCAGAGCAAGGAGCTCATGGTGAAGTATGGCATCAATACGCAGAAGTTCAGGATGGCAGAGACCCCACAGCAAGCGGACAAAGCCACCAAGGATCTGAGTAAGGGGTTATGTACGCCACGTTTAGGTGGGGGGGGGGGGGGGGGGAGGGGGCACCGCGACACCTCGTTGTTAAAAAAAAAAACCATACAGCGACCTGCAGCTACTGTGAGGTCAGAACTGTAGTGGTTTCACAAAGTGTTGAATGCGCTCCCATGTGGAACTGCTACACAGGCCCATGCCCCTCCCCCTTTCCCTCATTTATTGTGTTGGATTACATCATCACATCACTTATACATTGCTGAGCGAGTCAAGGAACACATCAAACGTACGGTGGCATGGTATGGTGGGTGGTGTAGAAGAGACCATGGTATGGAGAGTGGAGGGCGGGTGAGATGGGGCGGGGGAAATGGAGGTGGGGGGAATGGAGGCGGAGGTTCTATTGATCCTTTGCCCCACTTGTGTAAAAGGCCCGCCAACTCACCCCCCACCCCCCCAACCTCCAGATTACATGTACACCAGCTGCCTGTGCCTGCGATATTTGGCCTTGGAATGTCGCCCACATACGTGTAAATTATTGTGTTATGCAGCTAGCTAGCTCTTTCTCTCTCTCTCTCTCTCTCTCTCTCTCTCTCTCTCTCTCTCTCTCTCTCTCTCTCTCTCTCTCTCTCTCTCTCTCTCTCTCTCTCTCTCTCTCTCTCTCCTCTCTCTCTCTCTCTCTCTCCTCTCTCTCTCCTCTCTCTCTCCTCTCTCTCTCTCTCTCTCTCTTCTCTCTCTCTCTCTTCTCTCTCTCTCTCCCCTCTCTCCCTCTCTCTCTCCCCTCTCTCCCTCTCTCTCTCCCTCTCTCTCTCCCCTCTCCCTCTCTCTCTCCCCTCTCCCTCTTTCTCTCCCCTCTCTCTCTCTCTCTCTCTCTCTCTCTCTCTCTCTCCCCTCTCTCTCCCCCCCCCTCTCTCCCCCCCCCTCCCCTCTCCCCCCCCCCTCTCTCTCTCTCTCTCCTGTACATCTTGCTGGTGTGCCATGTGTCTTTAATCCATTCATTTGGTGTCCACATTATGTAATGGTGGGGGGGAGACAATGGAGACAATGGCTAGGGGTGTCTTATTGTCTAGAATAATAATTATGCCCCTCCTCCTCCCCCTTCCCAGTATCTATGATGTACATCTATGAGGTCATTTTTTAAAAGCCCTCTTAAAAACCTTTTTCAAGCCTTCCTGCCATTACATGAGGGGCAGTTTGTCCAAGCCATGGGGGGTGCAGCTACTGTAGGTCTGGGGATGAGGATACTGGAGTTATAAAAACAAACAAACACTGCACAGAAATAAATCAATGACATCGACGCTTTAATAATTGGGTGCCCAGGTTGGGATTGCGTGTATGCATTTTTTATAGTCTGGGGATGAGGATGTAGTTCTCTGTTATCCCAGAGGTGGAGGAGGTGGTGGTAAAAGCGCAGATCCTCGCTGGTGGGCGTGGCAAGGGCGTGTTCTCAAGCGGACTGCAAGGAGGAGTCAAGGTTACCAGAGAGTTGAGTCCCCAGACCGTTTGCTCTAGTTCTCAGCTGTGATGTTTGTATTCCTGTCCCCTCCCCCACCCACCTCACCTCCACCACCACCATTACCATCAGCTTGGCCTCAGTGAAGGACCTCACCGCTAAGATGTTTGGGTACAAGCTGAAGACAAAACAGACCCCCGGTGATGGGGTGCTTGTGAACAAGGTGTGTTCATACTGGTTCCTTCTGACTCCGCCCCTTTGCCCCCTCTCATCTCGCATTCTTTCACCCTTAATATTCTATTATTTTCTCCATCCCTTCCTATCTGTTTCCCACCCCTCCCCTCCTACTCCTTCCCTCCACCTTATCCCTTCTCCTCCTCCCTTCCCTCCCCCTCCTCCCTTCCCTCCGCCTCCTTTTCCCTCTTCCTCCCCTCCCCTACCCCTCCCCCCTCCTCCCCAGGTGATGGTGGCCGAGGCACTGGACATAGCCAGGGAGTGTTACTTTGCCATAGTGCTTGACCGTACCCTGGGTGGGGCTGTCCTGGTGGGCAGTGCCAAAGGAGGTGTGGACATTGAGGAGCTTGCAGAGAGCTCCCCTGAGGACATACACAAGGTGTGATGTGTGTGTGATGTGTGTGTGTGGGTGTGATGTGGGTGTGTGATGTGTGTGTGTGATGTGTGTGTGATGTGTGTGTGTGGGTGTGATGTGGGTGTGTAACTAGTGCCAACATCAGGCAATCCCCAAATGGCTTCATAGCTATATTTCATGTGTGTTTTGGCCTACACCCTAGCAGGAAGTGGGTTATGCTGTTACTTGTAAGGGCATGTAGATGTTAAGGAGGCTTGATTAGGGTGTGTGGGTGGGTGGTGGGTTAGTGCCTGGGTGTGTAGAGGAGTATATATTGGTGTTTATATTGCATGCAAAGGTGTTTATTTACAGGCTTGGTTGTGTATATATTTGCCAGATGTTTTGGGGATATGTTTAGCACGTGTAAATGTATGACAGGAACCAAAAAGATGGTCCTACGTTTTTAAATGTAGGTTTTTGTCTCATTTTCCTTTCTCCGTAAACCTTGTTTCCTTCCTTTTTACGCCACCTCTGCCTCCAATTCCTACATCCTACCAACTCTCCCATTAGTGCATGTATTTTCTTTGACTTGTGTACACATGTTTGTGCTACACATAGGTTGTTTTGATATCATGTTTGCAACACATGTAGCACCCCATAACACAAGTGTATAATGTACACTAGATGTAACTCCCCATTGCATTACCTCATAACACACTGTTACATGTACATGTGACCAAAACCACACCTCCAACATTACCAGGAATTGGTGGCTGATTTTGCCAAGGGACCAACTGATCAGCAAGTGACCCACATGGCCAGGTTCATGGGGTTTGAAGGATCCACACTCAAGGAGGTATGTTCACTGTGAGAGGAGGGGGTGGGAGGTATCACATGCTCCACTTCATTGGCATCAGCTTGTAGTGCCAATAAGTGGATTAATACGTGGTTCATTTATCTGTTATCACATCTCCCTCCTCCCTCCCTCATCTAGGCTGTCAAACAGATACAAGCTCTTTACAAGATGTTTCTGGGGGTAGATGCCACTCAGGTGGAAATCAATCCTTTTGGAGAGACGCCTGATAAAAGAGGTGGGTGGGGTGATGGGTGTGGCACTTCCTGTATTCTACACCGATGGCTGCGTGGCATCCATTTTTATGGCAAGGAATCCATTTAAAGGACAACACACGGTTCAGGGACATGTAGCCATTGTCTTGTTGGGTGTGTGGCTACATTTTGAGTCACCGTCAGTAGAGGGTAGCCTCTTGGGAATGATTGAATGGGCACTGACCACACACCAGATTTGTTATTGCGCGTGGCCATCAAGTATTTATTAAAGTAGTCACGGAATGTACGCAAGTGTTACCAGACTCCTGTCAGCGGTGATGATGTTATCCATCGGGGTCTTAGACCTTGGAGACAATGTGCTGTGTCCCATCTGGCTTACATGTACACAATTTTCCTCATGCATTCTTGCAAAACAAATATATATTTTTAAACGCGCTTTTTTAAAAATTACATTACATGAGGGGCTGTTTGTCCAACACACGGTCCAGGGACATGTAGCCATTGTCTTGTTGGGTAATGTGGCTACATTTTGAGTCACTGTCAGTAGAGGGTAGCCTCTTGGGAATGATTGAATGGGCACTGACCACACACCAGGTCTGTTATTGCACGTGGCCATCAAGTATTTATTAAATTCTTGCAAATCAAATATACATATTTTTAAATAGCGCATTTCTATTTATTGCCCAATGTACACAAATGTATGCTCTGCTTTGCAGTGGTGTGCTTTGACGCAAAGATAAACTTTGACGACAACGCCAAGTTCAGACAGAAGGAGATCTTTGATCAGGAGGACACTGCAGAGAGTGACCCAAGAGAGGTGGAGGCTACCAAGTACAACCTCAGCTACATAGGGATGTCTGGGAACATTGGTTGCTTAGGTATGGAGGTTGGTTGCTTAGGGTTCATACAGAGTATTGAAAAGGCATTAATTAAATGCAATTAAAAAGGCGTTTTAATCATAGATTGATCAGGTGCTTACTTTAGTAAGCAATCTTTAGCCCAATACTACCAAAGCCCACGGATCGCTTATGATATTGAAATGGTATTACAGAGGAGTTAAAGTTTTAGCGCCTTGAAACTCTGGTTCAAAAAGAGCTTGCCTTACTAGTACATATGTGTAGAAAAAAAAGTTACGCGATCTAATGAAACGACATAGTTAGAAGCTAGAAAATGCATGCAGAACGCCGAAAAACTGCTTCAGCAGGGAGTGAATAACTGCCGGTGTGTATCGAAGCCAAAAAAGCGTGTGATGATACTGTGGTTTGAATTTGAACTTCTGAAAATACTTTTAAAGCACAAATCCATCGATTTTACTTTGCTTACTTAAGTATGGCTCACGCGTAACGTAAGTAAGTTTGTACTGATCAATCTATGATTAAGTCTAGTGTATTTTTGATAAAGCATTAAAAATCCGATGTGACTATTAAAAATACTTGGCATTGAATTTAGTCCTGTGTCTCTTCTGTCTTTTAACCCCTCCCCCAACTTCCCACCCCCACTCACCCAAAAACGAGAGAACCTGAATGTCTAGTGTCCCTGCATGTATATACATGTACATGATAGCATACTGCATGCACGTGTTGGTCTGGGGACTATATATATATATATTTTTTGTTGCTGGCTTCATGCAGTGAATGGTGCTGGTCTCGCCATGGCAACCATGGACATCATCAAGCTGCACAAAGGAGAGCCGGCCAACTTCCTGGATGTTGGGGGCGGGGCCAGCGAGGACCAGGTGAAGCAGGCATTCAAGATTCTCACTGTGGACCCACAGGTACTGAGTCTGGCTGGGTCTGGGGACTAGCCAGGTACTAGCAAAGGTTAAAATATGCATCAACAATACTGAGGGGAAGCTTGGTACTCCTTTTCTAGGGTTTTCCATCATTGCACGCCCCTCCCAGGCCCAGTACAGCTACTAGCTTTCAATATATGACAATACAAACATTTTAAAAATTATGCCAGCATTGACCCGGAAATGAGGTTGCTTACATGACCTTAGCAATACGTCCTGGCACCTTTGTTTCAGTGTTTGCCAGTCCTCAAAGTGTCGCATATCTCTCGACTTAACAGTGCATACATTGGTCTGGGCACTCCTGATAATCAGGCATCTCGCATCTTTTGATTTTTCCTTTCTCCCTGACCAGGTGAAGGCCATTTTGGTGAACATATTCGGAGGCATTGTCAACTGTGCCACCATAGCCAATGGCATCATCAAGGCTTGCAAAGAGACCAAGCTGTCCCTACCACTAATAGTCAGATTGGAAGGTGAGTGACCTTTGACCTCCCCTTTTACTAATAAGTATAGGCCACTTCCTTACCCTCATGGACATGACTTGGGAAGCCTTTGATCAAAATGTTTGCTGTGTGTGTTTTTTATATTGATGTATTTGCAGGTACCAATGTGGAGAAGGCTAGAGAGATCCTCAGGAGCAGTGGGCTGGCCATCACACCGGCCACTGACCTCACAGATGCTGCTCAGAAGGCTGTTGCCAGTCTGTAGACTGCTCCACCATAAATAGGCACCTCTTTTGTTTTGCTGTATTAATTATTATTATTACAATTGCACAGGCTCTCAAGTCATTGACATAACAATCCTCCTCCCCCCCCCCCCCCCCATCATGGCATGGCCATAGTCAACTTTGAAAGTTTTTTTTAGGGGGGGGGGGGGGAGAGGGGGGACTTATTGACCAAGGAGATGGTCTGGTGGTATGGGAGGGGGTGTTCCCCCTCCCGCCTACAGGGAGGGGGTTTGGATGAGCGCTGTAAGCTCCCCGAATGGGGTCTGGGGCAAAGCCTCATGCAGCCGCCTTAACTTTTCACTGAATATTAAATGCAAGAATATTTATAATCCATCCTGCCATACAATACGAAAATTAATGTATAGCAATGATCCACCAGTGCATGCTAATACAATGATACAAAAAAGTGCTGGTATTATATCTTGATGTGCATGAACTTTTACGTACGTGTAATGAAAATATTACTGCACTTATATAATATTCCTCATGCGTATATATATAATTATAATTATAATTATAATTATAATTTATACATATAATTATATGATTGGTATATATGACTACTCTAAATACTCATCCCCAGACCCAATATAAGCAGCTGCGGCTGTGCGCCTAAGAGAGTGGTGAAGAGACAGCCATGCACGCTGCGGTTTGATTACATGTATGCATGAAGGATGGAAGAATAAGTTAAGTATAGCTTTCATCGTAAAGGACCATACAGAGCGGAAAGTGAAATGATATAAATTACGTCATTACATTGCTCATCAGTACGTATACAACTCGACGTTTCATGTTTGTCTCATTTTAGTCTCGCAAGCCAGACGTACTTTAGTATGTAGGACTGGGGATGAGGAAAGTATGTCTGGTTACTTTGCCATGCCAGGCCAGGCCAGTGTTTACTTTTCAACTTCGGTTGAGCCCGATCAGATAGCAGGCAGGTGTTTAGTCATGTGTCAATTACATAACGTTTATAGTTAAAAGATGGCGCTGAATATTTATAGCGAGAGTACGATTACCGAAGCGATCAGTACAGCTGTTGCAAATCTAGGATACGTACAACCCAAGGAGCTGCAAGAACATGCTATAAGAGAGGGAATGATGTGTTTGTGGGCTTACCGACTGGAAGCGGGAAATCCCTCTGCTATTGTCTGCTACCTAAAGCTTTCGACGTGTTACGAAAGGTTCATAATCAGTCCATACCTAGCCAACCGCGGGAGAGCTACATCAGAAGAGGTTACTTCTCAGAACGTTTCACTCGTCCCCAGCCCTCTCGCATCGTACGACAACAAAGTACGTCTGGCTTGCGAGACTAGTCTCATTAGGTCCGGCTGAACTCCAAATATGGTTTTATAGATGAGTATTTGATTACTAAATTATAGATTGTGGATTTTCGATAGGTGTTGCACAATGGTATGGCGTGGAGGCGTGTATATACTGAAATGCAAATATAAGGTCACTCATTGAATCGGATAAGAATAAACTCGAAGAGATTATAGCATTTGAAATGATGTACTACTTGAACTATCTGTGGGTTTTGGGGCTCACGTGGCCAGGTAATGATCGGGAAACGCAGCATGGCCTAATATTATGCAGATTGTTACCAATTAACGTGCACATTGAATATTTGATACCTTGTACGACGGACTGAAATAAATATTTATCCATACTATAGGAAGCCTCGCTAATACGAATTGTATCCTCACCACCCTTTACGGCGCAAACAGTCAGCCAACATACTACAACATCACGTGCTCCTCCGTCTGCAATAAATGGCTACTCTACATCCTTGACTTCTCGCCACCCCTACCAGGAATGTGCTCTGCTGAAAATCTTCCGTGCCTTTTGGACACAAATACCCGAGCTGGGGGTGAATATCTGAATAAAGCGCTCGGGAGTACTTTTATTAAGAAAGGTGGTACGTTAGGGGTTAACCCTGCATCTCTAGACACAGTCTTGATGTTCGCGAGATGCATCAGTGAAAATTGCCAGTCATATGGAAGCTACTCCGATGGTGTGATGCTGCGAATAAAGAATAAATCAGTCCGGACTTCTTTGTACACGGCCACACCCACGGAACCAATCTCCCCCTCTCACATCCAGCCGACAGTGACCGCAACCTTGAGCAGTAGTGCAAAGTCATATCCATCACAGTCTCCCTGCATGCCAATGTGTGCGCGCATACAAGCTAGGCGATAATGGAGAGCCTTTTTCTTTCATGACTTTGCCCGCATAATGTGCCATTGCAATATTATAGCATTATTATATTCATCAAAGTATACCATCAATGTAAATGATTAGTAATCAAATTAGTGCTGAATTTCGCGACTCAGTGCATGAACGTACTGCCATATCTAGACAGATAATTAATTTAGACCTTCGAACAATTGCATGAAATAAAATTCAATAACCACTTACCACTGCCTTGCGACTGCTCATCAAGGGGTAATGAAAATATCAAAATGTGGAGCAATAATGGAGGCCTGATGACAGCTCAGAGAGTAACGGCACTCTTGGCTCGCCAAGGATTATCAAGAGTAGATATATAAACCGTCATAGAGCTTACCGTGGAGAGGTGAGGGGGGGGGGGGGGGGGGGGGAGTCGGGCAGCGCCATGCCTAAGAGGAGCGCCAAAAGCTAAGGGTGAGGGCCATTTTTAATCCTTGGGCACTTATAAATGTTAAGTGTATTGTATTCGCGCAAATGAGTGCTAGCAGCTATTTCACCAGCGCTGCCGCGGTCCATGCACCATTTTTGGTGAACCGTAGACTGGGTCTCTTCGTAAAATTCAAATCGACCGCTGATATATTAATTAATGTAACAAAAATTGCAGGGGAATTATTCAGTATTTACGACTCATGTGCATTAGTCATTTCTGAAGTTATTTTACACCAGATATATTTATAATGTGGATTTCAGATATCTCACACCGCATGCGTTATTCGGTATAGCAGTAATGCAATATTAATTATGCGTGAGGACAACGGTCTTACATGCATGCATATGTATCTCGCATAGGATAAGTTAAAACTGGGAAAATTGCATTTTGTAATTAAATGATTAAAACGATTAACCTTGTCTTGCAAGTACTGCGTGTTTCAGTTGGGACTCCTGAGGACCTACCACATGTAGTTCAACATGTATGAAATTATTATGGGGATAATAGTTTCTGCATGGACATGAACTGTTATAAAAATTCAATCAATCCAAATTCGAAAAAATATTTTTATCTGCTACAAAAATACACTCACCACTAATAATCCGTCAAAATCGCGTTTTCCTCTGTATGCTAGCTGGCAGTACATATTCCATGAAACTGCGTGATATGGAAGTGAGTAATGCGCTCGGGAGCGGGGAGAAGTGCACGATATGAACACTGATGATATGCACGTATAGTAATGCGGTAAAATATGCGCGAAACGACAATCGTATTTTGATTTTAATTGTAAGACATGGCATATTTTACCGCATTACTATACGTGCATATCATCAGTGTTCATATCGTGCACTTCTCCCCGCTCCCGAGCGCATTACTCACTTCCATATCACGCAGTTTCATGGAATATGTACTGCCAGCTAGCATACAGAGGAAAACGCGATTTTGACGGATTATTAGTGGTGAGTGTATTTTTGTAGCAGATAAAAATATTTTTTCGAATTTGGATTGATTGAATTTTTATAACAGTTCATGTCCATGCAGAAACTATTATCCCCATAATAATTTCATACATGTTGAACTACATGTGGTAGGTCCTCAGGAGTCCCAACTGAAACACGCAGTACTTGCAAGACAAGGTTAATCGTTTTAATCATTTAATTACAAAATGCAATTTTCCCAGTTTTGCATCATGTTACATTGGTTTGGAAACTGGATTTGTATACAGTAGCTGCAGAGATACAGAGCGGAAAGTGAACCATGATTTATTTACATTATTTGGGTATTTATTGACATATACTTTTGAAAAGAGTATTCGTTGAAATTTATTTGATTTGGTAAACTGTAGATTGTGGATTTCCGATATAAAATGCGCTACCGTCCAGTGTCACGATATACATTATTCACCCTAGCAATTTATCATCCGGATAATCTATTCCGGTGTCAGAGGCATAATTGACTCCCAGTCATAAATGACTCCCTAAGCTACTTATGACTCCCACAAGGCATATATGACTCCCCAGCTAAAATTGCATGAACTACGTTTTTTTTTTTTATTGGTGCGCTTTAAGAGAGCTATGCTGGTGGATGATGATTTCACTGCCGGAGACGTATTTACGTAGCAGCCAGATCCCATGCAAGGGTATGACAAAGGGCGAGATGGCGAATTCTAGACGCAAGTGTAAAAATAATTTCAAGTTTGAAACTGGAATATTATTCTACATAAAAGATGGTATTGAAGAGGCATCACAGTGGCAGACTTGCGTGCGATCAGACAATGAAAAAAGGCGGATAATTGAGTCATGCCATTCTGGAATAGAAGGCCGGTATGTACGTATAAACTTTAAAATTTGTCAGTGTCCCATGGATTGGACTGTAGGGTGCCGTCTGGGCAGAGGTAAAACAATTGAGAAGGTTTCAAGTTGTAATATTAGCGAAGAGATCAGAAAATTTGTTAAGCATTGCGAGCAGTGTCAAAAAATGAATGCAAATTTTCCCAAATCTAACAGCAAACTCCATCCAATAGTTCCTGTTCCAAATGTACATGTAAGTTGGTCTTTATTCATAATGGAGCACTAAATTATGCATAGCATGTTGGCTAATTTTGTGCAATAGGTAGGTACTGACCTCATAGGTCCATGCACTGCCCGCAACTTTCAATGGAAGTAAGTATGTGGTGACTTTGGTTGATTACTTTAGCAAGTGGCCGAAAGCTGCACCACTTAAAGATAAGACTGCACATGGAGTAGGACTGTTCTTGAATGAGTGTTTCTGCAGATAAGTACATTTCATGTAGCATGCATGACTTTTAAGAATTCATCATTTTCTAGGCTAGGATGTTGTGAAGTCATAGTATCAGATCAGGGGAGAGAATTTGTTAATGCAATCCTACAAGAACTCTTTCAATGTACAGAAACGACAAAGTTTCAAACAAATGGTTTCACTGAACGATTCAATCAGATGCTGCAGGCATCACTTATTAAACTTGTCAATAGCAATCAAAACGACTGGGATGAGCATCCGTCAGCTATCATATTTGCATATCGAACCAGTGCACAAAAAAGCCACAAAACTTCCATCATTTGGAGTCATGTACAAGTACCTGTTGTGTATAGACTTTTACATCACCCTAATCCTATACCTACATTGTAGAAAACCAAAGTTACCCATTGATATGGAGTATGCATTAAAAGCAGAAGACATTGGCAATAGTGCAGTGAGTGACGATAATACCAATAAACCTTAAAACATTCACTCCTAATCCCATGAACACTGAACAGTTAGGTACACACTTTATTAAAATAAAAAAATACTAATAATAATGAAATCAATTCATTTGGTGTCAACATTATATAATGGTGGGGGAGGGAAGGGGGGGGGGGGGGGGGGGGGGGGGAGACAATGAAGACAATGGCTAGGGGTCTTATTGTCTAGAATAATAATTATGCCCCACCTCCTCCCCCTTCCCAGTATCTATGATGTACATGTATGACTTCATTTCTTAAAAAATTATTTCAAGCCTTCCTGCCATTACATGAGGGGCTGTTTGTCCATGCCATGGGGGGTGCAGCTACTGTAGGTCTGGGGATGAGGATACTGGAGTTAAAAAAAAACACTGCACAGAAATAATTAATACGCTTTAATAACTGGGTGCCCAGGTTAAGATTGCGTGTATCCATTAGTTATGGTCTGGGGATGTGGATGTTGTTCTCTGTTATCCCAGAGGTGGTGGTAAAAGCGCAGATCCTCGCTGGTGGGCGTGGCAAGGGCGTGTTGTCAAGTGGACTACAAGGATTAGTCAAGGTTACCAGAGAGTTGAGTCCCCAGACCGTTTGCTCTAGTTCTCAGCTGTGATGTTTGTATTCCTGTCCCTCCCCCACCCACCTCACCTCCACCACCACCACCACCATTACCATCAGCTTGGCCTCAGTGAAGGATCTCACCGCTAAGATGTTTGGGTACAAGCTGAAGACAAAACAGACCCCTGGTGATGGGGTGCTTGTGAACAAGGTGTGTTCATACTGGTTCCTTCTGACTTCGCCCCTCTGCCTCTCTGATCCACCCTTTTGCCCTTATGACTCCGCCCCTTTACCCTTTTTATTATCTCGCACCTTGCAGTGATTTCATTCTTTCGCCCTTAATATTCTCCATCCCTTTCCTATCTGTTTCCAGCCCCTCCCCTCCTACTCCTTTCCTCCACCTCCTTCTCATCCCCCCTCCTCCCCTCGTCTTCCGTCCTCCCTCCCCTTCCCTCCTCCCCACCCCTTCCCACCTACTCCCCTCCCCTACCCCTCCCACCTCCTCCCCAGGTGATGGTGGCCTAGGCACTGGACATAGCCAGGGAGTGTTACTTTGCCATAGTGCTTGACCGTACCCTGGGTGGGGCTGTCCTGGTGGGCAGTGCCAAAGGAGGTGTGGACATTGAGGAGCTTGCAGAGAGCTCCCCTGAGGGCATACACAAGGTGTGGGTGTGTGTGATGTGTGTGTGTGATGTGTGTGTGTGATGTGTATGTGTGGGTGTGATGTGTGTGTGATGTACGTGTGTGATGTGTGTGTGTGTGTGTGTGTGTGTGATGGTGTGTGACTAATGCCAACATCGGGCAATCTCCAAATGGCTTCATAGCTATATTTCATGTGTGTTTTGGCCTACACCCTAGCAGGAAATGAGTTATGCTGTTACTTGTAAGGGCATGTAGATGTTAAGGAGGCTTGATTAGGGTGTGGGGGTGGGTGGTGGGTTAGTGCCTGGGTTAGTGTGTGGAGGTGTATATATTGGTGTTTTTATTGCATGCAAAGGTGTTTATTTACAGGTTTGGTTGTGTATATATTTGCCAGATGTTTTGGGGATATATTTAGCATGTGTAAATGTACGATGGTAACCAAAAAGATGGTCCTACGTTTTTAATGTACGTTTTTGTCTCATTTTCTTTTCTCCGTAAACCTTGTTTCCTTCCTTTTTACGCCACCTCTGCCTCCAATTCCTACATCCTACCAACTTTCTCATTAGAGCATGCATTTTCTTTGACTTGTGTACACATGTTTGTGCTACTCAAAGGTTGTTTTGATATCATGTTTACAACACATGTAGCACCCCATAACACATGTGTATAATGTCATCAAGTGTCTATTAAATTCTTACAAAAAATATACATATTTTTTAAAAGTGCATTTCTATTTATTGCCCAGTGTACACAATTGTATGCGCTGCATTGCAGTGGTGTGCTTTGACGCAAAGATAAACCTTGACGACAACGCCAAGTTCAGACAGAAGGAGATCTTTGATCAGGAGGACACTGCAGAGAGTGACCCAAGAGAGGTGGAGGCTACCAAGTACAACCTCAGCTACATAGGGATGTCTGGGAACATTGGTTGCTTAGGTATGGAGGTTGGTTGCTTAGATTCATATAGAGTATTGAAAAGGCATTAATTAAATGCAATTAAAAAGGCATTAAGTCTAGTGTATTTTTGATAAAGCATTAAAAATCCGACATGACTATTAAAAACTTGGCATTGAATTTAGTCCTGTGTCTCTTTTGTCTTTTAACCCCTCACCCAACCACCCACCCCCACTCGCCCAAAAAAGAAAAAAATGAGAATACATGTACATGATTGCATACAGCATGCACGTGTTGGTCTGGGGACTATATTTTAATTTTTTTTTGTTGCTGGCTTCATGCAGTGAATGGTGCTGGTCTCGCCATGGCAACCGTGGACATCATCAAACTGCATAAAGGAGAGCCGGCCAACTTCCTGGATGTTGGGGGCGGGGCCAGCGAGGACCAGGTGAAGCAGGCATTCAAGATCCTCACTGTGGATCCACAGGTACTGAGTCTGGGGACCAGCAGGTACTGGGTCTGGGGACTAGCTAGGTACTGGCAAAGGTTAAAATATACATCAACAATACTGAGGGGAAGCTTGGCACTCCTTGCCTAGGGTTTTCCATCACTGCACGCCCACCCACCCCCCTCCCCAGTACAGCTGCTAATAGCCTTCCAGGATAATACAAACAAACTTTTTAAAAATGATGTCATCATTTACCCAGAAATGAGGGCGCATTAGTAACGCCTCCTGGCACCTTTGTTTCAGTGTTTGCCAGTCCACAAAGTGTAGCATATCTCTCAACTTAACAGTGCATACATTGGTCTGGGCACTCCTGATAATCAAGCATCTCGCATCTTTTGATTTTTCCTTTTTCCCTGACCAGGTGTAGGCCATTTTGGTGAACATATTCGGAGGCATTGTCAACTGTGCCACCATAGCCAACGGCATCATCAAGGCGTGCAAAGAGACCAAGCTATCCCTGCCACTGATAGACAGGTTGGAAGGTGAGTGACCTTTGACCTCCCCTTTTACTAATAAGTATAGGCCACTTCCTTACCCTCATGGACATGACTTGGGAAGCCTTTGATCAAAATGTTTGCTGTGTGTGCTTTTTATAATGATGTATTTGCAGGTACCAATGTGGAGAAGGCTAGAGAGATCCTCAGGAGCAGTGGGCTGGCCATCACACCGACCACTGACCTCACAGATGCTGCTCAGAAGGATGTTGCCAGTCTGTAGACTGCTCCATCATAAATAGACACATCTTCTGTTTTGCTGTACATATTTGGTAGTAATTATTATTATTACAATTGCACAGGCTCTCAAGTCATTGTCATAACAATCCCCCCCCCCTCCCCCTCTCCCCCACCCACCAGGACAGCGCATGGCATGGCCGTAGACAACTTTGAAAGTTTGGGAGGGGGGGGGGGGGGGGGGGGGGAACTTACTGACCAAGGAGGTCGTCAGGTGGTATGGGAGGGGGCGTTCCCCCTCCCGCCTATAGGGAGGGGGTTTGGATGAGTGCTGTACGCTCCCTGAATGGATTCTGGGGCGAAGCTTCATGCGGCCGCTTTAACTTGACTTTTCCGTGTTTGTTGCTAGCAAAAACTGGTTATTAAATGCAAAAACATTTATAATCGAACCGGCCATAGTAAACGAATGAATAGCAACGATCCACCTATACAATGATACAAATAATTGTTGGTATAAACATCAATTATCATGAGATGTGCATGAACTTTACGTGTAATGAAATTATTACAGCACTTTATATATTAATATATGTATATACATATCTGAGTAAACTGATTAGTATACATGACTACTCTAAGTACTCATCCCCAGACCCAGTATTCGCAAGCTGTACTACAAAACCGCCTCCCGCGGTATAGCTAAAGAGAGTGGTGAAGAGACAGCCATGCACGCTGCGGTTTGATTACATGTATGCATGAAGGATGGAAGAATAAGTTAAGTATAGCTTTCATCGTAAAGGACCGTACAGAGCGGAAAATGAAATAAATTACGTCATTACATTGCTCATCAGTACGTATACAGCTCGACGTTTCATGTTTGGTTCATATCGTTCCGGCTGAACTCCAAATATGGTTTTATTCATTAATATACTAAATTATTGATGTGGATTTCCGATAGGTGTTATGCAATCGGCCGACGGGGGAATTATGTATGGCATGGAGGCGCGTTTATAAATGCATATATAAGTACACTCATTGAATCGGATAAGAATAAACTCGAAGATTATAGCATTTGAAATGATGTACTACTTGAACTATCTGTGGGTTTTGGGGCTCACGTGGCCAGGTAATGATCGGGAAACGCAGCATGGCCTAGTATTATGCAGATTGCCGTTACTAATTAAATATAATCAGAGTTAATGCGCACATTGAATATATGATACCTTGTACGATGGACTCAAATAAATATTTATCCATACTATAGGAAGCCTCGCTAATACGAATTGTATCCTCACCACCCTTTACGGCGCAAACAGTCAACCAACATACTACAACATCACGTGCTCCTCCGTCTGCAATAAATGGCTACTCTACATTCTTGACTTCTCGCCACCCCTACCAGGAATGTGCTCGACTGAAAATCTTCCGTGCCTTTTGGACACAAATACCCGAGCTGGGGGTGAATATCTGAATAAAGCGCTCGGGAGTACTTTTATTAAGAAAGGTGGTACTTTAGGGGTTAACCCTGCATCTCTTGACACAGTCTTGATGTTCGCGAGATGCATCAGTGAAAATTGCCAGTCATATGGAAGCTACTCCGATGGTGTGATGCTGCGAATAAAGAATGAACCAGTCCGGACTTCTTTGTACACGGCCACACCCACGGAACCAATCTCCACCTCTCACATCCAGCCGACAGTGACCGCAACCTTGAGTAGTAGTGCAGAGTCATATCCAACACAGTCTCCCCTACTGCCAATTAGTGCGGGCATACAAGCTAGGCGATAGTGGAGAGCCATTACTTTCATGACTTTGCCCGCATCATAGCATGGACCGTGACATTGCAATATTATAGCATTATTATATTCATCAAAGTATACCATCAGTGTAAAATATTTGTGATCAAATTAGTGCTAAATTTCGCGGCTCAGTGCATGAACGTACTGCCATATCCCGACACATGGGATCCGGATAATTAATTTAGACCTTCGGACAAATGCATGAAATTAAAATCAATAACCACTTGCCGCTGCCGCGTGACTGCTCGTCACGGGGTAATGAAATATCAAATGTGGAGCAATAATGGAGGCCTGAGACAGCTCAGAGATAAACGGAAATACTATCTGTGTGTATAAATATGTGTGTTTGAATAGATTATCCTCCTATGATAATTTAAAATAATTCCGGAATTGTTTATCATCCCTTGGAATAGATTAACCCCCTTCATAAAACGCTCACTCGTGTCCATTATAGATGTAAAAGAATACGACGAAATTGTTCGTTTCCTTGAGAGCAAAAACGGTGAGTAGCGAAATTGGCCTCGGGATGTGTTGGAGTCAAATGATGGCAAAGATGCTAAAAGGGCTTATCGACAGAAATGTGAGGGTTTCATAACCGAAGATGGCTTTAATTTTCAAGACAAAAAGACGGAAGAAAGGGCTGACGTCTGTACAGGAGGAAGAAAGGTATCGAGTTGTTACGGTCGACGAGAAGGTTAGACTGCTTGACACCCTTCACAAAGAGTCAGCAGGCGGTCACTTTGGAGTTCATAAAACGTACGTTGTATTATACGTTGTGAATTGGTTTACTACATACATGTATATCCTTCTACTAGCATGTAAAATCATGATAGGTCCTATTAAAGATTGTTATTTGATTTTTCTATGTTCTCAGTTGTATAGCAGCATAGGAATTGACTATATTGCCTTTCTTTTAATTTGAAGCAATCGTTGGTAATTACTTTCTTATGTGTTTCTTCTTCACTGCATACATGCATGTAAGTAGGCAAGAGAAGGTGGCTGAACGTTACTATTGGAAGGGAATGGCCTCAGATATTGCTAACTATTGCAGAATTTGTCTAGTGTGTCAAGGGCAGAACAAGATGCCAAAAAAAACTTCAGAACTGCATCCTGTTGGTGTCCCTGTGTCCTGTTGGAATGAGCTCAGATGGCCACTGGTTCCTTGCTGTAAGTGAGCTTCAGTGTTTTTTAAGTGTGTTATCAACTATAGGTAATAGAAGTACAAAATAGATGTGTGAAACTGTATGATTCTGTGTTTGAATCAATTCAAGGCAATGTTATCACTGTTTTACAGTAATTGGCATTGACATTGGTACACATTATAATGAGGTATATGCAGCAACTTCTTGTTGCAAGAGCAATCACAACAAAGATCTTTCAGAACATCTGATGATCGATCCTTGGGTCTTTTCACTTCACAAGGTAAAAGAAATTAATAATTTCATGCAAGCGAAGATTGCCATGTTTTTGAGGACAGTGATACATATTTTCTTTGTTTTTTAGTGTAACTGTATGAGCATTGTTTCATGTTATTTATTTACATAAGTATTGTTTTCGAAGAATCCTAGCCACAAACAAAACAACCTATATGACTGTGGTATTTTTGTTTGCAAGGTAATCGTTTATATGTGAATAAGTAGTACAGCCATTTACATGTAGTTTGGTGATTGTATAGTAAAGAAGAGTTCTCTAAATTTTCCAGTAAGTGCTTTACTTTTTGTGCTGTATGGAACTAATATGTATTAAATACATGAGCTATAACTTGAAATAGACAAAAAGCATTGTAATTCGCTCCTGGCTTGCATTACGGCTGATAGAGAGGTGATAAAAATCAGGTGTTGCACACGGAGGCGCGTATATATTGAAATGCATGTGAATTAGAATGTGTATATGTGCTGTTACTAACATGCACATCACTTGTTAGGAACATCTGTGGCTGATCTGCAAAAACCTTGTGAAGTAAGGCTTCTTTGATTTTTACATTCAAGGATAGCGTGATGGAGTGTTTAGCTCAATAAATCCTACTGAGCTTAAGTCTCTCTTTAGAAAGTGGCCCATCATTAACTGCAAAATGGTATGCTTAGTTATGCATTTATCAATTAGAAACTGTTCAATTCTTCATGAACGTTGATGCAGTTCAGCACTTTTTGTATGGAATTGCCATTGATGAGGGATATGGAGGCAACAGAGCAAACATCCTTGCCTGGGATGTTCTGTACCCAGAGGTAATCTATTCAGATGTTAATTATACATAATGCTTTTAATTCAATGTTTCTGTCACTTATATAGCTGATGATTTCAATTATTTCCAAGAGCAAAGAAATGAATTATGAAGTAGCAGTAATATATTATAATGACAACCTTTTGAACTGAAAGCTTGAACCTTGAACAATTTGCCATGCACGAAGCCATTAATTATCACATGCACATCAGCAGCAGATAAGCAATTATGTGGAGAACTTTAACTCACACATGGAGCAAAGTACGATGCACCAGAAGTGCACAATATATAGCTGAGCCGTAATAATCGTGTTAATGGAATAGTGTGATAGATCAATTCAAAATAAGAGTCCATATTGCCTGCAGATTATGTTTTACTTCTGATATCAGTGGTACACACGTATTGCACATCCAGTACATATAAGTTCACGAGAAAGAGAGAGAGAGAGAGATAAAGAGAGAGAGAGAGAGAGAAAGAGAGAGAGAGAGAGAGAGAGAGAGAGAGAGAGAGAGAGAGAGAGAGAGAGAGAGAGAGAGAGAGAGAGAGAGAGAGAGAGGAAAGAGAGACGAAGGGAGAGAGAGAGGAAATAGAGACGAAGGGAGAGAGAAAGATAGAGGGAGGGAGAGAGAGAAAGAGAGAGGTGGGGGTGGGGCATGGGGAGAGGGAGAGGAAGAAGAGGGAACGGGGGGGAGGGGGGGGGGGGGGGGGGGAGGGGTGTGTGTGGATAATCTATTCCGAAGGGGGATAAACTCTTCCGGAATAATTTATTCGGGTATTCCGGAATAGATTATCCGGGGGATAATTTATAACGGGGGATAATGTATTTCGTAACACCAGCTGAACTCCAAATATGGATTTATAGATGATTACTAAATTATAGATTGTTGATTTCCGATAGGTGTTGCACACGGAGGCGCGTATATATTGAAATGCATATAAAGGTCACTCATTGCATCGGATAAGAATAAACTCGAAGAGATTATAGCATTTGAAATGATGTACTACTTGAACTATCTGTGGGTTTTGGGGCTCACGTGGCCAGGTAATGATCGGGAAACGTAATATTGCTACTAATTGAATATATGATACCTTTTACGACGGACTCAAATAAATATTTATCCATACTATAGGAAGCCTCGCTAATACGAATTGTATCCTCACCACCCTTTACGGCGCAAACAGTCAACCAACATACTACAACATCACGTGCTCCGCCGTCTGCAATAAATGGCTACTCTACATCCTTGACTTCTCGCCACCCCTACCAGGAATGTGCTCTGCTGAAAATCTTCCGTGCCTTTTGGACACAAATACCCGAGCTGGGGGTGAATATCTGAACAAAGCGCTCGGGAGTACTTTTATTAAGAAAGGTGGTACTTTAGGGGTTAACCCTGCATCTCTAGACACAGTCTTGATGTTCGCGAGATGCATCAGTGAAAATTGCCAGTCATATGGAAGCTACTCCGATGGTGTGATGCTGCGAATAAAGAATGAACCAGTCCGGACTTCTTTGTACACGGCCACACCGACGGAACCAATCTCCACCTCTCACATCCAGCCGACAGTGACCGCAACCTTGAGCAGTAGTGCAGAGTCATATCCAACACAGTCTCCTCTACTGCCAATTAGTGCGCGCATACAAGCTGGGCGATAGTGGAGAGCCTTTTCTTTCATGACTTTACCCGCATCATCGATATTACAGCATGGAACGTGACATTGAAATATTATTATAGCATTATTATATTCATCAAAGTATACCATCAAGTGTAAAATATTTGTGATCAAATTAGTGCTGAATTTCATGACTAAGTGCATGAACGTACTGCCATATCTAGATAGATAATTAATTTAGACCTTCGAACAATTGCATGAAATTAAATTCAATAACCACTTACCTCTGCCTTGCGGCTGCTCATCAAGGACAAGGGGTAATGAAATATCAAATGTGGAGCAATAATGGAGGCCTGATGACAGCTCATAGAGAAACGGCAATCTTGGCTCGCCAAGGATTATCAAGAGTAGATACATAAACCGTCATAGAGCTTACCGTGGGGAGGTGGGGGGGGGGGGGGGGGGGGTGGGGGGGGGGGGGGGGGGGAGGGGGGGTCGGGTCGGGGCAGCCACTACGTAAAAAGCAGGTTTACGCAGGCGGTAAACACGATGTAGACATGAGGTAAAGCTCAGGTTTACACATATTTACTTATGTTTACAACGAAGTAAACCTGATGTTTACGCTATAGTGTAAAGGTGGTAAAGGCTCGGTTTGCGCGTGTTTTCGCATCGCAAACATGATGTCAAATGTTACATTTGGTATAGTTTTACACTTTCTCAACTCGTAAAAGTGTGACAGCTTTTATTATTAGATCTACAGCTAGCTAGCCACTCTTAATTTTAATTCATCACTTCATATTGGTTAGCGTTGATGAATTGCAAAAATAAATAGCAGTATGCAACACACAAGGAAATTAAAAGTACACTATTGCAGCATGGCGGAGGTTTGAGGCCCGAAGAAGGGTTCGCTCAGCGCCACCGTTTGCGCCGCTCTGCTGGTGCGCCTTTGCTCAATTGTTAGAAGAAACCCCGTAACTTCATCTTCTCCTGATTCCTCTGTGGACAGATTATGTATTCTACATGAAATACATTATATACATGTAGATTTTTGACGAGCTGGCAAAGATTCTGTACAACATAGCATGCATGCAGGCATGGTGAACATTTTTTAAAGGTTAAAAGCTGGCGACCTACATGATGCTTTTGTTCTTAGTCTCTGCATGCTTCACGTCGGCTCACCACCAGCGCAGCATATTTTCAGGTGCTGACACTGCGGAGTATTTAATACATAAGGATAACATATTATACATACTAGTACTAGCTCAGCTGCATACCTTACCCAATGCTCCCGTTGCATTTGATTGTCTATCCGATCTTTCACGATACTGCGAGTAAAGAACAAATCTTTTGGTTTTCTCTTTTGAGAATCCCAATGGTCGGAGGCTTACCAGCAAATCCGTGACCACTTGGTCCTGAAGCGATTTTAATCACGTCGCTAGTAGTTGTACTTTGCCTGCGGCGGTCGGCAACAATTGAACCATTATTAATAACTTGCAAGCCTTTCACGACGACCAAGGAACGTACGAATAGCTCGAACAAACTGGAGTACGTGCTGGGAAGATATTGGGCTGCACTGTCTGAAATCACAAACTGAACTGCTGCCAATAGCTGCATGTATATGTGTGTTTCGCGCGCACGCAGGTGTAAAATTTGATTGGTCCAATTTTACCGCCTTGAATTAATAATTTGTGCATGACGTCGTGTTGTACTCTCGATGGCCGAAAGTCCCTACCTCAGAGGGCAAGATAAGGAACAGAACCGGCAAACTAAATCCGATCGCTTAGTTGTAAGTGACGCGCGTGCAGTTTAGGAGAGGGGTTTTCTTTAAATCCTGCCTACCGTTGCCGTTCCTCAAGTAGTCTCGTACCCAGACCCTCAATCCCACAGCTGCGGGTGGATTACATCACCGCTACGTGGAAGAGGGTCTGGCGCATAGATCGAACATTTTTGTTCTGACTTTCCTCAATTTCGGAGGACCAATCAGATTGCAGCACAGTCTGACGTCACGGTCGCAACATTGTAATTGCATTCCATAGCAATAATGAGTCAAACAGCAATTAGAAATCGCTAGATGCCATTATTATTCGTGCATCCCAAAGACTGAATGCAAGACGGAGACCTTGAGGGGCAGCCTGTGGTAGGTGTGGTAGTACTTCATGCCCTCTTTGCACAGAGCTCTGAGCCTGCGGGACAGGTCCACGGCCCTCTGTACATGGTGGGCGTTTATTAGAGTATCAATCTCGGCCATCCTCTTTGAAAGCTCGGTGGGCAACAGCCCGGGGAAGGGTCTGAAGAGCAAGGGTGTTCTGTGTGCGCTCCGTCTTGACCTTAAGCTGCGCGTACAAGACTAGACCCGAACCCCCCCCCCCCCCCCCCCCTGGCTACGGGCCTGTAGAGTCCTGCCTGCGTATGCCTTCCCAATTGTCGTCTTTGCGAGCAGTTCGACACAGACACCGAACAGACATTGCAGTGGCACTTAATTACACGATGACGACACTTATGACGACACAATAACTACATAAACATTCAAAACAACTCAGAACAAAAAAGTTCGACCTATTCGCCAGACCCTCTTCCACGTAGCGGTGATGTAATCCACCCGCAGCTGTGGGATTGAGGGTCTGGGTACGAGACTAATCCTCAAGCTGTGAGTATTTTATTGGGCTGAGTTGTACCCCAATCCTAATGTGGGTCGGGGGCTGAGAACAAAGGATACCTCTGATGGTTAGGTTCAGCGTCAGATCGGACTGCTATACCCCTGAGTGCGAAATAGCTATGATGGCAGATGATGAGTTCACTGCATCTTTACGTAGCAGCCAGTATCCCAAGGGTATGACAAAGGGCGAGAAGGCGAATTTTAGACGCATATGTAAAAATAATTTCAGGTTTGAAACAGGAATATTATACTACAAGAATAATGGCATCGACGAGGCATCACAGTGGAAGATCGACTTGCGTGCGATCAGACAATGAAATAAGACGGATATACTTGAGTCATGCCATTCTGGAATAGAAGGCCGGTATGTACGTATAAACTTTATAAGTTGTCAGTGTCCCATGGATTGGGCTGTAGGGTGCCGTCTGGGCAGAGATAAAACAATTGAAATGGTTTCAAGTAATAATATTAACGACGAGATCAGAAAATTTGTTATGCATTGCGAGCAGTGTCAAAAAATGGATGCAAATTTTCCCAAATCTAACAGCAAACTCCATCCAATAGTTCCTGTTCCAAATGTACAAAATGTAGCCACACACCCAACAAGACAATGGCTACATGTCACTGGACCGTGCGATGTCCTTTAAATGGATTCCTTGCCATGAAAATGGATACCGTGCAGCCATCGGTGTAGTAGACAGGAAGTGCCACACCCTTCACCCCACCCACCTCTTTTATCAGGCGTCTCTCCAAAAGGATTGATTTCCACCTGAGTGGCATTTACCCCCAGAAACATCTTGTAAAGAGCTTGTATCTGTTTGACAGCCTAGATGAGGGAGGGAGGGGTGGGGAGGAGGGAGATGTGATAACAGATAAATGAACCACATACAAATCCACGTATTGGCACTACAAGCTGATGCCAATGAAGTGGAGTATGTGACACCTCCCATTCCCTCACCCCCCTTCTGCCCCATCCCCTCTCCCTCCTCTCACAGCAAACGTACCTTCTTAAGTGTGCACCCTTTAAACGTCATGAACCTGGCCATGTGGGTCACTTGCTGTTCAGTTGGTCCCTTGGCAAAATCAGCCACCAATTCCTGGTAATGTTGGAGGTGTGGTTTTGGTCACATGTACATGTAACAGTGTGTTATGAGGTAATGCAATGGGGGAGTTACATGTCAAAAACAAAACAACCTTTGTGTAGCACAAACATGTGTACACAAGTTAAAGAAAATACATGCACTAATGGGAGAGTTGGTAGGATGTAGGAATTGGAGGCAGAGGTGGCGTAAAAAGGAAGGAAACAAGGTTTACGGAGAAAGGAAAATGAGATAAAAATCTACATTTAAAACCATCTTTTTGGTTCCATCATACATTTACACGTGCTAAATATATCCCCAAAACATCTGGCAAATATATACACAACCAAACCTGTAAATAAACACCTTTGCATGCAATATAAACACCAATATATACTCCTCCACACACCTAGACACAAACCCACCACCCACCCACACACCCTAATCAAGCCTCCTTAACATCTACATGCCCTTACAAGTAACAGCATAACTCATTTCCTGCTAGGGTGTAGGCCAAAACACACATGAAATATAGCTATGAAGCTATCTGGGGATTGCCCTATGCTGGCACTAGTCACACACACACATCACACCCACACACACATCACACACACATCACACACACACACATCACACACACCCACACCTTGTGTCTGTCCTCAGGGGAGCTCTCTGCAAGCTCCTCAATGTCCACACCTCCTTTGGCACTGCCCACCAGGACAGCCCCACCCAGGGTACGGTCAAGCACTAAGCAAAGTAACACTCCCTGGCTATGTCCAGTGCCTCAGCCACCATCACCTGGGGAGGAGAGGGGTGGGGGAGGGGAGTAGGAGGTAAGGGGAGGGGAGGAGGGAAGGGAAGGGGAGGGGAGGAGGGAAGGGGAGGAGAGGAGGGAAGGGAGGGGAGGAGGGAAGGGGAGGGAGGAGGGAAGGGGAGGGGAGGAGGGAAGGGGAGGGGAGGAGGGAAGGGGAGGGGAGGAGGGAAGGGGAGGGGAGGAGGGAAGAGGAGGGGAGGAGGGAAGGGGAGGGGAGGAGGGACGGGGAGGGGAGGAGGGACGGGGAGGGGAGGAGGGAAGAGGAGGGGAGGAGGAAGGGATGAGGAGGAGGTGGAGGGAAG
Organism: Eunapius fragilis; assembly: GCA_963681505.1. NCBI lineage: Eukaryota > Metazoa > Porifera > Demospongiae > Spongillida > Spongillidae > Eunapius > Eunapius fragilis. The sequence continues at coordinate 16,271,833 of OY811971.1, forward strand.
GAGTAGGAGGGGAGGCGCTTGAAATTGATAGGAAGGGACGGAGAAAATAATAGAATATTAGGGGCGAAAGAATGAAATCACTGCAAGGTGCAAAGTAACAAAAAAGGGTAAAGGGGCGGAGTCAGAGAGGCAGAGGGGCAGAGTCAGAAGGAACCAGTATGAACACACCTTGTTCACAAGCACCCCATCACCGGGGGTCTGTTTTGTCTTCAGCTTGTACCCAAACATCTTAGCGGTGAGGTCCTTCACTGAGGCCAAGCTGATGGTAATGGTGGTGGTGGTGGAGGTGAGGTGGGTGGGGGAGGAGTCTGGAATATAAACATCACAGCCGGGGACTAGAGCAAAGGGTCGGGGGACTCAACTCTCTGGTAACCTTGACTCCTCCTTGCAGTCCATTTGAGGACACGCCCTTGCCATGCCCACCAACAAGGATGTACACTTTCACCACCACCTCCTCCACTTCTGGGATAACAGAGAACTACATCCACATCCCCAGACCATAACTAATGCATGCACGCAATCTTAACCTGGGCACCCAATTATTGATGTTATTAAATTTATTTCTGTGCAGTCTTTTTTTTTTTAACTCCAGTATCCTCATCCCCAGACCTACACCCCATGGCTTGGACAGACAGCCCCTCATGTAATGCAGGAACGCTTGAAAAAGGTTTTTTAAAAATGAAGTTATACTAGTACATATTAGATGTTGGGAAGGAGGCATATCACTTATTCTAGACAATAAGACACCCCTAGCCATTGTCTCCATTGTCTCCCCCCCACCATTATATAATGTGGACACCAAATGAATGGATTAAAGACAGGGCACACCAGCAGGATGTGTGGTGTGTGTGTGTGTGTGTGTGTGTGTGTAACTACTGTCACACCATGAATTCACAGGGCATGGTCTCAGCTGCAGCTCAAAGTGTTGCACGACACAATAATGTACATGTATGTGGGCGACATTCCAAGGCCAAATATCGCAGGCACAGGCAGCTGGTGTACATATAGTCTGGAGGTTGGGGGGTGGGGGGTGAGTTGGTGGGCCTTTTACACAAGTGGGGCAAAGGATCAATAGAACCTCCACCTCCATTTCCCCCCCCCCCCCCCCCCCCCCCCCAACCATGGCCTCTTCTTCACCACCCACCATATCCACTGGCAGCTCCTCAGTCTCAATATCATTATCACTTTCTGAGGTCTCGGCTGGAATCTCTCTGTCGATGTTGCTGTTTATCTCATCATCAGTTTCCGAGGCCGAGGCTGGAATGTCCCCGTCAATATCGCCATTCTCCTCCCCCACCGGTAGCTCTTCACCAGGTCCAGCTACATGTAGGTCATCTGTCTGATTCAATAACAAATTAGGAGGCAACTGTACACAGGGTTTAAGTCTATTAAAGTGCACCACCATACTCTTGCGTTTATTGTTCCTGTGTTGAATTTGATAAAGAATATCGCTGAGCACCTTATGTATGATGTAAGGCCCTTGCCAATAACAATGGAGCTTAGGGGATTTACCTCTGGGTACTGCTGGACAATGAAGCCAAACCATGTCACCTATCTTGAAAGGCTTCCCATTGCACAATTTGTCATAATGCACTTTTTGCCTTCTTTGTTGTAACCCCATGTACTCTCTAACCTGCCGATATGCCCTGTCTAAGCGCAGCCTGAGACCCATGGCATACTTGTTAATCTCTGTAGGAGGATAATGTGGGGGCAAGCCAAACATGGTATCAATGGGTAACCTCACTTCTTACCTAAAAACAAGCTGATATGGTGTGCACCCTGTAGATTCCTGCGCACTTGTACGGTAGGCAAACATCAGCAAGGGTATGTATGAATCCCAATTACATGTATCCTCTCTAGCTGCTATACTTAGAAGGTTTAACAAGGTACGGTTAAACCGTTCTATTAAACCATCAGACTGTGGATGGTAAGCTGTAGTTCTAGTTTTCTTAATGCCCAACATTTTGCACATGGCTTTAACAAGAGCAGAATCAAAATTTTGGCCTTGATCTGTATGAAGGATATTTGGGGTACCAAAACGACAGACAATTTGATGCACAAAAACTTCTGCTACTTTTTCAGCTTCAATGCTGGCCAAGGGAAATGATTCCACCCATTTTGTAAAATAATCCCCAACTACCAAGATATATTTATTACCTCTGGTGGTGATTGGTAGAGGGCCCAGGATATCCATTGCTACACACTCAAATGGACCCGAAGGAAGATCTGCTTGCATTGCCGCTCTTGGTTTTGTAGGCGGTGCTTTACGAGTTGCACAGCTTTCACATATACTCTATACTGGATTGGCATGGTATACCATGCCAATCCAGTATAGTGTTTTCTAAAATATGACATACAAAAATAATTAAATATTATGATTTAACCTTCTTTGGTTCTCTTTCTTGCTTGTTCTAGCTACAATTTTCTTCATTGCCTTCTAAAAAAACAGTGCACTTTTCAATATTATTAATATTAAAAAGTGTGTACCTACCTGTTCAGTGTTCATCGGATTAGGAGTGAATGTTTTAAGGTTTATTTGTATTATCGTCACTCACTGCACTATTGCCAATGTCTTCTGCTTTTAATGCATACTCCATATCAATGGGTAACTTTGGTTTTCTACAATGGATGTATAGAATTAGGGTGATGTAAAAGACTATATACAACAGATACTTACCGAACACTACATGGCTTCAAATGGTGGAAGTTTTGTGGCATTTAGTACACTGGTTCGATATGCAAATATGATAGCTGACGGATGCTCATCCCAGTTGTTTTGATTGCTATTGACAAGTTTAATAAGTGATGCTTGCAGCATCTGATTGAATCGTTCAGTGAAACCATTTGTTTGAAACTTTGTGGTTTCTGTACATTGAAAGAGTTCTTGTAGGATTGCATTAACAAATTCTCTCCCCTGATCTGATATTATGACCTCACAACATCCTAGCCTAGAAAATGATGAATTCTTAAAAGTCATGCATGCTACATGAAATGTACTTATCTGCAGAAACACTCATTCAAGAACAGTCCTACTCCATGTGCAGTCTTATCTTTAAGTGGTGCAGCTTCCGGCCATTTGCTAAAGTAATCAACCAAAGTCACCACATACTTACTTCCATTGAAAGTTGCGGGCGGTGCATGGACCTATGAGGTCAGTACCTACCTATTGCACAAAATTAGCCAACATGCTATGCATAATTTAGTGCTCCTTTATGAATAAAGACCAACTTACATGTACATTTGGAACAGGAACTATTGGATGGAGTTTGCTGTTAGATATGGGAAAAGTTGCATTCATTTTTTGACACTGCTCACAATGCTTATCAAATTTTCTGATCTCTTCGTTAATATTACTACTTGCAACCTTTTCAATTGTTTTACCTCTGCCCAGACGGCACCCTACAGTCCAATCCATGGGACACTGACAAATTATAAAGTTTATACGTACATACCGGCCTTCTATTTCAGAATGGCATGACTCAAGTATCCGCCTTTTTTCAATGTCTGATCGCACGCAAGTCTTCCACTGTGATGCCTCGTCAACACCATCTTTCTTGTAGTATAATATTCCTGTTTCAAACCTGAAATTCTTTTACACTTGCGTCTAAAATTCGCCTTTCTCGCCTATTGTCATACCCTTGGGATACTGGCTGCTACGTAAATATGCAGTAAACTCATCATCTGCCATCATAGCTATCTTAAAGCGCACCAATAAAAAAACGTGGTTCATACAATTGAGGAGTCATATGCCTTGTGCGAGTCATTAGTAGCTTACGTAGGTGTTAATGACTGGGGGAGTCATTTATGCCTGGGATGCCTCTGACACCGGAATAGATTACCGGGATGATAAATTGCTACGGTGGAATAATCTTTATCGTGACACTGGCCGGTAGCGCATAAAATATCGGAAATCCACAATCTATATAGTTTACCACATCAAATAACTTTCAACGAATACTCTTTTCAAAAGTACATGTCAATAAATACCGGTAAACAAATAATTTAAATAAATCATGGTTCACTTTATGCTCTGTATCTCTGCAGCTACTGTATACGAATCCAGTTTCCAAACCAATGCCTTCAAATTAATCAAATATGATTGCTGTGTCGTGCATGTTTTATCGTATGACCAAGTGCATATCATCAGTGTTCATATCGTGCACTTCTCCCCGCTCCCAAGCGTATTACTCACTTCCATATCACGCAATTTCATGGAATATGTGTCTCAATGGTACTGCCAGCTAGCGTACGGAGGAAAACGCGATCTTGAAATATGTTGGCGGATTGTTAGTGGTGCATGAGTGTATTTTTGTAGCAGATAAAAAGAATTTGGATTGATTGACAGTGCATGACCATGCAGAAACTATTATCCCCATAATAATTTCATACATGTTGAACTACATGTGGTAGGTCCTCAGGAGTCCCAACTGAAATATGCAGTAATACAAGGTTAATCATTTAAATCATTTAATTTCAGAATGCAATTTTCCTTTCCCATGGCCAGTTTTAACTTATCCTATGCGAGATACATATGCATGTATGTAAGACCATTGTCCTCACGCATGTTTAATATTGCATTGCTGCTATACCGAATAACGCATGCGGTGTAAGATATCTGAAATCCACATTAAATATATCTGGTGTAAAATAACTTCAGAAAGGACTAATGCACATGAATCGCCAGAAAAAGTAAATATTGAATAATTACCCTGCAATTTTAGTTACATTAAAATATCAGCTGTCGATTTGAATTTCACGAAGAGACCCAGTCTACGTTTCACCAAAAATGGTGCATGGACCGCGGCAGCGCTGGTGAAATAGCTGCTAGCACTCATTTGCGCGAATACAATACACTTAACATTTAAGTGCCCAAGGATTGAAAATGACCCTCACCCTTTTGGCGCTCATCGTAGGCATGGCGCTCACTGGACAAAATAATGGATTCTTTATGTCTGAACGCTTATGCGTAAATTTATTGCAAATGTGAAACATCATATTTACGCTTGCATTTACACGGACGTAAACATTTACATGTGTGTATAAGTTTACGCTAATATTTACACTACATTTACCGCGTACGTAAAGGTACAAACATATTTACACACACATTTGCAATACGAGTAAAGTCAGCATACATTTACGTATGTATTTGCTACATGTTTGCTCGCACTAGATTTGAAATCACCTTTACTTGGGTAAAGCAAAGATGACCTAGCTAGCTTCCAAATTAAATAAAACGAAACCCGGTCCCTTGTTTTCACTGCTTCTTCGACTACATGTACTAGTAGACTCTGCTAATCACTACGAGTCTACGTGTAGTACTCTTAGTTGGGCGTTACCCGACCTTCGATTCGCGTAGCGAAGGTCGCGCTACGCCCAACACTCTGTACTTCATTAGTAAAGGGGGCGATATCACGATGTGAATGCATATAGGTATAGCACTCCAATAAACGCAGACACTCCAAAGTATGTCTTGAGTGCTCTTTCGCCCTTACTTTTGTATTGTAGGGTCCACTCGCGCTACAAATTAACTCAATGCAGCGTAGACATACACACATACATGTATATGATACATACATGCATGTATACATCGTCTGGCAATGCATACATGTATACACTTTCATATAGAAGTTCCAACGATGAACAGGCCTCTGTATGTAGAGTCTCCGCTGGCAAACATGCTGTATATAGAGATAGAATGCAAATTGAATCATATACTTTTATACCAGTATACATATACACATGTACAATATCTAGCAATCCCCTCTCACACATTACACATACACATGGTCAAAGGCTCCGTAGATACTTTTCCACAGGTACCACTTGTATTTAACACACACACACACACACACACACACACATACACTCACACACTCACATACACACAACAGACACACACACACACGTATTCACAGGTGTATCATGCAACCATTTCCCCTCTACCCATGCACATGCACACACATACACACATACACACATGCATCACGCAATCAATTTGTACACACAAGTGCACACACACCGCAACCAATTCCTCGATCCTCCCCACACACATATTACACACACACACCACACACACAAACACACACACGCTACATACAGTGTAATCATACAGTGTAATATTATGCAACGAGTTAATTCACCTCTCCCCATGCACATGATTGTACACACATGTACACTCACGTATACATGTACTTATTCACAGGTACATAAAGTGTATCATGCAACCAATGCCTTTTACCCATGCACATGTACACACACACAGCACACACATACACACATATCACGCAACCAATTTGTAACACAAGTGCACACACACTACAATCAATTCCCCCACACATACTAATTCACCAGTACACACACACACAACGCACACACACACAACACACACACACACTCATTCATGACATCTGCTATGTGTGTGCAAATTGGCTGCGTGATAAATGTTGTTGTATGTGTGTATATGTGTGTATGCAATATTATGCCACCCATTCACCTCTCCCCATGCACATGTATGCACACAACACACACAAACACACATAACACACACACAAAAACACACACAACACACACACACAACACACACAGTATACATGACACACATGCACACACACAACACACACAACACACACACCACACATACACCACCACAACACACACACACACACAACACAACACACACCACACATACACCACACACAACACACACATCCCACAACACACACACACACTCGCACTAACACACACAACACACACATGTGTACATAACACACACATACACACTCATTCATCACATCTGGTATGTGTGTGCACATGCTGTGTGTATGTGCATATACACAAACACACACAACACACACAAACACACACAACACACACACAAACACACAACACACACAGTATACATAACACACATGCACACACAACACACACAAACACATACATAACACACATGCACACCCACACAGCACACATACACAACACACACAACACACACACAACACACACAACACACACACACCAGCACACATACACAACACACACACAACACACAACACACAACACACCACAATACACACACATCACACACACACACAAACACATACACAACACACACAGTATACATTAACATACATGCACACACACAACACACACACAACACACATACAACACACACAACACACACACAAACACATACACAACACACTGTATACACACATGCACACACACACACACATTTACACACCTGTACACAAAGTGTATCATGCATGCAACCAATTCCCCTTTACCCATGCACATGTACACATACTCATTCATCACCTCCGTTATATGTGTGTGCACTACTTGTGTGTAAAAATTGGCTGTGTGATACACATGTGTGTACTGTGTATATGTGCATGGGGAGAGGGGTATTGGTTATATACTTATTCACCAGTACATAAAGTGTGTCATGCAACCATGCACATGTACACAAACACACACACATACTTATTAACCAGTATATAAAGTCCTTTACCCATGCATGCACATGTACATACACACATTCCTTCTCCCCATGCACGCACATGTACATGTGTACACACACACATACTGATTCAACAGTTCATAACATTTACCCTCTCCTGACACACATGTACACACACATCACATCACCAGTACAAACATGTAAACCCCTTACCATGGCTGTGGCTCCATCTAGCTCCCCCCCCCCCCAAGGGGTAGGGATCTGGAGGTACCTCTCCTTCTGCCATAACATGGGTCCAAACATACCGTTGAGCTATGTGCCACAAATCTTGGCGAGACACTATAAGCCAACACTACACAGGCAGCAGTGTCCCATCTCCATCGCACTCAGGGTATAGCAGTCCGATCTGACGCTGAACCTCAGGGGCGGATGCAGGATTTTGGGGCGGGGGGGGGGGGGGGGGGGGATGTGAAGTGATTTAATAATAACGCGGTTTTACCCCCCCCCCCCCCCCCCCACTCCCCCCAAAGAAGTCGTGAATTTAATAGCACGGTTTTGCGGGATACCCTACTCCACCCCCCAGCCCCCCTCCCCTCCTCTATCGTTACACGTATAGCACACGTAAGAAGCCGTGAATTTTTAATAACATAGGTTTTGCGGGGGGGGGGGGGGGGGGGGGGGGGTATAGTACCCTACTCACCCCCCCCCCCCCAAATCCGCCCCTGAACCTAACCATCAGATCCTTTGTTCTTAGCCCCCGACCCACATTAGGATTGGGGTACAACTCAGCCCAATACAACACTCACAGCTTCAGGATCGGAGCGGCAACGGCAGGCAGGATTAAAAGAAAACCCCTCTCCTAAACTGCACGCGCGTCACTTACAACTAAGCGATCGGATTTAGTTTGCCGGTTCTGTTGCTTATCTTGCCCTCTGAGGTAGGGACTTTCGGCCATCGAGAGTACAACACGACGTCATGCACAAATTATTAATTCAAGGCGGTAAAATTGGACCAATCAAATTTTACACCTGCGTGCGCGCGAAACACACATATACATGCAGCTATTGGCAGCAGTTCAGTTTGTGATTTCAGACAGTGCAGCCCAATATCTTCCCAGCATGTACTCCAGTTTGTTCGAGTTCATCTATTCGTACGTTCCTTGGTCGTCGTTAAAGGTTTGCAAGTATTAATAATGGTTCAATTGTTGCCGATCGCCGCAGGCAAAGTACAACTACTAGCGACGTGATTAAAATCGCTTCAGGACCAAGTGGTCACGGATTTGCTGGTAAGCCTCCGACCATTGGGATTCTCAAAAGAGAAAACCGAAAGATTTGTTCTTTATTCGCAGTATCGTGAAAGATCGGATAGACAATCAAATGCAACCGGAGCATTGGGTAAGGTATGCAGCTGAGCTAGTACTAGTATGTATAATATGTTATCCTTATGTATTAAATACTCCGCAGTGTCAGCACCTGAAAATATGCTGCGCTGGTGGTGAGCCGACGTGAAGCATGCAGAGACTAAGAACAAAGGCATTATGTAGGTCCCCAGCTTTTAACCTTTAAAAAAAAATGTTCACCATGCCTGCATGCATGCTATGTTGTACAGAATCTTCGCCAGCTCGTCAAAAGTAAGTAAAATATACATGTATACAATGTATTTCATGTAGAATACATAATCTGTCCACAGAGGAATCAGGAGAAGATGAAGTTACGGGGTTTCTTCTAACAATTGAGCAAAGGCGCACCAGCAGAGCGGCGCAAACGGTGGCGCTGAGCGAACCCTTCTTCGACACCCAAGCCTCCGCCATGCTGCAATAGTGTACTTTTAAATTCCTTGTGTGTTGTATACTGCTATTTGTTTTTGCAATTCATCAACGCTAACCAATTTGAAGTGATGACTTAAAATTAAGAGTAGCTAGCTAGCTGTAGATCTAATAATAAAAGCTGTCACACTTTTACGAGCTGCATGAGAAAGTGTAAAGCTATATACCAAATGTAACATTTGACATCATATTTGCGATGTGTAAACACGCGCAAACCGAGCCTTTACCACCTTTACACTATAGCGTAAACATCAGGTTTACTTCGTTGTAAACATAAGTAAATATGTGTAAACCTGAGCTTTACCTCATGTCTACATGGTGTTTACCGCTTGCGTAAACCTGCTTTTTACGTAGTGGCTGCCCCATCCCGACCCCCCCCCCCCCCCCCCCCACCCCCACCCCCCACCTCCCCACGGTAAGCTCTATGACGGTTTATATATCTACTCTTGATAATCCTTGGCGAGCCAAGAGTGCCGTTTCTCTCTGAGCTGTCATCAGGTCTCCATTATTGCGCCACATTTGATATTTTCATTACCCCTTGATGAGCAGTCGCTCGGCAGCGGCAAGTGGTTAATGAATTTAATTTCATGCAATTGTCCGAATTATTAATTTCTAAATTAATTATCTGTCTAGATATGGCAGTACGTTCATGCACTGAGTCGCGAAATTCAGCACTAATGTGATCACAAATATTTATCACTGATGGTATACTTTGATGAGTATAATAATGCTATGATAATACTTCAATGTCACGTTCCATGCTGTAATATCGATGATGCGGGCAAAGTCATGAAAGAAAAGGCTCTCCACTATCGCCTAGCGTGTATGCGCGCACTAATTGGCAGTAGGGGAGACTGTGTTGGATATGACTCTGCACTACTGCTTAAGCTTGCGGTCACTGTCGGCTGGATGGGAGAGGTGGAGATTGGTTCCGTGGGTGTGGCCGTGTACAAAGAAGTCCGGACTGGTTCATTCTTTATTCGCAGCATCACACCATCGGAGTAGCTTCCATATGACTGGCAATTTTCACTGATGCATCTCGCGAACATCAAGACTGTGTCTAGAGATGCAGGGTTAACCCCTAAAGTACCACCTTTCTTAATAAAAGTACTCCCGAGCGCTTTATTCAGATATTCACCCCCAGCTCGGGTATTTGTGTCCAAAAGGCACGGAAGATTTTCAGTAGAGCACATTCCTGATGTTGTAGTATGTTGGTTGATTGTTTGCGCCGTAAAGGGTGGTGAGGATACAATTCGTATTAGCGAGGCTTCCTATAGTATGGATAAATATTTATTTGAGTCCATCGTAAAAGGTATCATATATTCAATTAGTAACAATATTACGTTTCCCGATCATTACCTGGCCACGTGAGCCCCAAAACCCACAGATAGTTCAAGTAGTACATCATTTCAAATGCTATAATCTCTTCGAGTTTATTCTTATCCGATGCAATGAGTGACCTTTATATGCATTTCAATATATACGCGCCTCCGTGTGCAACACCTATCGGAAATCCACAATCTATAATTTAGTAATCATCTATAAATCCATATATGGAGTTCAGCTGGTGTCACGAAATACATTATCCCCCGTTATAAATTATCCCCCGGATAATCTATTCCGGAATAGTATATCCCCCGAATAGATTATTCCGGAAGAGTTTAACCCCCTTCGGAATAAATTATCCACACACACCCCTCCCCCCCGTTCCCTCTTTTTCCTCTCCCTCTCCCCATGCCCCACCCCACCTCTCTCTTTCTCTCTCTCCCTCCCTCTATCTCTGGATGTGCAATACGTGTGTACCACTGATATCAGAAGTAAAACATGATCTGCAGGCAATATGGACTCTTATTTTGAATTGATCTATCACACTATTCCATTAACACGTTTATTACGGCTCAGCTATATATTGTGCACTTCTGGTGCATCGTACTTTGCTCCATGTGTGAGTTTAAAGTTCTCCACATAATTGCTTATCTGCTGCTGATGTGCATGTGACAATTAATGGCTTCGTGCATGGCATATTGTTCAAGGTTCAATAATAATCCAAGCTTTCAGTTCAAAAGGTTGTCTACATAATATAATACTGCTTCTTCATAATTCATTTCTTTGCTCTTGGAAATAATTGAAATCATCAGCTATAAGTGACAGAAACATTGAATTAAAAGCATTATGTATAGTTAGCATCTGAATAGACTACCTCTGGGTACAGAACATCCAAGGCAAGGATGTTTGCTCTGTTGCCCCCATATCCCTCATCAATGGCAATTCCATATAAAAAGTGCTGAACTGCATCAACCTTCATGAAGAATTGAACAGTTTCTGATTGATAAATGCATAACTACAACATACCACTTTGCAGTTAATGATGGGCCACTTTCTAAAGAGAGACTTAAGCTCAGTAGGATTTATTGAGCTAAACATTCCATCACGCTTTTCCTTGAATGTAAACATCAAAGAAGCCTCACTTCACAAGGTTTTTGCAGATCAGCCACAGATGTTCCTAACAAGTGGTGTGCATGTTAGTAATAGCACATATACACATTCTAACCTCATAATCATGGCAAGGCTGTACAAGATCTTCAAAGGACAAGTGCTGATCCCTTTCGTCGTATTCTTTTTCATCTATAATGGACACGAGTGAGCGTTTTATGAAGGGGGTTAATCTATTCCATGAGATGATAAACAATTCCGGAATAATTTTAAATTATCCTAGGGGGATAATCTATTCAAACACACATTTATACACACAGATAGTATTTCCGTTTATCTCTGAGCTGTCTCAGGCCTCCATTATTGCTCCACATTTGATATTTCATTACCCCGTGACGAGCAGTCACGCGGCAGCGGCAAGTGGTTATTGATTTTAATTTCATGCATTTGTCCGAAGGTCTAAATTAATTATCCGGATCCCATGTGTCGGGATATGGCAGTGCAGTACGTTCATGCACTGAGCCGCGAAATTTAGCACTAATGTGATCACAAATATTTTACACTGATGGTATACTTTGATGAATATAATAATGCAATAATATTTCAATGTCACGTTCCATGCTGTAATATCGATGATGCGGGCAAAGTCATGAAAGAAAAGGCTCTCCACTATCGCCTAGCTTGTATGCCCGCACTAATTGGCAGTAGGGGAGACTGTGTTGGATATGACTCTGCACTACTGCTTAAGCTTGCGGTCACTGTCGGCTGGATGTGAGAGGTGGAGATTGGTTCCGTGGGTGTGGCCGTGTACAAAGAAGTCCGGACTGGTTCATTCCTTATTCGGAGCATCATACCATCGGAGTAGCTTCCATTTGACTGGCAATTTTCACTGATGCATCTCGCGAACATCAAGACTGTGTCAAGAGATGCAGGGTTAACCCCTAAAGTACCACCTTTCTTAATTAAAGTACTCCCGAGCGCTTTATTAAGATATTCACCCCCAGTTCGGGAATTTGTGTCCAATAGGCACGGAAGATTTTCAGTAGAGCACATTCCTGGTAGGGGTGGCGAGAAGTCAAGGATGTAGAGTAGCCATTTATTGCAGACGGAGGAGCACGTGATGTTGTAATATGTTGGTTGACTGTTTGCGCCGTAAAGGGTGGTGAGGATACAATTCGTATTAGCGAGGCTTCCTATATTATAGATAAATATTTATTTCAGTCCGTCGTACAAGGAGTCATGTATTCAATGTGCGCATTAATTAGTAACAATCTGCATAATATTAGGCCATGCAGCGTTTCCCGATCATTACCTGGCCACGTGAGCCCCAAAACCCACAGATAGTTTAAGTAATACATCATTTCAAATGCAAATAATCTCTTCGAGTTTATTGTCATCCGATTCAATGAGTGTCCTTATATATGCATTTATAAACGCGCCTCCACGCCATACATTATCCCCCCCCCCCCCCCCCCCCCCCCCCCTCCGTCGGCCGATTGTACAACACCTATCGGAAATCCGCAATCTATAATTTAGTAATCAAATATTAATGTATAAAACCATATTTGGAGTTCCGATATGAACCAAATGAGACAAACATGAAACGTCGAGTTGTATACGTACTGATAAGCAATGTAATGACGTAATTTATATATTTATCATTTCACTTTCCGCCCTGTACGAAGAAAGCTATACTTAACTTATTCTTCCATCCTTCATCACACATGTAATCAAACCACAGCGTGCATGGCTGTCTCTTCACCACTCTCTTTAGCTATACCGCGGGAGGCGGTTTTGTAGTACAGCCTGCGAATACTGGGTCTGGGGATGAGTACTTAGAGTAGACATGTATACTAATCAGTTTACTCAGATATGTATATATATATATAAAGTGCTGTAATAATTTCATTACACGTAAAGTTCATGCTCATCAAGACTTTTGTCCCCGCTAACTTTAATATAAAAGTAGGGCCTGGGGACGAGGCTAATAAAAGGTGCAATGCAGATACATGTTCTGTACCTGCATATCATGGAATACAGGAACGAGATCACACCCTCTGCTATCTTGCCTTTCAGTGGAGCTGCGTCGGACCATTTTGCAACTGAAATGTATAACAGTATTTTGAACTGACCAGATACCATGTACAAAACAATTCAACATGTTAGGTATAGAACTAAAATTGTGTCATGATATTTAACTTGTCAGTTCATTGTACTAACACTGTCATCGAAGAGCCACTCCTCCCTACCAGAGCCATTCTCTAAGCTGAGGGTGGACATGACCACGTACCTTAAGGTGATGCATGACAGGCGCTATCAATATGCGAAAACTTCTTCCGCTACTACTTTTCTACATTGACGCTCCGCGATCGAGGCTGATAACTCATTTTCAAATGCAAAACACCACGGACAACTTTGAAATTTTATTGGTTTGCTCTTCTTCTGAGTGAGCGTTTCTGATCTTTGTGTATACGCCTGGATAGCAGCCGTGAACGAGACACTGAAAAACCGCGCCTTGTCTAGCCAATCTGTTAGTTAACCCGCTTGTATAACATTTTAATAGCGTTACTATATTCTTAGGGAGGGGACCAACTATCCTAGGGGGGACACAATATCCTAGGATAGATCGTCCGGGGGACATTGTATCTTGGGACACAGTGTCCGGGGGGACACTTTTTCCGGGGGGACAATGTAAACTCCGACACGGCCTGATGTAGCTATATGCGATCAAGAAATTGAGTTTTGTAATCAGTTGAAGACAACATTGTGGATGATGCATTAGACAACAGTGGCAGTGCGTGTGCAGGTAAACAAGAGGTAGCTGAGGGAAAAGGTATAGGTGACAGTATTCACCATGAAGAAAATGATGACGACAAGGAGCAAGGATGTCAAAATGAAGAACAGAAGAGTCACAGATCAGAACAGCGTAAAATACTTGAACCTGCATCTGTACTCGATGAGCAGTTGTATCCTCAGTTTTCTTATGTGGCAGAAGGCCATTGAATATTTTGAATTTAATCCTATAGTTTTAATCAACATTTCGAATGAATGCGAGGGTGATGGGTGATCCAAAATTCCTAAGAGAAATACGTAATGCTAAGGGATGCCTATTTTCCAAAAGGGATGAGGAGTTTCCTAGGAAAATTAGAGTGAGTGTGCCAGAATTTCTAGGAAAAATGGCACGAGGTGCAAAATGTTCAGGGATTCCATTTTCCCTGTGAAACCTTATAAATGGGTATATACTTAGTGTATATACTGAGCATGCGCGAATACTCGTTCTGCATGTATGAGTATTGAGGAGGCAAAGAACAATTTTGTAAGATCAAAATATTTTTTATTATATGCATCATAAATTAATTACACACCCAGGCCTGATTATTAATTTGGATTTCCAGATATTCGGGCAAATGAAATTAAATCTGTTGTGGTGAGTGCATTTTGGGGTACATGAATGTATTAATAATATTGTTTTGAATTAGGATTGTTGTTAATTAATAACAGTGACCATAACCAGCAACATCCCCATAATAACGTCATGCCTCCATTATTGCTCCCCTGATCATTGCATACTTCATATAATGGTCCTCGATGACCACTATGCATTGTACGTCGAGGACCATAATAAAATTCCCTGTATGTATGCGACTGGCATGAATGCAATATGTGTCGCTAGCAGGTTTTAACCCCTAACATACCACGCATCGCTCCCAAGTGTGTTTTTCAAATAGTCACATCCGTAATATTTGACACAATGGTACTGTCGCCGTATATAGGGACCTCATTTTAGTGGGGATTATATTAAGCTACATTCAGTTCGTATAAATCACTTAACTCTTGGACGGTGGATCGTACATAAATTGTCATAGATGCTGGGAATTTGGTTGGTACAAATAACAAGTACTTTGTACTATACTGTTTTCCCGAGAGATCACATGATTCTATTTATCTTCCAATTGTGGCATTTTGTATTTCACTGTCATTGCATGTGGAATCACCTTTCTTTTCTTCATCTCAAATTATACCCTCCACTTCAACAATGGGTTCAACTTTATCCGTGGTTGCATATCAGTTGCATATCAGTTCCGCCATGTTTCAATCTAGTCCCCCTTGAATATGTTGGCATTTACAGTAATAGTACTTGCATGCATGACGGAAAACTTGGGCACTGAAAACTTACGTCTCCTCACCCCGGGACACCGTCACATTCAGAGCTTTGAGGTTCTGTGCTTGCACGTACTTATTTATATTGCATTAACTTGGGGTACATTCGCATCTGCATGGAGCATTGCAAGCACATTGATATCTTAAGAGGCATACATTGTATTTGAACACTGCAGATAATGTATGCGTTTGTATCATGAGCACGAAAGTTAACTTCAGAGAGCAATAATGTTAGTGTATTACTCTGTGTATCTGGCAATGCGTCTGAAGTTACTGAGGAACTGGATTTCGTGATTTCGTAGCCGCATGATATGCGGATAGGACTATACCCCGGCTATGAAATCATTAAAAACAAGCGCTAACGAGACTCCTGACGATCAGATCGTTTAGCCAGTTGTTGTAATCGAACGAGAAGATGAAGTAAGTAATTTCGTCGTATGTTTTATGTCGCAAAACCACTCGGTTGTGGAGATCAAAAGGGTACTGCCCGTCCTTGTACCCAGTTCCGGAATAATCCTCCTTATATATATTCTTGACCACGCATAACTCGGGATAAGAACACATTTTAAGAATGGAAATTTCACCAATAGCTCATAATAGGGTCATAATTGCCTGCATGGAAGAGAGCCTACTGTGATCAATGCAAATAGTGGATGGTGTATTGTATTGTTAGATTTGGGGCATACTAAACGTCATTACAAAAGGCAGCATCTTGACAAGTTTAGAATTTTCGATACCAAACCAGAAAACTACAGGATCGGAGCAGTAGCAAAGGATTTACAATCAACTATGCGGTCAGTGTAAGAAGTATATTTAGATATGAGAAAAATCTATGAAACAAGTTACTAAAAACATTATCTAAGAGAAAGTTGGATTTGAAGGCAGTGGTGGTGTAAAAAGCAAGGAAACAAGGGTATGTAATAGTAGTAAGGGAAACTGTCATAGTCCTATTTTTAGAACACAGTGTATGCTACAAACGGGCTAAATATAGGACTATGACATTGTCCCTTACTATTACAGACCCTTGTTTCCTTGCTTTTTACACCACCATTGCCTTCAAATCATATATCTCACCTTCTTTCGATCTCATGGAGAATGTGTTTCGTAATCTTTATACTTTTGAAATGAGTATACGTGGAAAGTTATTTGATTTAGTATACATTAATATTAATTGAGCTACCTCTCGTATGAATATATCATCCGCGGGTATTTCGGAATAGTTTATCTCCCGCCCCCGCCCCCGGCCCCTCCCTCCCCGTGGATAGTTTTTTCCCCCCGTGATATTCTATCCTCCAACCATCTCCCGCAACCATCCCACCAGATTAGGCAACCAAGCTTGCCTGGTTGCCTAATCTGGTGGGATGGTTACGGGAGATATTTGTCACGAAAATTTTGGTCCGCCGAAAATTATGGTCCCGGACCAAAATTTTTGGAAAAAATTGGTCCGGGCGGACCAATTTTATCAGGAAATTTTGGTCCGGGTAAGTAAAAATTGGTCCGGGCCCTCCATTTACATGTGAAACAGACGAATCATCTCAAACACAACTCTAAACCCTGAACTCAGCTAGTGGGTGAACAGTAGCGTAGCTGCTTTTCTAAGCTACGAAGGCTATGGAACAGTAGGCCGGGTTCTGCGCGCCCCAGGTTAGCGGATTGGCCTTCCGGTCGCGATCGGACCAGTTCCCACTTGTTTTTTACAATTCATGTAGTCGTCATAAACAGTGATATTCACGGCTGCAGACCTGCCTGGCCGGATCCCAGCTGTGCAGTTTGTCAGACCGGACCTAATTCCTGATGGATTTAAAAAAAAAATTAATTTCTCAGCTGACATCTTGTTCAGAACTCTGCTTCGTCACAGGGGGAAACTATAGGCGCTCGATGCAACGCAAACGGGCCGCGAACCTCGTTACAAATATCTATGAATCGATCACCCGCAACAACTCGATAACACAGCTAGAGCCGGAGTATATGCACAAACTGGTTTATCCGTTTGGCGCTTCGATTCGCCAGGCCATCATGCCCTCGTGCATACAGCTAGCATACACTGCTATATCAAACTACTGTGTCTGGCTACGTGAAGCCTCTATAAACCGGCTGTAGGGCTACTTCCAACATCCGGACCAACATTTTCAGCTCGGACCATAATTTCTGGTAAGTTTGGTCCGGGCGGACCAAAATTTTCAGCGATAATTTTGGTCCCGGACAAAAATTACCGCGGACCAATTTTCCAGTGACAGGACAGGCCTAGGAGTGGAGTTGGTAAACTTATTCAATGCAAGGGAGGATAATCTATACCCCGGAATAATCTGTATTCCCGGAGGATTAATTGATCATTCCGGAATTGAGCATCCGGAGAAATGTCAAATCCGTACACCAGGCGTGATTCCGCGTGAGTTTTTTTTTGTAAGCGCGTAAGCCATTTCTTTTATTGCAGTGTATATAAGGACGCTAATTGCATTGGCTAAGTATAAACTCAAACAGTGCATTTGAAATGATCTACTACCTGAACTTTCTTTTGGTTTTTGGGCTCAGGTGGCCAGGTAAATATCAGCATGATTTATGGGATATTGCCGGACTGCATGCATAACGAATTAATCCGCATCATTGAAAATGCAAATGTGCGACACACTTGCTTATCCATTATAGGAAGCCTCGCTAATACGAATTGTATCCTCACCACCCTTTACGGCGCAAACAGTCAACCAACATACTACAACATCACGTGCTCCTCCGTCTGCAATAAATGGCTACTCTACATCCTTGACTTCTCGCCACCCCTACCAGGAATGTGCTCTACTGAAAATCTTCCGTGCCTATTGGACACAAATTCCCGAACTGGGGGTGAATATCTGAATAAAGCCCTCGGGAGTACATTTATCAAGAAAAGCGGTACGTTAGGGGTTAACCCTGCATCCCTCGACACAGTCTTGATGTTCGCGAGATGCATCAGTGCAAATTGCCAGTCGAATGGAAGCTACTCCGATGGTGTGATGCTGCGAATACAAAATCAGCAAGAGCTGGCCTCAGTGTACAATGCCACACCCACGAAACCAATCTCCACCTCTCGCATCCAGCCGACAGTGACCGCAAGCTTAAGCAGTAGTGCAGAGTCATATCCATCACAGTCTCCCTGCATGCCAATTAGTGATCGCATACAATATCGGAGATAATGTAGAACCACTGACTGACTTCGCAAACATTTTTCATATGATAGTTACGCGACATGATTAAGTATGTGCTATTTAGTATTGTTACCAATGTATGGAAAAATCAATAATTGCCATTAACCGGTGGCCTATAGTTAGGTTCAGAGTTCACAGAAAGTAGCTACTGTACACGATCAATAGCTCAAACGTTGCGGTTCATTAATTTTGTGTACATGCATGGGCGATAAATTACTTCAATGGCGGATGATCTACTGATTCTGGTAATAACCACTGGTGGGTTAATTATTCCGGAATTGAACATCCGGGGGGGGGGGGGGGGGGGGGGGGGGGGGGGATGAAATTAATGAGGATAAACAATTCCATGATACTGGCGTGAGATTTATGCTTAGTGCGCGCCGCTCCTTCCCTCTAGCTGCCAGACTAAAATACGTGCATTATATATAGCAAATTTCCTCATAACCCCGGCTCCCGCTATTCAGTCTCTTTTAGCACCTGATTCATCGTTTGTCAGGGTGGTAGGTCGTGAACCCTGACACTTAGCCTAGCCGGTTGGCCACCTGAATTATTGGAGAGTGATTGCATGCGGTTTGTATGCTGTTGCATTTGCCATCTCGCTTGTTCATCTTCAAGACCCCGCAAGTGTAATCAATGGCCAGGCAATAATGATAACACACCTATAATCCCACAGTATATAGAAACACATTGTCATGCAGCATTTCCTTCATGTAGGTCTCGTAGACCTTATGATCCAAATATCGATGGCTACTCAATCTATTGTGTCTGCCACACTCGCATAATGCAGTGTTCCTCGTGTACAGAGTGGTATCATATGGCTTGTTGTGCTGTGCCTTCATGACGAATAAAAGTTTACAATGGAAATCCAGTCTTGTGAATTGAATTGATTCATTGACATGCATAAATGAATATGCAGTTGATCCTCATAATAGTTGTTCAAATTGCAATGCCTTTGCATGCATGCGCATGCGGACACTAGTATATATGCATGTAGAAAAATATTAAAGTGGTGTGTACTTCCCAATTGCTCAAACACAAATCACAATGCATAAAATGAAACCGTACCTGTAATCTGATGGCAGGATCATTTGTTTGAATATTTTATTGTGTCTATATCTCTTGTTGAACAACCGAACGGGCGGTTGATCAACAGGATAATTTTGCCTGTTCCCGTTAAACAACAGAGTAGCCGGAACTTATTCAACCATCCGATTACATATCGTCATTATGCATCCGGTCAAGCGGTTGATCTTCGGAATATTATTAACTGTTTGGTGGGATAAATAAACCATCCGCACGGAACATATAATCTCGCAAACCACAAACCAGTTATACAAATGGGAGAATACTGCAATTGGATAGCATACCATAAAATATATGAGCAGTGCAGTATCACCAGGTCAAGTTAACCTTTAATGTAGTTATATATATATATATATATTTGGGATTAGATCTAGACTTGTGTCATATTCGGGCCCAAGCACTTATGAAGTGTGCATGGTGGGGCAGCCACACTTTCAACACAACACAGCGTCTTCAAGAAGGCGCGTTTTAATGTTTCAAAAAGTGTAAAATTAAGAGTTCAGGGTTGTCTTAGGAGCAGTAAGTATGTCGGCGTAAGTTGTCTACTTCAGTACTTGACTCAAAATATATATATTGATACACCACAGCAAAGAAGGGAATGCACCCAAAAACCTGAACATGTGATAGATAACGATCATGCCACGTGATGTGGTTGACATATGAGTGGGTGTAAGAATGATATTGTGAGAGTTCATAAGTTCACTACACCACTCCCCCCCCTTAGTATGTGACTACATCTGTTGAGCAAAATATTGGGAAAATGGACGTGTCGACCAGAACAGGTGGTCCGAGTAATTGGTTGAATTTGAGTGTTCATGGGTGAAGCTTGTGTGATGAAGTGTTCAGGTTCAATGTCAAGATGGGCAGGCTTGAGGCGGTCAACAGATACCGTATCTTGTCAACCATTGATGTCAATGGTGAAATGTTTATCCGTGCGTTTGAGGACTGGGTAAGGTCCATCGTAAGGTGGTTGAAGAGGTGTGCGCACAGCATCATGTCTATGTGTGGCTGTTGATAGATGTTGCTATTGCGTTGAGGAGCGCGTGGTGGGGTCGGATGGATGTTCTGCATTTGTGTTCGGAGATTTGACACATCATCTGAGGGATCAGGCAGAGAGTTGGATCGAGAGGGTGTGAAAAATTCTCCAGGAAGGCGCAGCCTTGTGCCATACACCATCTCTGCAGCTGATGAGAATATGTCCTCCTTGAGGGCAGTGCGGATTCTGAGCAGAACAAGGGGTAAAGCATCCATCCAAGAGTCTGGCTGAGGTTGTGCTTTCAGAGCGGCCTTGAGTTAGCGATGGAAACGCTCAACCATGCCATTGGTTGGTATGCTGTGGCGCTTGCTCGCCTGGATCCAACGAATGGCATGAGTGCTCTCCATAACTGGGATTCAAATTGTTGGCCACGGTCTGTGATGATGGTTGATGGCACACCAAAATGGGAGATCCAGACATGCAAAAATGCTTGTGCAATTGCTTCAGCAGCGAGAGGAGAGAGTACGGTGCCGAAGGCGCCTCGTCCCGGTCAAGATGGCGTTTATCGAGGTTAGTGAGTTTCAATGAAGAGTGTCGGGAGGAGGGACGGGTGCCATTTGAGTGCTGGGTGAAAAGTTGAAGGGCGTAGCGGGCCTTCGGCCCCCCCCCCCCCCCCCCCCTACCCGGCCCTAAGCCCTGATTTTTACCTCTAACACTCGCAGTCCGCTCTATATATCTGAGTAAGAGGAATGGCTGCAGGCCATCTGGAAAAACGATCAACACATGTCAACAAGTAAGTGAATCCTTTGGAGGGTGGTAGTGGTTCAACCAGATCAATGTGAACCACATCAAGACGAGCATCAGGGGTTGGGAAAGATGAGAGTGGAGCTGATGAGTTTCGCTGAATCTTAGCGCACTGGCACTGGACACAGGATCGAGTACAATGGCGAACATCAGTATTGATGCCGGGCCAGACAAATCGGATTGTGATCAGCTTCTGAGTGGCTCTGATGCCCGGGTGTGAGAGAGAATGGAGTGAGTCAAAAACTGTGCGCTTCCATGCTAGAGGAACAAGTGGCCGTTGTGAACCAGTGGAGACATCACAATAGAGAGGATCTACAGAGTTGATCAGTGGAATGGCTTTCACAACAAGCGCCGTGTTGGGGGAGGATTGAAGAGCTTTTATCTGGAGGTCTAGCAAAATCCACTACTGGAGGCTGGCCAGGCAACAAGGCATTTGTCTTAACTCGGGACAATGCATCGGCCACAACGTTATTGGGTCCTTGAACGTGATGAATGTTGGAGGCGAATTGAGCAATATAGTCAAGGTGTCGGGCTTGACGAGGTGAGTGGCAATCGAGTCTAGCGTTCAAAGCAAATGTAAGTGGCTTGTGGTCAGTAAGGACATAAAATTGTCTACCTTCAAGGAAATATCTGAAATGTTTTATGGTGAGGTACACAGCCAGCAGTTCTCTGTCAAATATGCTGTACCGTTGCTCAATGGAGGTCAGCTTTCGTGAGAAGAAAGAGATTGGGCGCCAAACACCATTGATGGGTTGCTGCAGAACAGCTCCAACAGCTGTGTCGGAGGCATCTGTCATTACACAAGTTGGGGCATTGGTTGTGGGGTAGGAGAGAAGTGAGGCTTTAGCTAGGGCTTCCTTGGTAGCTTGGAAGGCAGCCTGAGCATCATCAATCCAGGTGATTGTCTGGGACTTTGACTTGGTAGGAGTAAGCAGTGTGTGTAGTGGTTGCATGATGTCAGCTGCATGGGGCAGGAAGCGGTGGTAGAAGATGACCAGCCCCATGAATCTGCGCAACTGACGATGGGACTGTGGCTGAGGAAAGTCACGGATAGCTTGAACTTTCTCAGGAAGGGGGTGATTCCTTGGCTGTTGATGTGATGGCCGAGAAAACCAACTCACTACAACCAAAGAGGCATTTTTTGGGGTTTGATGAGAATGCCATGTTCAGTGAGTCATTCAAAAACCAATCTCAAGTCTTTGAGGTGTTGTTCTGGACTGTGGCTGGCAATGAAGACATCGTCAACGTATGCATAAGCTAATGAGATGCCTCGAAGTAATTGATCCATACAGCGCTGAAATGTCTATGCTGCATTCTTGAGACCAAAGGGCATACGAATGAATTCAAACAGGCCAAATGATGTGGTGACTGCAGTTTTTGGGATGTCAGCAGGGTCTACTGGAATTTGGTGGTAGGCACAGACCAGGTCTAGCTGGGATAAGATGGTAGCACCTTGGAGGAGTGAGGTGAAATCATATATGTGAGGCACTGGATATCGATCAAGAATTGTACATCTGTTCAAAGCACGGTAATCTCCACAAGGACGCCAGTCACCAGGAGTCTTCTTAGGCACCATGTGCAGCGGTGAGGACCAGGAACTCGATGAAGGTCGAATGATGCCGAGCTGGAGCATGTGTTCAAACTCTTGTTTGGCTGCACGCAGCCGATCAGGTGCGAATCGTCTGGGACGAGCAGAAACTGGAGGGCCTGTTGTCTCAATGTGGGGCATTACATCATGTCGTATAGGTGTGTCTGGAGAGCAGACCTGTGTGAGTGCAGGAAACTCAGCAAGTAGATTGAGGTATGGGTCATGAGTGTTTTTGGGGCAAATTGATGGACTAGGAGAAGAAACATGTGTGAGGATGCCCTGGATATACAGTTGCGTGTGTAAATCGATCAACTTGCGATTCTGCATGTCGACCAAAGTGCAAAATGTCTCAGAAAGTCAGCGCCGAGGATGGGCTTCTGAACATCAACAATGATAAAAATCCATGGAAGTGATCGTCTGAGACCGAGGTTGAGAGTGAGGGAACGTTTACCATATGTGCGAATTGGAGTATTGTTTACAGCAGTGAGAGTCAGCGTGTCAGAAGTGTGTCGATCTATACGAGAGGGGAATGACACTTACTTTCGAGCCTGTATCAACTAAAAAACGTGTGTGCGTAGTGCGGTCACTTACAAAAAAGAGGCGACTATATGTGGGGCCGGACATCCGAACATCCGGGGAGATGACAATTCCGTAGACTGGCGTGATTCCGCGTGAGTTTTTTTGTAAGCGCGTAGGCCATGTCTTTTATTGCAGTGTATATAAG
The DNA here is from genome assembly GCA_963681505.1 of Eunapius fragilis. Classification (NCBI taxonomy): domain Eukaryota; kingdom Metazoa; phylum Porifera; class Demospongiae; order Spongillida; family Spongillidae; genus Eunapius; species Eunapius fragilis. The sequence continues at coordinate 16,296,071 of OY811971.1, forward strand.
GACGCTAATTGCATAGGATAAGTATTAATTCAAACATTGCATTTGAAATGATCTACTACCTGAACTTTCTGTTGTTTTTTGGGCTCAGGTGGCCAGGTAATGATTGAGAAACGCTGCATGATTTATGGGATGTTGCAAGACTGCATGCATAACGAATTAATATACATGATTGAAAATGCAAATGCGGAAAAAATGTACGACACACTTGCTTATCCATTATAGGAATCCTCGCTTATACGAATTGTATCCTCACCACCCTTTACGGCGCAAACAGTCAACCAACATACTACAACATCACGTGCTCCTCCGTCTGCAATAAATGGCTACTCTGCGTCCTTGACTTCTCGCCACCCCTACCAGGAATGTGTTCTGCTGAAAATCTTAATTCCGTGCCTTTTGGACACAAATACCCGAGCTGGGGGTGAATATCTGAATAAAGCGCTCGGATTACTTTTATTAAGAAAGGTGGCACTTTAGGGGTTAACCCTGCATCTCTTGACACAGTCTTGATGTTCGCGAGATGCATCAGTGCAAATTGCCAGTCGAATGGAAGCTACTCCGATGGTGTGATTCTGCGAATTCAAAATCAGCAAGAGTTGGCCTCAGTGTACAATGCCACACCCACGGAGCTAGTCTCCACCCTCGCATCCAGCCGACAGTGACCGCATATCCAACACAGTCTCCCTACATGCCAATTAGTGGGCGCATACAATATCGGAGATAATGTAGAGCCACTAATTGGCTGACATCGCAAACATAATATGCATTTTTCATATGATAGTTATGCGACATGATTGATTTCATCAAAGTATGTGCATGTGATATTGCTATTAGTTTTTTTTACCAGTATATGGAAAAATCAATAATTGCCATTAATCGGTTCGAGGGCTGTTTATATAAGCCTAGTTTGGTTGGGCCTATATTTAGGTTCAGACTTTACGGAAAGTAGCTGTATACATGCATGTACTGTATGTATGTAGGGTCGATAGCTGTCATGCACGACAAAAGTGGTCCTACCTAAAAGTGTCCGGCGGACCACTTTTGGTCGCCAAAAATGGTCCGGCCGGACTATATTTGTCCGCCAAAAGTGGTCCTGCCTTGCCATACTCAACGGTCCGCTATTCTATCACTGAGTAAATGCAAAGTGTGTCCAAGCATTTTTTTTTTTTCAGCTGGCTACTTATGTTATAATTGTAAGTTTCTTTCGAGGCGCCACGTACACATGCAAGTTATAAAGAAAGAGTGATGAATTATATAACGCTTGTGTGCTAGGGTAGCGTCAGGTATAGTCGCCAGGGGGGAGGAGTGTTCGCCACATTTCCTTTCAAACGGTTAACTTGGTTAAGCAATGCTGTGTTGTGCCCGGACCAATTTTGGATTAACCGGACAAATTTTGGCATTATTTTCGGTCCGGCCGGACCACATTTGGTCGCCAAAATTGGTCCGGCCGGACCGATTTTTCCCCCGGACCAAATTTTTCGTGACACTCCGCGAGATTTATTCTTTATGCCAGCGCGTTGGCCACCAGAATTGTGATTTCATGTGGTTGTTATGCTGTTGCATTCTCCACCTCGCTTGCCCGTTTTCAAGATCCCGCAAGCATAATCTATGACCGCGCAAAAATGCGAACACATCTAATCCACAGCTTATAGAAACACATAGTCACATATACAGCATTTCCTTCATGTGGGTCTTGTAGACCTTATGATCCAAATATCGATGGCTACTCAATCAATTGTGTCTGCCACACTCGCATAATGCAGTGTTCCTCATGTACAGAGTGGTATCATATGGCTTGGTGTGCTGTGCCTTCATGACGAATAAAAGACTACAGTGGAAATGCCAGCCTTGTAAAATGATTACAAAGTAACAGAATTGTTTATAGATTGTCATACATAGATGTACATGCAGCCGATCATCATTTTATTTGTTCAAATTGCAAGGCCTTTGCACATGCGGTCACTAATATATATGCAAGTATAGAATATATACTTCCCAATTGCAAATCAGAATGCATAAAATGAAACCGCGCCTGTAATCTGATGGCAGGATCAATTTGTTTAAATTTTAATATTGTGTCTATCTAGAATAACCGAACGGGCGATTGATCAACAGCACCATTTTACCTGTCCCGCTCAACAACCGGGCAGCCGGTTCATCAACCATCCGATTATTTATCGCTATTATGCATCCGGTTAACCGGTTGATCACATCGGAATATAATTAACAGTTAAATCAACCGGATACATTAACCATATATAATTTCGCAACCCAATTATACATACAAACCAGTGATACATATAAACCAGTCATTAGTTATGATGCAGTGTTCCCCATGTACAGAGTGGTATCATATGGCTTGTTGTGCTGTGCCTTTACGGTTCATGACGAACAAGACTACAATGGAAATGCCAGTCTTGTGAAATTGAAGAATTGATTGACATGCATACATGTACATGCAGTTGATCCTCATAATGTTTGTTCAAATTGCAATGCCTTTGCACATGCGGATACTATTATGCATGTAGGAAAATATTTAAATGGTGTGTACTTCCCAATTGCTCAAACACAGATCACAATGCATGCATAAATTGAAACCGGGCCTGTAATCTGATGACAGGATCATTTGTTTGAATATTATATTGTGTCTATCTCTTGTCGAACAACCGAACGGGCGGTTGATCAACAGGACAATTTTGCCTGAACAACCAGGTAGCCGGATATTCAACCATCCGATTTCATATCGCCATTATGCATCCGGTCAACCAGTGGAATATAATTAACTGTTTGATCAACCGGATAAATAAACCATACGCGCGGAACATATAATCTCGCAAACCAGTTATACAAATGGGAGAATACTGTTATCGGATAGCAAAATTTCGTCAATTAAAAATATATGAGCATTGCAGTATAAACAGGTCAAGTTAACCTTTAATGTAGTTATATCCAATATATTTATGGATTAGATCTATAGACTTGCGTCATGAAGGGTGGTGGGCAGCTACACTTTCAACATAACATATAGTGTCTTCAAGAAGGCGTTTTAATGTTTCACAAAGTGACTTCAATAGGAGCAGTAAGTATTTTAATGCAACTACGTTCCCTTGAAATAATAACACATCACTTGTCACCCTTCAGGATCCAAATTTCATTAATTTACAAGTTGCCTTGATCACCAGAGTTCAGCGATTAGGCTTTGTGGTCATTGTGTGAGGAAGAGGAACTTATTTGGGATTCATCATTCCGAGAGCAGCTCAACTTCGAAGCACCTTAAAGACGAACACAAATGTATTTAAAGTATTGCATGCAGTTGATGACATGCGCATGCAATTGAAGTTAATAAAAGTGTACTTTCTCTCTGTAATTGATCACGATTCAGTTGAAGTGATCTGTTAAATGAGCATGCACAAGCAAAAAGATACTGCTGATGATGCGGACGGCTGTGTTGCATCTCTAACTAGTACTGCACAAAGCTGCTTAATTACTAGGAACTTTGCTCCATGTATAGCCACGTTTCATGAAGACCACAGTAAAGCATTCATGTTGATGATTCAAGCACACTCTACTGCTTGATCCTCTACCTCCATGGGTAACGATATACCGGAATACCGAGAGTACATAGAATTATGTCCCGCGGTGCATATATACTTCCCCACAAAATCAACTGAGTTACTGGATGAAGCTGTTGCAGCGCTTCAGTGAATCCAAGGCACACTCATTCGCACCAAGCTGTTTATGTAGAGTAGCAAAAATGGCATAAACATTATGAGCACACCTATGAAGCATTTTTGATCAAATCGGTATACACGTATCAGAATCCTGGATTTTTTATACTGTACTTATTCAAGGGTCTGTAAAATGTACCCATTGTGTAGGAAGTTTAGGAAAAAATTCTATTTGTACGAACACATATTTAAATAATGGCTACACTCCGTGCATGGATAAGTTTGTTCACAATGCCTATCATTATGGAGAAAGAGCAATGAAGAGGTTCTTTGAAACGTTCAATAAAGTATCAGTTATTAACTCTTATAACTTAATTTACTATCTTATAATGTTGAAGCATTAAGTAATTAAAATCCTTGTTATATGCATGTGTACAGTATTATCAAATTCCTACTTTCAAGACTTCATACTTATTTCCCAATGGTAAAATGCATTTTGGGAATTGTACTTGCTCCGTGCCAATATTGCCACGTGTGATACCCCACAGGGGTTGAACCCGCCATAAATTTCGGCAAAATTAATCAAATCGATTCAAATTCGGTAGAGAGGTCCTGTACCTATTGATTTGTTGTGTTGATTTATGGAGATACAACTGCGAAAAGTGCTAGCACGGTTACCCGCTCGATCCGCGCCAATAATGTAGTGTATGGGAGCTAGGCGGTTGCCTAAATCATTGGCGCGAATCGAGCGGAAAACTGTTCACTCACTTTGCACAGCTATGTATATCTCTGTAATAAAAATAAAAATTGATGAACAATACAAATGAATCGATACAGTACAGAACCTCATGCACATAGGCGGTCAAAGCGCTTACCGAGGGGAGGGGCCAACCCCACGAAGTGGGCCAAAAGGAGGAGAGGCATTATAGATTTTTCAATCTTATTCACTTGTTAATCGCTATTTGTACGCGCAGATAGTGTTAGTAACTATTTTACTTTAGAAACATAGCTACATGTACATGCAGTAATCTTATTGCAACGCTATACATATAAAGTGACATATAAGGCCTAAAAGGGGGGCTCCCTGGCCCTTCTTCTCCCCCCCCCCCCCCCCCCCCCCATACTTTTACAAACCGAATATGGAGCTATTTGATTAATCCTGCCGGCCATAAGTAATGGTGGGTTAAAACCCTGCGGAGACGGTGACCATTCGCAGTCTAGTCTAGCGACGAAATGTGGTAGGTTTTTAAACCGCAGAATTCAAATGAGGGTGTCCCTGACAACTAGAGCTAAGAAACGTGAGCTTCAGGGCCTGATCCGCTTTGATTACACTCGTTACCCTTATGCACTACTTGACCTCTTTCCAAAGGTCGCACAGGTCTTCTGGGCGTGCAGACGTGTGTTTGTATATGTAAGTTGTGCAGGTGTGTGTCAGGATGGCCGAGCGGTCTAAGGCGCTGCGTTCAGGTCGCAGTCTACTAATGTAGGCGTGGGTTCAAATCCCACTTCTGACATTTTTTTCCCCATTAATTTAAAAAAGAAATTTTGTAAAAACCTCCTTTAATTTATAAGGAGCAATAGTCACGGGTGTTTCGGAGTGGACATTTACGGATATAATTGCCCATTTACGTAAAAATGATTTTGCTAGCTCATTAACGCACTAACATATTCAAGGCCGGTTTCTGCTACGACCCAGTATCACTACGACTCTCCATTGATAACTCCATGCATAGTAATAGTCTAAGCACAAACCCAAATCAACTGCTCACATGTTTATCGCATTTCAACATACGGCGCAACGTTTCTAGTAATCACGTGCTCCTTAATTCGTTACAAGTGCATTTTTTGGTGGACTATTTGTGAGGCTCTCGAACTTCCAGGTGAGTTGTGACGATAAAATACAGAATCTAGGGGCATTGTAAAACAATCCAAGCTGTGTCACGTCTCGAGACGCGACGTCTAAGGCATATAAAATCGCTGTTGAAATCTATGAATAATTATCAACATCTTGATTTTTATAGATGCTTTGCGATTGAGTTCCATTGCAGTCTGCTTACAAAACATTGCAGGGTGTGCGGTGGGAGATTGGTGGTGGCAAATAAATCAAAAAGACTCCCAATCTTACAAAAAAGAGCATTTGGTATTGATATGATCATTGATCATGTCACCTTCATTCTGCAAACCATGTATGGAGAGGGTGTTAAGAGGCAGAAAAAGCTCATACCATTCAGATGGTCATGCCCTACAAGTGGAAAGTCCACATGTGTGAAGTGAGTGAAGAGCAAATTATAACTGAATTTAATTACATGATCACATTTAGGTTTGCCAGCATGTTGAGGTGCTTGTGAAAGGTGGCATGAAGAAAAAATGTGACAAAACATACAGCCAAACATCAAGTGAATCACTACAGTCATTAGTTGCACATACAGAAATTGCACCAACAATTTCAAATGACTATCTGAAGTGTCCACTCGGCCATTGTGCAGACCAGTAGAGCTGCCATGCCGAAGTCATGTCTGTGCAGGATGTATCATAACATGCCTGACATGGTCAGCAAAGAACACATGTCCCTGTTGTTATGACAACTCACCTTTAACTGCTTCCAGCATAAATGCAGCTCCTGACGTGTTCTTGTCCCTCCTAAGTGATGTACTGCTTCTATGCGACTCCCGTAAAACAGATCAAACATTTCAGCAGGAGAGTACCTCTCACATGTTTGCAACACTTTATCTCCTCCATGTGAAATGGATACTGAGGTACAAGTCGGCATCTGTAATTCAAAGAATGCTGTCTGAAAGCCCAGAGCCAAATGTTTTGCCGATTCCAACTAGAGTAAATCCAATTAATAAGTTTGAAGTCTTCAGGAACTGTCAGAACAAACCACAATTGAAGCACAGTAAGCAGTAAGTTGTAAACTATTGAAAAGATCACCAAAGAAGGCTGTAAATTGCATGATGGTCCGTTTGTGAAAAGTCACTATGTAACACTTCAGAACATTGGGGTGGAGCCCCAGCAATACTTTGGTTGCAACCCCATTCACAAGACTTGAAGGTCAGACAATTGTACTGAAAAGATATTTTATTAAGATCAAACTACAGTGTACTATTTCCTTGATTACAAGTTGTGCCTTCTATTCAGGACACAACTGTACCTGCATTTAAAAATTTACCGGTACTTTAAATTGCTACAGTTGTGTAGTAGTGTTTGCGCACGTTTCGCTCTACTCGTGCTCCGATTGGCTCTTGACTCGGGTCTGTTCATCCAACTGTACCAAGTCAAAAGTAGCAGTTAAAATTTTTAATGCGGGTACAATCGTGTAGCCACAGCTTGTAATTACGATAATGGTTATCATTATATAGCTACTAACCTGAAAGTCTTGTGGTTGTCTATAAAAAATGTGGCCCAGCCAAATCCTGTTCTCCTCATGGTTGCAGACAAATCTGAAGGGACATTTGCTACACTTGGAGCATGCCACTCCATCTATGACCAATGTTTTGTAACAGATGGGAAATGTTGAGAGTTAGGTAATAGCAACATGACGTCACAGTGGATGAGTATTATTTTTCACATGAAGCTATAGTTCCCTTTATGAACCAATTTCCCCAATGAACCAAAATGCACCTATTAGAGGAGCACACAGTTGAGTGGGTGAGAGGATACAACTTTTTGGATTTGGCGTGCTGGGTGAGCAAGGTGCTGAATTGATTCACCCATCGTTTCAATGCACTTTGTGAACACACACACACACACACACACACACACACACACACACACACACACACACACACACACACACACACACATACACACACACATACACGCAGTATTCACCTTTCAGACATAATAGCATTAAATAGGTTGCCATGAGACCAGGATGAGACAAAATAAACTTAGCAATTCAAATCTAGCCTATGAACACCCTTACATGCAGTTCAATCAGAAACAAGGAAAAGAGGCTACGGTGCATCGTTAAAGATCACTTCATAAGTATTGCTCCTGACTCAATCCATGCTCAGCCACCCACAAAGACAGCAAAACGTACGCCAAAACACACTGCTGCTTCATAGTAGTGGATTTATATTCACGTACACAAAACACAATACGCGCGTTCCCTATTCCACTTGACGATGTTTGCACGTTACTTTTGAAGCATAAAAGTCGCGTCTCAGAAAAAGAGTAACATAAAACGAAAGCTCTATCTATGTACAATACCTTTGTAAAAGTCGTTTCTCAACTGGAAGTTCGCACGTCCCGGACTAACTAGTTTTGAAAATCTACCTCCGCGTAAGTAGGCCGCTTTTGAACGACACTTCTCCAGACCGAAACCATCTTTGATGCCCAAACATACTTCATTCAGTAGAGCACAGGTTCATCTTCAACAATACTTCGTCTAGAGGATCATCACGTGTTCTATTCAGTAACTGTACAACGAATTCCAACGGGTACAATTCATTACAACCGTTGCTAGGTGAGGTAATTGCCATTTCAAAATTTTGGGGCGTAGGACTTTTTGTCCATCAATTCAATGGATCGTAACACCCGTGTAGTACGGTCTTAAGCTCAATGGCTACGCACGTATCATGTTTTGGTGTTTTGATAAATGATATTTACTTGAAAGGCCGTTCGTGACCTAGCTCATGGCGCAGGGAATCTGGTCCAACACCAGCGAGTCCGGAAGTTCCAGCTATATCAACTGGATATATTAGCTGGATAGGCCTCAGCCTACACGACCATGGCAGAACCATGAATATATGTACTTCTTTGATGCTATTACAACCTGATCGGTTGAGTGGGCTGAAAACTTAATACGCTACCTAGTCTACAATATGTACTTCTTTGATGCTATTACAACCTGATCGGATGAGTGGGCTGAAAACTTAATATGTTACCTATTGTCTATCTCAAGCACTAAGAGAGTTATCTTGCATCCATAATATCATTTGTATCTTACAAACGAAATTAAACTAATTGCCCAATATTTTACCACATATTTCTATTGCACATCTCTATGTACTAGTTTATTAAAATTATCAAGTTTTAGGATTAGGTTGTGCATATGAAGCAAAAAGGTATCTTAGTATGAAACCTTATTATCTCAAGAAACCTTTGGTCAATTAGCTTCAAACCTGGCATATATTTAAGTAAGGCTTGCTGCTACTTATTAAACGTTTTCCTTGCATGCGCGGTGTATGGTTATAGAAATATAACACAACAAAACGTTCAGATGGTGAGGCCACAAACTCTCACAACAGTGACGAAGAGGATACGTAGTGGTCTTTCCTGCGCTTTTGTTACTGAGACATACTTGCTGAAAACATTTCTTTCATTATATCACAAATAGTAATCATAATACAGGTTATTGGTGCATGATTTTGGGCGTGGTCACAACTGATTTTAATGATAAAATAAATTCATGAACTCTCTTATTATCTGAGACTGTTAATAGTCTACATTATAGGGGATTGGAAACGCCAAAATACTTGCGTGACGTCATTCCCGCGTATTGTCTGTCGCTCGTTTCGAAATGCTTGTTGTCATTTTTTGTCTAGCGTGGTTGTTGTCGTGTTACAGACTTAATAATACTCAGCATTACTGATACTGCAAAGGAACAGCGTTTTGTATTGTAATTCGAACCATCCTTGATGGGTATTTTTGTGAATAGAACCTGTACATGTGCATGTCAGGATGGCCGAGCGGTCTAAGGCGCTGCGTTCAGGTCGCAGTCTACTCTTGTAGGCGTGGGTTCAAATCCCACTTCTGACAGATTTTTTTTTTGTGTGTGATTTTTTTAATTTTTACTCCATTCATTGGAATCGTTGCTTGCGACACTTGGCTTGCCGTCACTCCCCTTTAAAGCAAAATCGAAGGGCATTACTGATACTGCAAAGGAACAGCGTTTTGTATTGTAATTCGATCGTATCTATGTAAGGTATACCATCCTTGATGGCTATTTTTGTAAATAGAACTGTACATGTGCATGTCAGGATGGCCGAGCGGTCTAAGGCGCTGCGTTCAGGTCGCAGTCTACTCTTGTAGGCGTGGGTTCAAATCCCACTTCTGACAGATTCTTTTTTGTGTGATCTTTTTATTTATTCTTAGGTGTTACAGTCAGCATCCCATTCTGTAGCATCCTTTGGGCAGCTTACATTCGGAACAAGGGGTTCAGCAGGGGGATCCTCTTGGTCCTCTGCTCTTCTCCCTGGTTTTAGACAAAGTAGTGTCAGAAATCGCCCCTAATTCTATGTGTGCAGATTTTTCCTACCATGCCTGGTACCTGGATGATGGTGTGCTGGCTGGTCCCAGGTCTGCTGTTCTTCAAGCTCTCTCTATCATACAAGAGTTTGGTCCTCCTAATGGTCTCATTGTAAACTTTCCTAAATGTGAGATATTTAGCAAATATGATGTCAGTCCTTTTCCTCCAGAAATGAAAAGATCATCTCATCCTAATATTGTTATTTTGGGCATCCCGATTGGTGACAAGGCTTTTTGCGCCACCTTCATTTCGGAGAAACATGAAGAGGCCAAAGCTCTACTGCTCAAACTAGAGGAAGTAAGTTCAGTCGACCCACATGTGGCCTTTTCCCTCCTACGTCAATGTGCGGGATTCTGCAGGCTGGCCCACCTTGCTCATGGCACGCCACCCTCCCAGGCCATATCAGCCCTTGAGGCCTTTGATCATGACATCCGAGCTACCTTCTCCAAGTGCACAGTAGTGGACACCTCCAATCAGGCCTGGCAACAGGCAGAACTCAGCTTAGGCAGGGGTGGCCTGGGCATGCGCTCCCTGAGTCGGCATTCACCAGCTGCTTACATTGCCTCTCTGAGCTCCTCTGGTGCTGGTCCATTGTCCCTAGAACACCTTATCCATGCAGTTGAGTTGTTTAACTCACTTGTACCTTTATCTGAGGTGGTCAGCATAGAGGAGGTGTTAATATCCCCTTTCCATCAAAAGGTGCTGTCCTACAAGATTGACAACCATCTGTTTAATACACTCTATGAGCAATCTTCTGCCGCAAATAGAGCACGCCTTCTCTCTGTCTCCTCCCCTCACGCTGCATCTTGGGTGTCAGTCATTCCCTCCGAGGGGCTAGGCCTTCATCTCCAGCCTTCAGAGTTCCAGGTGGCCATTAAGTGGACACCTCATGTGGCTCAATTTGTCCTCTGTGTCCTGGGAGAGTACTTGATCCCCTTGGCCATCATGCACTCACCTGCAAGCGTGGTGGAGATGTAGTAACCCGCCACAATAAACTACGTGACACCCTTGCTGAGACCTGTCGCAGGGCCCACCTGAGTGTTAAGGTGGAGGCAGGAAGTAACCTCTCCGAAGACCATAGCCACACTCGCCCTGCAGACATCCTAATACCCAACTGGTCTTTGGGTAAGCCAGCAGCCTGTGACTTGTCTGTGACATCACCGCTTAACTCCAAAATTTCCTTGAAGTGGGATTCGGAGCAGGTCAGGCTGCCAGAGCTGCCGAGGAAAGGAAGCATGAAGAAAATGATACCAAATGCAAGGAGCTAGGGTGGGTTTGCATCCATGGTGGTTGAGGCATATGGTGCTTGGGGGACAGAGTCTTTTTCTTTTCTGGCTTCTCGCCTTGCAACTAGCTCCAACAGGGCTAAGGCTGAGGTCCTAGCTGCCTTATATGGGAGGCTGAACCTCAACCTAGTTAGAGCCAATGCCACAGCCATCCTCTCCAGGTGTTTTGTCCCTGTATAGTACCTATAGTAGGGTGCATTTAATTACCTTACTGCTGTATATTCGTGTATTCATGTATTCTTGCTTATTCCAAATATTTCAATCAAAAAAAATTAGCTAAATATTATTATTATTACAAGATCCAATTATAGGACATACAAAACACACGAAAACATGACCAAAATTAAATAACACTTCAGAAATAATCTTGAGGGCAATATCTGGACATTATAGCCCTCACATTAGCCCTTATTAGGTTCAGATTGAGCCGGCCATACTAGGTAAGGGTGAATTGGTTATCATACCAGCGTGTGGAATGAGTGCAGTGAAGACGTTGAAAAACAAAAAATAAAAATAAATCAACACAGATGCGTCACATTATTATAATTATTATTGTACAGAATATAACTATTAATGATAATGACCTATAGCCAGTAAAGTTCCCAACAAGGGAATGCTTAGCCTTCTTCCAAATATTGAGGCGGACAGTGCAAACCAATTCTTTATCCTGTTATACGGCATTTATTATGCCATTGGCTGTCATGCAGTGTATTAATTACATAGAACACTTCGCGAACCGTATGCATGTTTCCGCACGTTTCTTTTTATGGGCAGGGCGGGGGTCACGAGACATTAAATGCAAAAGATAGCCTCCTAAGATGTCAGGCATTGTGGAAATATTATAGGCTATCTTTTTGAGATGTTTGATGCTGTTTATACATTGGATGGTAATTACATAAAGTGCTGCATGCAGCACGTTAGTTATGTATTGTATCATAGTGATATTTCTGTTCCAGAGCCACCTCATGGAATGCCTCAAGAGCAACAATCAGGTTAGTACTAAAATTGATGAGGCACACTAACGCTCAGCTCGGCGCGACGAGAGAGCTCATCCCGCAAGCGATTGTGGCGTACGACATTTTCCCCAGCCTGCAGGTCACAGCATGATGACCAAGAGGATCAAGGGCAGTATTGGGGCAGAATGGGCACATGGATCGACCAGAAGTGTCCAGTCCTAGCCACCACTTTATGCCCATCGGGTTTTCATTGGACTCAAGGTGCAAGTCGAAACGAATTGAAGGGACCACTGATAGCCAAGAAGAAGAATGAGAGGCTGCCACTGACAGGAGGTCTGATGACATGTGAAGAAGACTCCATCAAGTTGGCAAAAAGATGGTTCTCAATCATTCCTGACAAAACCTTCTTGGTAGGGCTAGGAGTCTAGAGGTCAAGGCAGAATTAACTGGAATGGCATTAGGAAGTGAGACCTGGAAGTTAAAAGCCACTACTCCCTGCTGAAGATGGATATTGTCTGCACTGCCAAAGAGGATGATAGAGATGCCATGAAGGCAGCCACAGCATGAAGTGAAACCGAGCAAAGGCCTAGACCACCAAATTTCACTCCGAGCTGTGCCTGTCACCATGCATGCCTCAGTGGGAACTTCAATGGCTGTGTATATAGTGGAAAGCACTGTTGGACCTCCTCATCAAAGAACTTCAGAGCATCTATGGCCAGGCAGGGTGGGGTGGCCCTTGCTATGTGGACCATCCTGCAGAAGCTACCACACATATACACAACAAGGTAACTGCTACCTGGAGATCAACTGCAGCCGCCCACTAGCGCAGACAGCAACTTTCTGGACTCTGCACACTTACCGGCAATAAACTTAGAACAGTGCAAGTCACTGCTACCTGCAGTGCACCTGTAGTGCACTGAGGATATCCAAATTGGGCAGGAATGAGCACCCCACATCAGGTGTTGCCCTTCATACTAGATAACACACTTGGCCAAATCCCAGTGCAGGGCCCAACTCCTCAATCAGATGCACAGCTCAGCTGGATGGCTACCAGCCAGGGCTCCATCGTCTAGGTACCAGGCATGAAGGAAGTGGTCAAAGCATTCATCATCAGCTACCACACTTGCTACCAGCATATGGAGCATTAATAAAAGCAAACAGCAAAGGACCCAGGGGGTCCTGCACTCCAGATTCAGAACTGATCTGAACAAGTGGGTGCCATAACAAGGAACAAGGGTTGAGAGAGCCATAGCACCAAGATACCCATGGTATGAGCTCTGGGGAAAATGAAGCACATTCTACCAATACTGTGTGTGTCTGGAGACAACATTGAACGCATTTTGCATATCAACGTTGAAAAAAAATCCTCATTCATCCAGTGCTCTTCTATGCATCTCTTGACATGCCACACGAGTTGCATGGGCAAGAAAAACTCAGCTACCTTGTCTTTCAACAAGGCACCTGCACAATTCCCTGCAAGTCACCTCAATGCTTCCCCATACACCACTTGAGGTCAATGAGACTGGCCCCAGCCAATAAATGTGACACTGAAATTAGGGGATGAGTCTAAGCCTTTCAATGGGGAGGAGGGGGTTGGGACATATAGAAGAATGCAGGAGGGGTTGGGAAGTGTAGTGGCAGTAAGCCTTCAAAGGATATATACTACATGCTCCCTCCCCTACATGTATGATAAGGTAAGGTGATTGTAATGAATAGGATGAGGTCATATTAGGAGCTGCCCTTATAGCCTGGGAATTCACCTTTGACAGCTAGTCTGAGAACCGAACAAGGTTGATGCGACTGCTAAATTTATGCCACTTTTTGTTTTGAGCTCATTGCAATGGAAAAATTTACTGCCTCCGCAGAGTTGAAGGGATTTATTCTTCCTTATGATTACTATTACCCATCTGTACAACCACTATATTTAGCTCCAGGATGTCCAGTGAATGTGATGTATACTTTGCAACATAAGAAGCATAATATAGTTCACAAAAAAACTGCATCCAAGGAATTTTCACCATGAGAGAACCAATTTGAATTGCAGCTAGACGACACTCTTCATCGCTTCGCTTTGCGTGTATTACTGAATGAAGCCAAGTGCATCCTTTTATCCGCAATCGTGTGTGTGTGAGAGAGTGACGGAGGGGTTGTCCGCGGGAGCGTGCGTGTGAGTATGGGAATGTCCGCGCGCGCGTGCGTGCATGTGTTCTGCGTGCGTGCGTGTGTGTGCATGAGATATTTGAAAAACTATAGCATTCATGTGTGTATACGTATATGTACGTGTGCGTGTTAGAATGTGCGTGTACGGGACTCTATAAGTTTTTTAGAAAGTTTGTTTCAATGACATAATATGCATGTGCAGATGTATCGAATAGCTAATCAATCTTAAAGTTAACTCAGTTCTACGTGAACAGCTTGCTGCTTATCATTTCAGATGACAATCTAGAATGGATGGATGATGAGAACATACAAGACTTACAGATACCGAATATGGCACACACAAAGTAAGAACCCAATTCTTCCTACTATATCTTTAGATGAACATTAATCCATTCCATGCATGGGATAACCAATAAACTTTGTCATATCGTTTGATTCTGTGTTTGCATTTTGATGTGCAGCTAACTCATAGAATAAGAATAATACTCGCATCATAGGCTCCTACGATTTCAGTCTAATAAATGAGTTGTATCACACATTCATTGCGAGTCTATACACAACCAAATTGGTTCATGTAAGCTACAATGCTGGGAGGGGGGCGGGGCGGGGGTGGGGTGGTCAAGTGTAGCATCATTTCACAGAGGGATGGAAAGAAACGTGACAACATGTAACTTGGGGGGGGGGGGGGGGGGGGGGGTCAATTTCCGCCATTTTTGCGTGACGTCATTTATGGACGGCCCCAGAGTTGCCTTAATTGTATTTGTTACGTAGATGTGGTGCACTTTGGCATATTCTAGCAGATGGAACGCATACGCGGTGGAATATTTTTGTATTTTATTTTTGTTACGCTTAGTGCATGCTGTCTATTTCTATCACGCCGCGCAGAGAAGGTTAGCATTAGAACGTACGTATACCTTATACTTTGCATAAAATACATCCATTTGTTACATAGATATATATAAAAGCTAGATTGGTCGTAACGCAACGTACACGTGTATAACAAGGCACACAGCATAGATATGCTCATCATCCATCCATGTAACTCAAATACGATCTGTTATTGTGAAGGTCAGTCCAATAAAAGGGGCTCCCTCATCTCTGAACCGTCATTGATCCCGGTGGGGCCGAGGGATGGCGTATCCTTCAGCTGCAGCCCGCGATCTTCTACCTGATCCGTACCCGCGATTATACGGAATACCCGTAGCTTCATAACTGCCATGTACACGTGAGCGGCAATGATGGCGCCAAAGCCAACGAAAGCAAATCCGACCCCGATCTGAACCAGTATGGCGGACACTGCTCGTGGGTTGTTCGAACTTGGGTCGAAGAGTTTGATAACAGTTATTGCCATCAAATTTACAATAAAGTACACTTCGATGATCAAACGATTCCACTGTTTGTATGCAGATAGCGAGCATAGCACAAGGCAGTACAGAAATAGGGCAATCACGATGCACAGAAGACGGACGTTAGCTCCGTAGAATACTGCAAATAGCAAGTACAGCGGAAGGCGAACCATGATTAGCACACCGGACCAAAAACGATATCGATCCTTGTACGGCCCAGCGTAGCTGTCAAATAATGGCTTCAGCTTGTTCACCCATACTAGGACCCTCCAATGAGACTTGGACTGCAAACAAGGAAGGAGAAGAAGGATGACGGTGTAGGGAATGATGAGAATAATGGTAACCAAGATGCCAAAGGCAAACAAAGCGGTATGTTCCGATGCAAAGAACTTTAGGTTTCCATCGTAAAGCCATACCAGCCGAACAGTGGCATTACCTGCGTCAATGGCGCCCGATGAGAATATTAGTATGGTGGTACGCAGGATCTTTGAATATGACAGTAGTATCAGCGTGGCTAGTACTGGGACTGCATTGTACCTGCAAATATGGGATATCTTTGAAGAACACCTCCCAGCTATAATGATTCCTCCGACCAGTCCAAATATGTAGATGGGAAACGCAAATTGGAGCCACGTCTTAGCGTAACTGTCCATTCCTTCGTAGAAACATGTCTCGATTCCAAAGTCCAGGTTCAACCAGCCTATGAATACAGAAAGAAATTTCGTAAAGCCATTGCGTTCCCCAATATTGGGGAAATAGATGGTGTCGTTGATTCTGACGATGTTAGCATAAAATATTAGCCCGTTCAATGTTCCAGCGCTTACGGTGAAGTTAAGCAAAAATAGCGTCCCAACTAAAGCGACGCCCATCAGGGCAAACGGAATGATCAACAGAAGGTAATAGTTGGAACATTCGGCACACTGAGAGGTTCCGAAGGTCATGCTCAGCCCACTCTTACATTGGCCACATAGCACCTTCTGACGATTGTAAGCACATTGGGAATCGAAGTCTGAAACCGGCACGCGTGGAATGTTTGTGCAGTAATCGTAAGGACACTGGTTTAAAATCCCAAGAGCGCTGGCATTTTCGTTAGTATTGTTGGTAACGTAGCCAATCCACATATTTCCACTTTTCTGTACACTTTGATCGCTGATATTGCATGTTATTCCGTATTTGGTCAGCAATGTCTCACAAACACATGAAGATGATTCTTCGTTTTCAGCGAATCCAACGGGACAAGGCATCACCTGTACGCTCAGTTGAAAATGATTCTCGAATGTCGTTCCAATTGACGTTTCCGTAGCAAAGTATCGAGTATAGGATGAGCTTCTTTTCTCGTAGGGCACGGGAATGGTGTAGATACCACATGACTTCGATGTTCTGAAAACTGATACAAGCACTACTCCAGCGCCAGTCGTGTTTTCAAAAACAACTACGACTCCGGGGGTAATTGATTTGTTTTGGCCTACAGACGCCAGCTGTAATTGGACAGCTTCTCCTGGATACACGTGCCTTTGAAGCACCGCATCGGAGCACGAGATGGCACGTGGGTCCGTACTGCTGCATTGGCAAACGTACAGTGGATTAGAAGAGATTGCATCAAAGCTGAAAATGTTGTACGGACCCATTTTTACGAAAGTAGCCGCACTAACAGTCAAACCAGTTTCGCTCTGTCTACATAAACCGTCTCCTCCGTACAGCACGCTGCCAATCTCTCCAGCCGTGTTGCCCTCAAAGTATGCGATGTAGACATTCTTCAGTACGCTAGCAGCACTCCTGAATTGGTAGAAACACAAATTGTATATATCAAAATTGAAATTCGTCTTGTCGACATAAATGGCTCCTCCGAAGACGTATGCCCTGTTGTACAAAAATGACACCGCGATGCTCAATGGTGACGTATAGTTTAGAAATGATACTCCTTCCATGTAGATCCCTCCGCCATTGATGGCAGTGTTGTTGCTAAAGATCACTTTTGCTCCTTGATTGAACACAATGGTCGTGCTGAACAAAGATATGCACCCACCGTTTGCTTGTCTCGTATTGTGGCTACAACTGAAGCTTCCGCTCAGCGTAAGGACAGCAGAGAGCGCATCGATGCTCGAATAGTCCAACACGCAGTCACTGTAATTCGAGTTTCCGTAGAGCACAGTAACTGGGGAGTGTGCGAGGCCACACCCCTCATATTTAGAGTTGGATGACTCGTACTGACTTGGTGAGTGCAGAAAAGTGCAGGTAATGTAGAATACAAGCGGCGCCATGTAGGTCTTAATGGGAGAATTGATAAAATTGCATTCTATATACACGGATGCCGCGAACAAGATTATTAGATCTGAAGAATTATATGTGGAACCCGTTGTGAACAAATTAGAATTGACTGTAACAGATGAATATAATTTTTGCGGCTCGAGTATGCTGTTGCATTCAAATATTGAGTTGGTGATATTAGAAACTGTATGGAAATCTGCAAGAGTGAGATAGAGTCCGCTGCCGTATCCTACTCCCTTCGAACTGTACACGTTCGTCATGCGGACGTCGGCACTCTTTGTAGGGTCTGTCAGGACGACGTATAGGTTTGCTCCAATGTATGCTTGATTCCTATAGAAGGTGCTGTTATTGATGCTGACTTTGGCGCTGTCGTATTCTATGCCCAATCCCGTTCCTCCGTTAAAAATAGGGTGGTTGATGGAGCCGTCGACACCTAAACTAAATAGGCACGACGAAAACGAAAATCGAGGAGTAGCTGAAGTAGGTAGATACGGAGTTCCACCTGCGAAGTACGCGTTTCCGCCAGTTAAGGACACGTTGCTGACGTAATAAGTCCCTTTTGTCTCGCACTGAACTCCTTCCGTTTGTACTTTTTGCATGCTATTCTTTACAAATTGGTTGTTACCCACGAATGAAGATCTCGTGACTACCGAGTCTCCCCCGACATTGACGCCCATTAGACCATACCCAGTTCCGTTCTGAATGGAGACACCGTCCATGGTAAGGTTGGTGACATCCTGCATGTATACACTGCTATTTTGATTCACGTTCAATCCAAACGTCGAACCGCATTGGAGTATTGTAAGATTGTATAACATGAGGTTAGTAATATTGACAAAGGCCAAGCCGGATGGGTTGTTGCACACAATTTGGACTGAAGACTCATAAAAGCTTATGCTATCATCGCTTGCGTAAGGATCAAAGCCAAATTGTTGAACAATGGTGGAAATACTTCTGGGCGATATACCGCAGTCGTCGGATGCTCTAAGCTGAAGGCTATCCAAGTTTTGAAATACGGCAGGGCTGTTTTTATCAAGATGGTGTACTCCAGGCAAAAATATAAAAGTGGAATAGGATTGAAGGTATGCTACTGAATTCAATATGTATGTTGTCAAATCATAGCACGGATCCCCAGGACAATTGGTGGACGTGTTTGGTGTGACGAAATACGTGTGAACACTCTGGCTTGTACACAATGGTACACTGAGTACCCATAATGTAAGACAAAGCTGCAGAAACATTTCACTAAGGATGGCTGCAAGTGAAGAGTATATCCATGAATAATATATTAATATCATTTGTACAGCAAATTTGATAGGTCATCTATGTAGCCATGTGATGTGCATTCATTTCGAATTGTTCCATTGGCATATACACATGTATTTATTTACCAATAATCTGTGCTCGTCAGTGTTCCTAATTGCGCCACACACACGTCATGATAAATTATAAATAAACATTTGAGATTTTGGTTAATCTAATCCATTTTCAGCCATCTTTTCTAACTAAAACAGAACGACCTTAAGTATTTTTAGGCATGCAATGCTGGCCATATACTATAAATGTGTTAATATAATATCACGACATGACAGCGGATCACTGTGCCCACGCAGGCATAGCTGCATGAAGCACGTGTCTCCATATAATGCATGGTTAATTGTGGTGAAATGCACATTTCATAGGAACATGGATGCACTCATGCAGACCTATACCGTTTCAGTATTCGAAGCCATGATGCTTGAGTTGGAACCAAAGCAATCATACCAACCAACAGAGACATTACTCCTCGCATAACTCGTCTCATGCATGCGTTAGCTACTATCACGTGAGGTAGCGTATGATAAACAACTATTATACATATATATATATATATATATATATGGGACAGTGTCCAGCAGAATTACCCTTCTGGCTAGTTTTTCAAGTTTTCAAATTTTTTGATTTTCCTTGAACACCCATGAGCTTCTGTCAAATAGTTCTTACGCATCCTAAATCGGACTGTCCATCATTATTAGGCACTGAATTTATAATTAGCCATACATTTCAATGCGAGCGTTACTTTTCTTTTGCTTGTTCTGGAAATTTTGAAAAAGTACCATAAGGGTGATTTAGCTGGACACTGTCAAATTATATATATAATTATATATATTGATGCATGCGCATGCATTGCATGTACGCAAGACCATAAACCAGTTCGATTGTTTCAAGTCGGTACTATTCAGGCCTACTCATATAACCCAGCCTAGTATTCTCAGATTGTACAGTTATTAGTCCCTCCAAACAATTACTAATTGGGTAAAACACATTTCAATGTGATTTTCCTTTCGTTGCAACTGAAATATCGCTATGGGAAGGAAGTCCTAACTCCTAGTGTCGAGCAAAATCACTCTTCTGGGTAATTTTTCAAATTGTTATTTATTTTCCGTACTCCAAAGAATTTCGATCCTTACGCATTCTAAATTGGATTATCCATCATAAAGTTCTTTGGCACTGAATTTATAATTAGCCGCACATTTCAATGCAAGCATTACTTTTCTTTTGCTTGTCCTGGAAATTTCGAAATAGTATCACAAGGGTGATTTTGCTGGACACTGTGCCATATCGTATTTAATCCTAAATATATCATCTCTCCATGCATAAAATTGTATACAAATTACATATGAAGTTTTGCAAAAATGTGTCATATATCTGCCGACATGCTAGTTCAACATGTTTTTAACGATCTGACTTGTTCTAGAGCAGGTTAAGCACTATGAGAACCGTTGAACCGGTTCCGTAATGAGTTAATTAACGTTCTAGATCATATCAATAGTTATCAGCTTGCCTCACTGGCTAATAGTTAATGGATGCAGAGAAAAGGTGGCGTTCATATAAGAGCTAAGGCTACACTGCATAAGTCGCTCAGCTCTCTAATTCCTATATAATTCTATACATATATTGTGCTAAGCTCAGTTGTTCAAAATCATGTGATGAATCCTATCAACACAATCATTGCGACCTACAAAAGGGCACTGTGCGGCTGACGTAGGCAGTGGGGCAAGGCACTCTCGAAATCTCTCCTGTTTACCTCGCCGAGACGGTGCAAAGAACAAACAGAGACCACATCAATGGGTAGGGATCGTTCGCCTGCCTTATTCCAGTATAGTGGGCTCTGAAAAGTTCGTTGTGGCGACAGGCGCCGGACTATCACATTAATCGAACGCATGCACAAGCTATAAGAAACCCACACGTTAACAGACTTACAGTAGTTAGCGCGGTATATATACTCTAACTGTGAAAAATCGATGCACTAGTGGGTTATAAACCGTTACACTGAACTAGATGTATGAAACCCGATAGCAGTAAAGGCAAATGTTTGGAATATCATGTGCGTGCATAACGCATGCGAGGAAATGTTGTAAGGGGGGGCGGGGAACAAATCATACTGATTGGTTTATACTCACCTGTTGTAGTGCCGCTACAGGTTATCGAGCTACGAGAAACTAAGCATTAGGGCGGTATAACGGCCTCGCCTACTTACTATCACTCGCAATTGCCCACCGCGAGTATTATGAATCGACTTGAACCATGGACAATTTATTCACCAGCATAATGAAACATGCCAATTGACAACAAAAGAGCCCACCATTCCACGTAGCTATAGTCTCAAGCACCAATGATAAGTACTACATGTACACAATTTCCATGGCTGTTTGGGTTGATATCTGCTGATTTGTTAATGTCACACGAGGTGCATGATATGGTTTGTCATGTGAGTCATTTGCACATTGCTGTTTTTTTTTTCTTCTTCTAAACACATGCATAGATCTATTGAAAATGCATACAGGTCTTGTTGTCTAACACGTACACGTGTTATACATGTCTTACTTTGAGGCCGATATTAAGACGCACTATATAACTACGTCAATCGAAACATTGTAATGTGACATCAACACCGTAGTAATGACCGTAGTAATGTGAAGCTTTTGTTTACGTAGCGAAAATGATACATGTACTTTTTTCTTTTGGAGAGGGGGGGGTGCTTATAAACAGTACCTCATGTTAAATATTTTGATTATAATCATGCTTCGTGAAGCTCTTTCCAGTAATAACCTGGATGGTTGCACTCTTCTACTATTGGATTTATTGACTCCACAATTCCAAGGATGCAGAATTCACTATTGCAATCCAACAGCAGGAGAGTGTAACCATACATATAGTTTACTACCAGAAGGACCCTCACAAATTATGATTTAAAATATAAATATTGACCGTACGGTACAGCGTTAGAGCACCCCTCCACACCCCTCCCCCACCACAATGATTGGAATACTATATTTTGTAGCATTATTGTATTTTTTGCTAACTATATAAATGGCATGTGGCAAATTAAATTAATAAAGGGATTTACCCTTTATTAAAGATCTGATCGTTTAACTTGTTGTCTTTAGATGATAAATCGATAACCCTCATAAAGGTGATTTTGCTGGACACTTTAAAATGCGGTTATATTCTTGTAAGGCTTTCTCCTAATACCAATAAAGTTCAGCATTGTGACAACCAACTAATTATTTGTTACAATAAATAATTATATGTTAGATTTTGTCTACTTACATGAATGTAAATTGCAATTGTTAATATTGAATGCACAGATAATTATGTAGGAGGAGCACCACTGCTACCTGCAATTGCCCATTCATTCTGTTTCATGAGGGTAAGGTTGAAAAAATAAACTCAGAGTTTGGGTACAAAAATTCAATACCTGAACCACTTCATTTAGCAGGTTTATAACCTTGATGTGAAATGTACATCTTCTGCCATGTCTGTGGTTTTCTTGTGCCTGGGGAAAGGGAAACCTTGTTGGTCCTTGTAGCAGAACTCAGCAGTGCAATCTTTGTGGGCTGATATATCTAGTGATTATGTCAATCACATCCAAAAGAACAATTTAGTTCTTTGTATACCTGAAGTTTTGTGCTATTGCAATTATTTGATGCTAATTATTTAAATTAGTTAACACAGCTTAAATTGTTTTCCACTGAATTTCAGTTAGTGTGCAATATGTATGGTAATAAATGAAATATTGGAAGGACATCTATTGCACAGACAAGCATACAGAATATGCTAAATGTTTCCATGGTGAGAATTGGGAGGTGGCCTACAACATTACAATTTGTATTGTGTATGAGTTGAAAGATGGACTACTAGTATTGCAACAAAGACCCAATATGAAGAGGCGTGGCACAATAATCGCAGTATTTGTGTATTGGTCTTTCTCAAATGTCTGCGTGACGATTGCCACACCCATTTCATATAGGCAGATTCTGTATAGCTAACACATCCATCATCTTCTCCAGACACAAAGGGTATATTTTTCGCTAACCCTAACCCTAATAACTTGACAGGAATAAAATTTCAAAGTACCTCCAATAGGTAGCTCTTCCTGGTGTATGGCTGGAATCTGTGCAACATGTGATGCTGTGTGAGTTGACTATTAAAAATCAGAGAGGAACTTTGTGTTTGGATTAGTATTTGGCAGCATGCATGTAACCTCTGATTATACCCATTGTCTCGATGGGGTACAGTCTGCTAGTTAGATGCTTTCATATATGATGGATTCTCTGCCCAACGTTGAGGGGAGGAGAGCCCTGAACATACACCCAAGGATATAGGTGGAGATCATACATGTATGCACACACACACACACACACACACACACACACATACACACACGCACACACACACCTAAAGTACTGACCTTTAATCTGTACATACATTTTGGCCTACACCACTTGAATGCGCACACACAAAAACACGTAGAGCTCTACAGCTACGCTAAACTATTTGCTCACATCTCCTCCATACCCATTCTTCATCGAAACGAGGCGCTTATATACGTTTAGGAATGTTCCGCTTAAGAAAGCTTCTCTGCCGCCCCACTGGATTCATAGATGCAAAAGCCCATTCCTGTGTAACGAAGATACAGTCCATGTCTCGGTATACTTGTTCTGGTAACAGCCTAACCTCGTACCACCTCGTTCCCCATCGAATGATCCAGATCGATCGACGATGGTCGATCGATCGATCATCAATCGATGTCCATCGATTAATTCCATCAAAAAGAATTTTGTGTCGAATCCGCATGATCGAATGAGAGATATAGCGTCGAATGCAAATGATCGGTAAGAAAATTACGTCGATCTAAAAAATTTGATCGAATTACAGATGTGATCAATTTTGACCCAAACGGCGTTCCATATTCTATTGAACATGAAATAGACCTATGTATGATTTACCACTGAATCGATACCTCCAGCTATACACATGTATCCGATCGATCGCTGTACCCTCGATAGCGTAGGTTATTCATCGAAGGCGATGTTTTAGCCGCGTGGTGGATTAATAAGGCGATAGAAAAATGGGACAGAAGTCAGCCACGACGACAAATTATTACCAGATCGATCGATAAGATCGATCGATGAGATAGGAAAAGCGGTCGCTACGATTGATAAAGTACACATCGATATAAAAAAGTATCGCATCGACAGAAAAATGTGAATTTTGTCCCAAATAGTGCTTCATAATTTTGACTCATTTGGCGTTCCATAGATGCATTGATAGTCGATGCGTCAATAGTCGATGCATCGATCATCGATCCACCTGTCATCGATGGTCAAAAGCTGCCATCTATGATCAAAAGCAGCCGATTAATTTATCACTCATTTTTGACTCATTTCGCGTTCCATACATATGTCAATGTTAACTGACATTTCTCGAAATTCCAAGACATCCACTTGTCCATCAGCTCCTCCACAACAAGTCACCCTCACCAGCTTTCGGTTTCAAATAACGTTTCCATGGAGATGCATGTATTGACTTTCTATCACATGCATGATACAAGGCATGCAGCAGGTTTAATAAGATGGCATATTGCACAAAAATATCCTTAATTTGATATATGTATTATTTAAAGGTACGTCCTACGAACTGATCGTGAGTTTTATTGTAACACTCCAATCTGGAAGTTCAAGTGAGCGCCTCATTCTCTTCCGAAAATTAGATTTGGTAAAATTATAAGCAAGCTTATCTTTTTCCACCGCAACAGCCTCACACCGTCAGGCCTTTTCACTTTAGATACCTATATATATATGGGACAGTGTCCAGCTAAATCACCCTTATAGTACTTTTTTAAAATTTCCAGAACAAGTAAAAGAAAAGAAACGCTCGCATTGAAATGTATGGCTAATTATAAATTCAGTGCCTAATAACTTTGTGATGGATAGCATTGAAATGTATGGCCAATTATAAATTCAGTGCCTAATAACTTTGTGATGGATTATACGATTTAGGATGCGTAAGGACCATTTGACAGAAGCTCATGGGTGTTCAAGGAAAATCAAAAAATTTGAAAACTTGAAAAACTAGCCAGAAGGGTGATTCTGCTGGACACTGTCCCATATATATATATATATATAATTATCATATACATATACATATTAGCTCCACCATTTAATTACTGGCTTGAAGATGGCCTCTTAATTAAATAAAACACAAACCATTTTGAGCGTAGGCAGAGAACATATAATTTAACATATGCATGGTCGCTATACAGAACGCACGACTGATCAACAGCACCTAGAATTTGTCTTTTCAGTTCCTTCACCTAACTGTGGTTCACTGACTGTCAGGCGTCTTCTTTTATTGCAAATAGCTTTAATCACAGTTTCCAGCATAGTGTCAATATTGTCGCCAGTCTTCGAAGAAACAACAAAGGTCAAATTGGTGCGAACTTTGGAACTAAATAAATCCACTTCACTTGGTGTCACTTCAGAATAAAAGTCGGATTTGTTTCCAACTATTGCCCAGATCAGTTCATCATCCTCACTCCCTCTCATCATCCGGCACGCCATCTCGTGCCAGTCGTACAGTTTTTGAAAGCTCACGGGCTCGTCAACGCTGTAGCACAGGATGACTGCGTCAGCACCGCGATAGTAATTGTGGGTCAGACTTTTAAACCTCTCAGTCCCGCCAGTGTCGTAGAGCTTGGCCTGCATGAGACAATAGAATTGGTAATTGGTTCATGCAATCATTACTAAATCCGATATGCAGACCATCAGGTCTTGGGGTTTGATGTGCCGAATTAGTGCATGTGCCAAAATGCAAGCCTAATAAAAGGACACTGTTCATAGTTTATTTTTGCTACGTCGATCCCAATATTAATTTAATACTGCATTTACATTGTTGAAAGGGCGCACTATAATAAAATCATGTTCCCAATAAAGTGATCCGGCAGTCCCCTTTGCCTGCAAATGCCATCAACCTTCTCACATTAAAAAATATATAGGGTTGAGGTAGCGAAAAGGGACTTAGCGCATATTATAAAGATTTCCCAGGATTTACTTAAAAAGTAATGAGTTTAAATGCAAAAATCTGACTACGCTAGTTTAGTTACAACTATGTTTCAATATGCAATGAATCGTAACTATTTACTCTTGTTATTAACGCGCCTGTAATGACCTCGGTGGAATTGAAGCTTTTGGCCTCGTCAGTTTTTAAAGTCCGGTAAATTTGTTACGATTCTATCGGAGCAATAGGTACGTTTTTAGCTATACTATCAGGTCAGAGATGCCCTTTTTTTATAAGCAACTTACCCCAACCTTGCTGTTCAAAACTAAAGACGCTGTTAAACCCTAATGACCGAAAATTTTCTTCTATAATGTATTCGAAACGTAATTAAATTCCCCGTCGGCAAATGTGACATACTGACAAAATCCTGTATGGCGAGTGCGAAAATGGTTATTTTTAGAACCAAGCTAATGATACTTTTCTTACGCTGATTGACTGTTCTTGAGGCCTACCGAAAATCATGCTACTCCGTTTGTGGTGAGCAGCTGAAAGAGACTGTATTGTTAACCTGGTTCTCGAAAGAACCGTTTACGCACACAATTTTTTTCAGCATCTTCAATAGGAAATTAATTTATAATCATTGTAAAAAAATTGTCACATTTCGGATGCAATTCATTATTGAAGAAAATGACGGTGATTATCCGTCATTTGGATTTAACTGTGTTGTATCAACACTATCACTTCAGAAGAGCTGTTTTACCATAGACATAACATCTAATGGCTCAGAATCAGCGAGCATAGTGAAAGCGTAATACCATGTGCATGGCATCACTAACCAAAGTAGCTAAAAACGCATTTCTAGCTCGATAGAATCGTGAGTACTTGCCGGACTTAAAACCCGACGTGGGCCAAAGATATAGTTGCCACAAGTTTGGTAAGAATCCGTTGTTTACGCGCGGGGAAAGTTCTTTTACAACATTATTAAATACCTGGGTCAGTACAAGAGTTTTAATGCATTTTTTACTTTCAGTATATATTGAAACACAGTTGTCCACTAAACTTGCGTTATCATATTAGCATTATTGCTCACTATTATACTGTGCGTTATCATATTAGCATTATTGCTCACTATTATACAGATAAATTGTATAGTAAAACTAATTACAGCTATATATCATTCATATAAGCATGTCTCTTTGAGCATTTAATATTTAATCTATTTCGAACAGCGCTATCTAATTAGTCATTATACCTTTTGTTTCCCAAGCAAAACCACTGTTTAGGCGTTGTGTAACGTTCGTTCGTAATCATGCCACTTACAGTCAAAGTCTGAGAAAAAGTAGAAGGATATATCGACTAAATAGCTAGCGCTGTTTAGATGAAAGCCTATAGAATCTTAATATCGGCAAAAATATCCTTTACGAAGTTGATAAGAGCAGCGTAAAGTCATCCTTATTAATTAATCCTTAATTAAGGATGGAAATAGATTAAAGATTAAATGTCTATTTCATAATTTACGCATTCCTTGCCAGGATGGCTCTGACAATGACCTCTACATATGCATGCAGACATTTAGTACGCGATCATCTAAACTGATCCGGGTAACATGCATGTATGAATATAAAATATGTCCACTGCCAAACTGATCTGAGTTGTATGAAATAATTATAGGCTTGAGGTAAGCCCGGATCACTCACACTTCACCGTACTAGGATTAATAATGCACGGAATTGGTCTACCAAATGTTTCAGTGGAGGCAGCAAAACAGTGATCATAGTTTCCACGTACTAAATGTACATGGATTGACCTGAATAATGAAAAGGGGTCGTGGCAGCGAAAACGGACCTAGCGCATATTATAAAAAATTTATTTCCAAGAAAGAACTTCAAAGTTGACGCGTGCTATTAAAATACATGCATTGTTGCAACTGTGATGATGAAGGACGGACTACATGTAATTTCCAGTACGTAAGAGAGAAGTTGTAGAGGACGTACGTGTCTCTTAGAAAATGAATTGAGTAAAATTAGCTATTCGGTACATCTGCACAGGCATATTATGTCACTCAAACAAACTTTCTTTTAAAACCGATTAAGTTCTGTAGCCGCAAATTGGCTTCAAATAGTTGTTTACAGCTACCAAGGTATTTTGGGGGGACGTGACCACAAACCACAGAAAGATTATACCAATTGAAATCCTTCATGAACACAACTTCAGCGGGTATCGTTGGATTACCCCTTCCTGCCACAAAACATTTTTTCGACTACATTTTAGATCAAATAACCTCTACATAACAAACCATATTCAGGCCTTAATCGGTTAACTTAATTAAAAAACTTATAGTCACGTACACGCACATTCTCACACGCACACGCGTACATATATATATGCATACACACACATGCATGTCTACAAATATCGCATGCACCCACACGCACGCGCGCATGCAAGCGCAGAACATACGCACGCGCGGACATCCCCCACACTTACACGCACGCTCCCGCGGACAACCCCTGCCCTCACACACACACACACACACACACACACACACACACACACACACATACACACACACACACACACACACACGCACACACATGCACGCATGCACACACACACGATAGCGGATAAGAGGATGCACTTCATTTAGTAATACGAAGCGAGGAAGAGAAAAGGCATATGCATCTCTTGTCGGAAAACCCATGAAGAACCACGATCTTGTTATCGCACTAGCTCAAAAACACATGCAATATATATGCACAAAATCAGAAAAGCGATCGTATGTGCTTTTCTTAGTATGCATGCTGGCAGAGCTCGAGAATGTGTTCTCCTCGCCATTCAGCTTGCTCCCAGACGATTTGATTTCCCTCTGGTTCCGAATCGCTTGACTTAGATAGGACCCGAAATTGGCACGAGTTGGCACGAGGGACCGAATCGAGCGATCAAATTTCGGTCCGACCGGACCAGTTCAGGCTGCGCGTTTGTTGACCAACATCAGACAGGGACCAATATATTTTCTAGGGGTTAGGGGTTAGGGTTAATGTTCGTGACATTTTCCGCAAGGATCGATGTATACATGCCGAACTATATAACTTAGTCTATACGCTTCTAATCCAGGGATAGGTAGTTCATCACAATAACCATTATCAAAGAGAAATTGTACCCGGATCTCTTTTTGCAGAGCGGATTATATAGGTAGTTTCGGCGAATTATTAAACGGGGGCTTGCTAGCTGTACCGTAGCTGTACCATAATTGTACCGTACGGTAATTAGCTTTGAATATTGTAATTGGAGGGCAAAATGTGATAATTGGAAGGGCAAAAATGCCCTTATATGGTGGGCTTGCCCCCTTTTAATAATTCGCCGAAATCATCTTATATATGATCATTTTTCACCAGGATCAGTTATTGCATGACTGCATGTCAAACGATCGTGATTACTATGCGCTCAACTGCAAACGGAATTCACATAATGTCTATTGTTCTGGGTGTCCCCGCGGGGCACGTTTGTCCAACAAGGGGCACAGGAAACAAATTACCTGGCAATTCAGCGTTCCAGTGACATTTAATGATTTTGCCACGTTGTACAAGGCCTTATCTATTTGGGTCGAAGCTTTGACGACTATATTCGCTGCTTATTTAAAAGCTTGTCAATTTGGAGATGCCCGATATGTTTGACGTGCATAAACAAATGTGTTTTAACTGGCCCATGAATGGCGGCTATATATAGCTAGGCGGAAAAAGCGACTTGTTCTAAACTAGCCCTCGCCTTCAAAAACAAATCTTCTTAATAGCCACGTGGCAAAAGTCCTTGCTCTAGCTAAATATGTGATCTTCGGTTCTCGGTTATTAAGTTACATGCACGACGCATTTTCAAACTGTGTCTAGGAGCGTGTTACGTACCGGGTGGTTCAGCTGAGACAAGTTGCTACAAGAACAACCAAATACGTTAGAGCTTCAAAGTTTCGACCCAAATAGATTAAGACTTGTACAACGTGGTCAAACCATTAAATGTCACTGGAGAGCTAAATTGATTTATCGCCAAATAATTTGTTTCGTGTACCCCGTGGTGGACAAGCGTACCCCGCGGGGTACACACCCAGAACAATAGACAGACAAACTGCGATAGATAATGCTATATATATATATATATATATATATATATATATACCACACAAGCAAGGATATCGATGATAGCAATGTCCAACTAATCCCCCCACCCCAAGTGAGAACTGGCTTCCTAGAATCCGTACTGCTGCATCATGCATGGGCCGTTAATTCATTTAATCCCTGATCATCTCTGTCCCTCTCTCACCCTCACAGGAGTTTCGTCCACCGTGTAGTTGAGCAAACATTCGTCGTACCCATGACGCGTCGTGACATCTTTGGTGTCCACAAAAGCCTTTGACTTGACGCGAAGAAACAGAGTGGTTTTCCCAACCCCCAGTTCTCCAAGCAGTATTATCTTGTAAGGGCGAGCCTCGTAGCTTACAATAGCCATCAGGTGTGATTATATAGCATACGGCAAATAGGGGCTAGCTATAGGATATGACACATTTGCAAATTCTCGTTCCGTCCTCCACATTAGCGTGGGTGGTGTAATTAGGTTACCGTATATAGGACATCCGAAATGAATTGCTTAATACGCGGGCTGCCGCTTTGATCCACTTATAGGTTAATACTAGCTGCATGCTGGCGGTACTATTGGATACATAAATTTGTATCATACCAGCACAAGAAATGTGTTTTACAAAATATGGGACAGTGTGTAGCAAAATCACCCTTCTGGGTAGTTTTTCAAGTTTTCAAATTTTCTGATTTCCGTGAACTCCAAAGAGTTTCTATCACATGTTCCTTACGCATGCATCCTAAATTGGACTACCCATAAAAATAGAGTTATAAGAACTGAATTTTTAATTAGCCATACATTTCAATGCAAGCGTTAATTTTCTTTTGCTTGTCCTGGAAAATTTGAAAAAGTATCACAAGAGTAATTTTGCTGGACACTGTCCCTATACATTAAATAATCTTATATAGACAGGGTCAGAGAAAATGGCACATCACTATATTGATATAAAAATGACCCACTTTTGAATCACTATACTTTGAATCGGGATAAGCTTTTGATTTCCTATTTTCAACACTTCACAGTACACCATTTCTATATGATATACAATAGATTTCAGGGTCTTGCATTAGTTTCGTGCCAGTGCATGGTACAATGTCCGATACCCCTTGGAGTTCAAGTACGCCATAGTTTTCGGCAGGAAAATTCAATTCACTTCAAATTTGGCACATTCCTAGAGGGATCATGTACCAATTGATTTGTCCTGTTCTTTAAATTTTACCCTACCCATTACAAAGATATAGCTTTGCAAAGTATAGGAACATATTTCCCGCGTTATTCGCACCATTTTATGGCCTAAGATAGTTTACGTACATATAAATAATGTCTAATCAAAATTGAATCCTTTTATATATGGGGTTCAGTAATAACACATGATCTGTTCCAAAATCAACTGTATTCTATAAATCACAACGAGAAATTATCCTGCTTACAGGTAAAAATATACTCCTTGTATGGTTAACGTGGTAAATAATTTTTGGGGATATGGTAGAGTATCTTGGTATGGGTGTTTTTCCTAAGCAGTGAATACAAGCTAGCAAATTAATTTGTATCATCAGTTACACCTGCCGCACTACCGGCCACACACACATACGCAGCTGCAAGCCACACGTACGCGTACCCTTTGAAATGCCAGTCAAAATCATTCCAATCACTGTTAAAATTCAGAGTTTAACTTACTAGTTGTTAACCTGCTTTTGACTTTAATGTTGCCTATATACTACTGATGCACAGTAAATGCGTAGGGAATTGCAAATTTGTAAGAAACTGAAGACCTCTCAGACTGGACCCGTGCGGTAATCATCACTATCAGATCGCTTGCCATCAGATCGCGATAAACCTGCGGGGTCTACAAAACATTCTCTATATGGAAGATTGGTGGCATATAGGAATCAAAGGTGATTGTAAAGAGAAAGGGAACAAGGTTTCTTGAATTAGATAAATAAAAATGAAATAACACACACGTCTATTTCATTTTCCATGAGAAACCTTGTTTCCTTGCTTTTTACACTCCACATCGCCTTTGATTTTATATATACTATGCACCAACCTTCTCATATAGAGAATTTTTGTATCACTTGTATTTTGATTAGTTCTTGAAACTTCTAGACCCTGGAACTGAGGAATTTAACTTGCGCGATATGACAGATTTATTTTAGAATCTCGTGACCATGCAATTTTGTTGAGGTGTGGGTGTACCATTAAAATATTACACAATTAATAATATATAATTACACACACTTATTTCATTTATAGTTAATGAGCTCGCGGGTACGGAGAGTATCGAGCTCCACCTCCTCCGTAATAGGGTATGGTTTTGAGCCTATATTGGTAATTATCAGGAAGTAAACACCTCTTGTCGAATATGTACAGGAATTTCTCTATGCTATCGATTAAAAAAACTTATCGATAAGCTTTCTTGCTTAGCGGAAATGATTACCGCTAAGGAAGAAAGACTATGATGATTCACTCCCATCTTTTCTAACATGCATATCTACTACTACAGTTTCCAACCTACTTTTTGCGTCCACGTCTATGATACTTTTTATACTGATGTCATCTATAGCATCATTTGGCGTTCGTGATCCAGCACGTTGTACGCTGGTGGGGTCGCGGTGGCTATTTTAATCGCTGCTATCCTATTAGCTCCTCTGCTGACTTCTTGTCATAATTTTCTTGCCAAACCTTCTCAAACGCAGCTACCATTCCTTCGCAAGGTCTGCAGTGATGGGTTCCCAAGTGCATGTTGTGTGCGGCAGTCGATCCAGCCTACCCGTACTCTGGCTGTCTTTCCTAGTTCGACGGCCGATAATCTCCTCCGGATACCCTGGTGTTTTGGCAGGGAGGCAGCAATTGCCAGTTGATCATCTGATACCTTAGCCCTTTCGATGAAGAAGCTTTGCCTGTGGTGCTTCTTTTCTTTCTTTGTAACTTTATTTTAGTTAAAAAAAAAACCACAATGGTCATGTGTCATACCGTAATTGTACACCAGCGGACCGTGTATTAGTGCAGTTCTTTGCTCTGAAGTCACTATATGAGCGAAATTCTCTCGGAGTAAATTTTTTATTTTTTCATAACACTAATTTAATTTTGACCACTGTCGTAGTATCAATAAGAAAGCTGACTACAGATAGAAATTATCTTTTACTGAACAGTAATGAATAAGGTGTCTTACCGGTTGCTTACCGGTTTGGGATAACCGGTAAGAGGTATGGACAAGGCTTATTAAAGGTAGTTGACCCTAGCTCTCGATATCCTGGTCCTGGAGGTGGATACTCTGAACATTGTCGCTGATCTCGAGTTATGCGTACTTTCTCCACGGTGCAAAAATATATTTCATAATACGCTGGAGAATCAGAATACTCAGTCGAGTATATACATGTACGCATGTCATGTATCCACAGTTATGAAAATATGGGTCTGGGTACAAGACTTGGGTAATATGGCTTGCAAACAATGTACGCTCACAGCAACATTCATATACGACACCTTGCACAGTGGGTGAAAGGTATGACCAGGACTGGATAAGTGGCTGGAATGGGATTGTAGTCTAATGAAACATGAATGGGAATGCAGGGAATGGCCAACAAAGAGAATCAAGAGGACTGGGTCAGGAGCAGAAATGGGTTTCCATAATGCTCTGTAACCAAAATTTACACTTACACCATGCACACATACAATGCTGCAGTAGCAGATATTTCTTGCTACATAACAAGACAATTATAAAATCCCTCTCTCCTATGCCTATATGTCATACTTATACGCACATACATTATCTTCCCACGTATGCTCCCCTCACTGACCAAAGGTTACTGTGAACAAAAGTCCACTTTGAAATTCACTGCATGGACAACTGCAGGGATGGATCCAGACACAGAGGTGATGGGGGTGGGGGTGGGGAAGGGGGGAGTTTAGGGGGAGGCAGGGTTGTTGGTGGGCAGTATGGTTCTGCCCAACCCACTTAAGAAAACAATGAGCATAGCTTCCATGGGGCAGCTAAAGCGCTCCCACATAGCTGCATGGGGTGGGAAGGGTAACCCATCCCATTCACACCCATAATGTGCCCCCCCCCCCCCCCCTTATGTCACTCTAAACCCTAAATACTCCCATGAACCTGCTACATGATTTCTTGTGCAATAATGTCAGCAGTGTTATTGCAAATGGTAGGGCCTACAAATGCACACATGCTCTCTCTCCCTCTCTCTCCCTCTTTCTCCCTCTCTCCCTCTCTCTCCCCTCTCTCTCTCTCCCTCTCCCTCCTCTCTCTCTCTCTCTCTCTCAATCTCTCTCTCTCTCTCTCTCTCTCTCTCTCTCTCTCTCTCTCTCTCTCTCTCTCTCTCTCTCTCTCTCTCTCTCGCACCAACACACACTCAGGGCTGTGTTTATGAGCACATCCTTGTCTCTACCTCTCAACCCCATAACTCGAATAAATGTTCAGATCATTAAAATATTTTTGAATATCATTGAGAGGAACTGTAAAGAAGGTACATGTAATGCACGTCACATAAATGTATTCACACTTCTATACTTTTCTCCATTACTCCCTCACCCTCTCCCCCTCTTAATTCTTCGTCCCTTCCATCACCACTTCTCCGCCACCTCATCACTCCTTCCAATATCAACACTGCTATACGTCGTAGACCTTCTCTCTGTTAATGGCATCTGTTAAATCCAAAACTTTGAGCGTATTAGTTTTAGTATGAATATTATAGCCTAACTCGCTGATGAAATATTTCTATATTGACATTGCTCCCACATGAGGCTTGATAGGATACAGATTAACCAGGTATCCAACAAACAGGAAGCTGTGTGGTGTGTGTATGCAGAGTAATACATGTGGGTGTGTGTTGTGGGTGGGTGAGTTCACTAAATGAGGTATTGCAATACAGTCAGTGTGTGTAGATAGCATTAAGTGTGCAATTTTATTATAAAAGCTTCATAAGCGTACAGTACATATTATACACCTACAGTAAACACTCAGGACGTACCTCTACACACATGTAAACAGTTTTACAAGTTGGTGTCCTCTGTTCTCTTCTTCGGACATTAGTCCTCTAGCTGGTAATCCATTGGTTAAAAAAAAACATAGGGTGGTAGCCATGAATGGTCAGTCATACATGTAAATGGGTAGGTAATACCATGAACTTTCATGATGACTCACATATGCAATGGACACATGTCAGGGTTATAGTGAATATATAGCAAGACATATACACAGGGTATTTTCTTTTAAAACATTACATACACCTCCTTCACTACACTAGCCCCACCTTCCATACACTAGCCTCCCCACCTTCCCTACGCTAGCCTCTCCACCTTCCCTCCCCACCTTCCCTACACTAGCCTCTCCACCTTCCCTCCCCACCTTCCCTACACTAGCCTCCACACCTTCCCTACACTAGCCTCTCCACCTTCCCTCCCCACCTTCCCTACACTAGCCTCCACACCTTCCCTACACTAGCCTCTCCACCTTCCCTCCCCACCTTCCCTACACTAGCCTCCACACCTTCCCTACACTAGCCTCTCCACCTTCCCTCCCCACCTTCCCTACACTAGCCTCCCACCCGCCTTCCCCACCGATCTTATTCATGAACCTATCTTTCCCCTCACTTTAATCGTACTTAGTCGACACATGTCACTCCATCCACACACATGTACACTCAACCACAATGATATCAGGCATATTAGTGCTTACTCCCTTGTCATTCCCTCTCCCGCCATCTCCAGCTCACTGCCCAGACCTTCACTTCTTATCTTTACCCTATGCCACACCTACCCTTGATAACACCGACGGATCCACAGATGAGGTCATAGCACCAGGACCAGGCGAGTGTGCAGTGTGTGTGTGTGTGTGTGTGTGTGTGTGTGTGTGTGTGTGTGTGTGTGTGTGTGTGTGTGTGTGTGTGTGTGTGTGTGTGTGTGTGTGTGTGTGTGTGTGTGTGTGTGTGTGTGTGTGTGTGTGTGTGTGTGTGTGTGTGCAGTGCCGGATTATCCATTGGGCAAGTGGGGCTACAGTCCAGGGGCCCACAACCTTAGGGGGCACCAAATGGGCAAGTATGCATGCGGTGTTTGGTCAGACCCTTCCCCACCCCTTCCCAAAGACGCACTGTACAACTAAGGAAACCACAAAATTATTATCGGCAATGCATTATGCATATCCCCTCCCCGCTGCTTTGATAATCAACTCCTTAAGCATCCGTAACACAGGTTACGGCAGGTAATAGGATACTCTGAGTGTGCGTTATTATGAATAGTAGCAGCTCGACCTCGAAAAAAAGCAGTGATGCACCAGAAAGGATACAGATGAGTGGCGCTGCAAAATGAAAGTTGAAGAAACAGCAGGAGAAATCAATTATTAAGCTTCGCAAGCTGGATGACCTGGGTTTTATCAACATCGTAGCACCCACAAACATGTCTGAAAGCTCTGCCACTACAACAGTGGACCAGAGTGGAGATCGTGCTTGCAATGAGCTTAATAGCTCCAATCCAGAAGGCATGATTCCTTTGGAGGCTGAAGCTCTCTCGCTTGGCTCTCACGCGGAGAGCGGACATGATGACAATGCTTATCCTGGTTATCCAATTGAAAAATGCAGTAGTTCCGAATGCAGTAGCTCCAAATCCACTAGCTCCTTGTTGCCAGAATATAGTGGCGATGTTGCTTTGTGGAAGAACATTTCAAAAGAGGTGCGTGAATACTGGAGCATGAAAGGACCTAAAGAGTGCCAGAATTATGATGGCGATTTTGCAGCTTCTGAGCGACAGTTTAAGGACCAAAGCAGAAAATTCTCTAAACATCTCCTCTTTCGAAAGCATCAAGGATTGTTTACTCCCCTTCCATGCACAGGAAGTATTTTCTGCTTTATATGTGTTCTGTTTGGTGACAAGCACATTAGAACACAGTTTTCAGGTACTGGATTCAGTGATTGGAAGCATGCATCCAGTAGATTGATTGATCATGAAAAAAGCGCTGCACACCATAGCGCTCAAGTAGCATACTCAAATCAAAAATGAGAAAAGAACATGCATGCATCA
This sequence comes from Eunapius fragilis, assembly GCA_963681505.1. Classification (NCBI taxonomy): domain Eukaryota; kingdom Metazoa; phylum Porifera; class Demospongiae; order Spongillida; family Spongillidae; genus Eunapius; species Eunapius fragilis. The sequence continues at coordinate 16,333,484 of OY811971.1, forward strand.
AGACAGACTTAACTGGCTATCACTCATGGCAATTGAGTTTGAGGTGCATGCTACAGCAGATTGAATTTAAAGGCATTATTGAAAAATTTGTGGTTGAATGCAAAGTGTCGAAAAGTTATAAAATTGTAAATCCTTTTTGTACTTCTTATACATGCAATAGTACTAATCACTTTATTTTGTATATTTAGTTCCATGCGCAACCATTGAAACTCAAAAAAGGGAGAGGGGGAGTGGCCCTTTCAAAATAACTAGTCCATAGGCCCCAGTGACCCTTAATCCGGCACTGTGTGTGTGTGTGTGCAAATTCATTGGCTGGTGCCCAGTTAGTTTGTATACATAACCCATAGGCGCGTAGGAATGATTGGCTAAGCCCAGTACCAGTAGTTTGAGCGCTTTTACACATTGAAACGATTTGTGGTGTGACTGATTACAATGGCCTTAGTACTAAGGAGTTAGAGCGTATGTTCTGAGTAACTTGCATGTGTCATATATAACGCACCAAAACATTTTACGTCGCAGAAAAGCACTGTGTTTGTTCTATGCCTGGTCATTAAGATCTGATGTGCATCCACTTTCGTCAGATCAAGGCGCTCGTAATTATAGCACGTGATCATGCGTATAGTTACTTCATCCGAAATCCGAATTTTATAATTAGATTCTGTAGTAATTAGATTCTTGTCTTGATTTTTGCATAACATTGCTTACTTTCATTGCAGTAAAAATAAACGTATTTGTTAAGAACAATTTTAGCATAATATTATAAATAAAATGCAATATGACCACCGATGAATGGAGGATTTCTCGATATGAGCAATGACACCCCGAGGACACTTCTGAATATCAGTAAAGCGGGTCAAACTGAAAATTATTTGTCGACAGCAGGTTCAATTCTTCTTGGGTCTTTCCCGATCGAGGAATGACATAGGCCATTTTCCCTCCAGCCCGACATGAAGCATTGTATTACCCACTTGATTGTCATATAAACATCATAGATTAAAGACCTTATACGGAACGGGATTGGAAACTCTATAATCCTTTCCCATACAGTGCAATGCTTCATCGTCGTTTCGCACGAATATGATCAATTTGGCGCGGCTTCTGTCGCAACGAAGAAACTGGCTTGAGTAGAGACACCAAAGGTAGGAAAAAGCAAATTACGATAATAAGAATCGTTTAGAAGCTTGAATATTCGGAAGCGCGTCCAATTGAAACAGCTTTTAGACGTTATGCTTCTTATAATGGTGAAACATGTAGATTTATAGCCTTGAGAATAGGAAGTGGGATTTTTGCTCGGATTGCTGTGGCAATGTGGGACATGTCTAAGGGTTACATACTAGTTATGTAGCAAAGGCAGAAGTGGTAGGGCATGTTGCAAACGTGTAGCTGTAATGGTTATAAAGACGCATGGTTATAAAGATACAGAATGGTTATACAGATACAGAGCTTCAAAGTTTTTATTTTATTTTTTTATGTTTCTATTATTATATTTCACACGCTCAATAGATCTTAATATTTCCAAATTTCAATAATCTACAAAACAATGCATAAAAACAAAGGTGTTACTGACAGTCTACTTTATGCCTTTAAGACCTCTACTGGCTCTCGGACTCTTATAGACTAGTAATACAACATTATAGCTTGTACATATTTTTTTCAAACAACTAGAATGGTCGGTGGGTGGCGCCTGTATTCACGTTTTAACGAGACAGAGTACAATTTATTATGCATAGATAAATTCCATGCATGCTGTTTTAGCACTTCTTTTGGTTCTGTTGCATTTACACGTGCTAAATATAGGATTTTTGTCTCATTACCTTTTTCTCAAAACCTTGTTCCCTTCCTTTTAACACCACCATTGCCTCCAATTCCTATATCCCACCAACTTTCTCGTTATTAGATAATGCTTTTCTTTATTTCCTCTACTTTTTAATTATCATTTTTTATCGATTATTAATACTGGAAAGTGCCCCCCCCCACCCCCCACCCCCCCACCCTCCACCCCCCATCCCCCCACCCCCACCCCCCTATCCCCCCACCCCCCACCCACCCCTCCGCTTCAATTACCGTCACGAGCAGACGCCCGCTTTTGTTTGGGATTACTGTAAGGAACGCGGGAGAATTCTAACACATCGTCTGCTCTCCTCTTTTGTTTGCACTATTCTAAATATACGTAAATGTCGCCATGGGAACGCTTCTTATTTAACACTACGCATTACGTAATGATTACGTATGTCAGTTTTATGCTTTATTCATACACCTGATACTTGAAGATGTCCTTCCAGGAGATTCTAAAGCAATTGATATAATTGGCGCTCTTTAAAACCATTCCTATCAGGAGTTATACTCACCCGAGAAGAAGACGACGACGACGGAGAAGAATTGGCATGGGGACGAGGAAATACACGAGGTTTTTTGTTCTCTTAAAGCAAACAGTTTGAAGACTGGAACAAAACATTAAAATGACCCCCTTTGCCTTCTGGAGGAACAATGAGCTAAACTATCCGTTTCTTACTACGCGATATACGCTGGTCGCGTTGTTTTAATGATATTCACGACCCGGGTGAATTTCTATATAGGAACTACTGTCGTAGTTCCTGATACCTATATATAATAATTGGGACGGTGTCCAGCAAAATCACCCTACTCCAGTTGAAATTTTATCACTATAAAAATTGTGTGTTACACAAAGCAACATATCTTCACAACGGTTTTTTTTTCAAATTTCTGTACTTTTTCACACATCGGTTCAGTTTTCTCTGTGCAAATTTTCAGTGGTTTCCATGCTATGATTGCAAAGGTCTCTAACACAATGGGATAAGATTCCACATTTCTCTAGACACAAGTGACAATAACATGTCAAATTTGGAGTGTACATAGAAGGGTCCTGTAGTTATTGATTTCTGCAGATCGTTAAGTTTTTCTTATCCGTTACGGAGATATAGATTTTCAAAGTAATTCTGCATTTCGCGCACTTCACGATAGCAACCCCATTCCCATTCTTCCAAATTTTGAAGATGAACCCCGCTTTGATCGTGCTACGTGGTATATAAGCGATCGTACCTCTTACGGTATGTTTCAACATAAAACAGTATCGTACGTTCATATGTATCGCTTGTATATGTTTATGGTGGATTTGGGTAGTTTATATTGTGCACCCTTTTTCTATATCTGCTCAGTTTGTGGCATGTACATGTAAGCATGCATGTACTACCTTCTTCATCCCCTACACCCTCTTACACCAGTCTGGGGACCGGATGACTTGCTTGCGACGGTCAGTTATCTGGTACACTAACTGCGGTACCTTTACTCAGTATGCCATATCTCTCTAGACCATTCATATTCACTGCCTTTCTTTCTATCTTAACTCCTCCTCCTCTCCCTCCTATCTTCCTTCATCCACCCATCATCCCCCTCCTCCTCCAGTCCTCCTCCTCATCCTCCTCTTTCCCCTCCTACCTATCTTCCAATTGCATTCACACCTCCCCTCCTCATCATCCTTCTTTTCCTTACCCTGCTCTACCTTGTCCTTCTCATCCTCCTACAGTACTTATCATCCTATTCAGTTCATCCCTTCCCTCCTCCCCCAACATCTAGCTACCTCCTCTACCATCTCCTCCCCTCCTCTACCTCCACCTCGCCTCCTTTACCTCCCCTCCCCTCCTATACCTCTTCTCCCACTCCTCCCCTCCACTCCTATAGCTCTTCATCCCCTCCTCCCCTCCTATTCCCTCCTCCTCCCCCTCTTTCTCCTCCATCCCTCTCATCATTCTCTTCCTTGTCCTCCTTCGCCTACCTATCTTCCTATTGCATTCACTCATCCCTTCATCTACTCCTCTACCTCCCCTCCTCCTCATCTCCCTCCATCTCCTCCCCTACCTCCTCCTCTCCTCCTTCTCCTTCTCATCCTCACTCCTCCATTCTACATTATTTCTCATAAGCATTAGATCCACTCCTCCCCCTCCTCTACCTCCTCCCCCCCTCATTCTCCTCCTCCTCCCCTTCTACCTCCTTGGATAGGGATTGTTTCAATGGAAGTGTTCACCTTGATACTGATATATTTTTTCACCTGGGAGTCAGTGGAGTGTATTTTTTGGGATGTGCATGCAAACTACTTGCAACTAGAAAAGAGATTATTATACAGAGCCTTTGCAAACTGTCTGTTGATGTAATTTTATGAAATTATTATACCCTTATCTGTACAGATTGTGGGTGGCCAGTGGTTTACATAGACAAGCAAGCATTGTAGAATGGTACATGGTAGAATCAAACGTACCTTGTACATGTTCTACATGGGAAGTTAGAACAAGTAGTTTTGACTACATGCGTGCATGTCAAGGTCTTTCCGAAAACAAAGTACACTAGTAAAACATTCTCTAATGAGAAAGTTGGTGGAATATAGGAATTCGAGGCAAAGGTGGTGTAAAAAGGAGGGGAACAAGGTTTTGAGAAAAGGGTAAATGAGACAAAAATCCTATATTTAGCACGTGTAAATGTAACAGAAAAGAAGTGCTAAATATAGGATTATATTTTTATCTCAATTACCCTTTTCTCAAAACCTTGTTCCCTCCTTTTTACACCACCTTTGCCTCCAATTCCTATATCCCACGAGTTATACTCACCCGAGAAGAAGAAGACAACGACGACGACGACTGGGAAGATTCGGCCTGGAGACGAGGTAAAACACGAATTTTTTGTTCTCTTAAAGCAAACAGTTTGAAGACTGGAATAAAACATTAAAATGACCGTCTTTGCCTTCTGGTTCTATAGCAACAAAGAGCAACACTATCCGCTTCTCGATACGCGAGTTATACGCGGGTCGCGGTTTTTAAAAATGATATTCACGACCCGGGTCAATTCCTATATAGGAACTACTATCGTAGTTCCTGATAAGTAAGGAGGGGGGGGGGGGGGGGGGGGGGGAAGAGGATTGGGGGTGGGTGGCTGGAACATTTGATGTACCTGCATAATTGTTGGCAGTGCCTACTAGGTTGTTGCATTGTCACCTTTTTGTTATGAAATAACCAATGATAGGTTATATTGCTAGAACATTATATGTGATGAAGTGCCAAAATGATTCGGGGTGCTTGCAAATTTACAACACATTGAATTGACTTACGATACCAACAAGTAAAAATATTCTCTAAGTGAAAGTTGGTGGCATATAGGATTGGAATAAGAAGGAATATTGATGTAAAAAAGGATACAAGGGTCTAATACAAGAAGGGGAAATGTTTAATAGTCCTATCTTCGCCCATTTGTAGGTGTGTGAAATATAGGACTGTTTGTGTGTGAAATATAGGACTATTATACATTTCACAATCTTAATAGACCCTTGTTTCCTTCCTTTTTACACCAATATTCCTTTTTATTCCAATCCTATATGCCATCAACTTTCTCATAGAGAATGTTATTATTATTACTTTTCTCATCTGTTTTTTAATTAATTTCTGATCAGAACATTGTGTCCAATTGGGCTGCAAGAATATTTAGTTACAGTAGACCCTCCCCAGATATGAAGATGGTGTATTAGGATCGCCAAATGGTGTGTAATTGTGGAGGTGGAAGCGGAGCCAGGGTTAATGGTGGAGCAGGAGTGGTATACTGTGTGGAGGGGGGTCCTAGAGAAGCGTCCCAATGTGGAAGTGCAGCATCCAAGGAAATAGGGGTACCCTGGTGAGGAGGAGCAAGGCGCCTTGTAGTGGTGTGGATGTCCCAATATGAAGGGAACTTGATGAAGCTAGCAGCCGGGTGTCCACTGGTGGAAGTCCAATGGAAACTATTACAGTACAGCTTGCGGAGCTTTTTCAAGCAGCACCATTATACTCCTGGGTTCATACAGGGAGTAGCTATAGGAAACAAGTAAATAAAAACGTTCTCTCTGAGAAAGTTGGTGGGATATAGGTTTTGCATATATACTGGTGTCAAAAGCAAGGAAACGTGTTTTATCAGAAGGGAAAATATAATAGTCCTATATTTAGCACACTTCGACTAAGGCATATGCTGTTTTAGTGCTAAATATAGGACTATTACATTTTCCCTTCTGATAAACTTGTTTCCTTGCTTTTTGCACCAGTTGTAAAACCTATTATATAGAGAGAGAGATGTGAAGCACTTCACGTGAGAGCATACTTCTGTACTCCGTGATACGGTAAGAACTATCCCTTGCGCAATCCACATCCACGTGGGCTTGAAACGAATTACACAGTGGGATGCAGCACAGACCAAACTACACGAGCATGCTTTTAAAAACTAATAATCACATAAGATGGCAGAGATCAAGGGATAGTTCTTACCGCATCATGGAGTGCCACTATAGAAGTATGCTCTCACGCGACGTGCTTCCAATCCAATGCAATCTACAACATGAACCCACGCTCGAATCGATATATGCCATTGATCTTACTTTTTTGATGGTAGTTCTGTTGGTAGTTCTAAGACTACGGCATAATGCGTCATCTTTGGAGCAAGGTCTCGTATTGAATTCGCTTAGCAAATCGGAGAGTTTTATACATATGCGTAGCCGGCGGAGGCACCAGCAACTGCCTAGGTAGACTTCATTCCCGTACGCAGCTTTTCGAGTGGGGGGGGGGGGGGGGGGGGGGGGTGCGGAAATTTGGACCATTTTTTAGATCATACATATGCTGGCCGGCTTCATCTGCTGGTTTCTTGATACACATGTACTTCAGTCTTTAGTATATGGTTTAATCTATTATTCACACATTTAGAGACATGTACACTGCACAAAAAATTAATAAATCAAAAGTCAATCAGTGAAAAGTTACACTATAGAAGTGTTTCTAATTCAATTCTTCTTGGATTCATCTGTGCACACATATCAGTATCTAAATGCTGGTCATAATGAGTGTGAAGTAATGCCAAGTTCGCCAATCGTTCATTACCCATTGTGGCTCTCATATAGTTCTTCAACCGCCTAAGGACACTTGCACTTCTTTCGCATTCACAAGAGGTTACTGGTAGCGTACATGCAATTTGCAATAAAATTCTGATACTGGAATACAGCTGTGCATCACACACCTTGATGCAGGGCTGCCGTAGGCCGGCTAGGGGTCCGGCCTGAGGCCGACCGGCCTGCCAGTCCGGCCTGACAAGGTCGGCCTGGCAGGCCAAATTAGTAGAAATTATAGTTTATAAATGTCAATCATTAATTTCATTGTGGTACGTTATTGCGTTGTCAATCATCGAAGCGTGTCCGTCGGTTTTCAACGATCCCTATATCTTCTGCTCAGCGGCTCAAACCTGTTTCAAACCCGGATCTGTGGGAATGCTACCCCGAGGAACTCTTGAGATTCACGCCATTGCGAAGGTTTAGTAGTACTGTAGCAGTGCAAACACATCCGCTATCTGGTCTCATTTCAAGGTCCCCATAAATCAAAGGAGTAGGCCTACGCGTGGTGTGATTACTGCCACAGGCTCTTTAGATCGCTGGGAATGGTGTAAAATGCACAACACACAATTTCTCACTATTGCAAAGCTTGCTCGAATGTACCTGGCTATTCCAGCATCATCCTCGCCATCAGAGAGCGAAGTGTTTTCAAGAGCCATTTTGATCCAGGAGCAACAGCGATGGAGCCTGCATGTATACTTCCCCAACGGCTGGCAGCATCAATTATGCTAAAGCACAATGCATGGATACTTCGATAGTAATAAGCCAATGCTATTGCTCAATGTGCTATAATTAATAAACTGTTCCATATTTATTCGCATCTCTGTCAGTATAATATAAACGTATTCATGTACAATTCAGCTTCAGTAATGGGGACAATGAATGGGGATGATGAAGAGTTTTTTTTTTGTATGATTTAGTTCAATCGTATACATGTATTATTTTAATATTATTACATTAATAACAACATTACAGGGAATACAAAAATGAATGTACATGTACTATACAGCAGCAGTAATAGTTATTACATATCATTAGACTACATATAAACTAAGTATGTACTGTATGTACAGTTCCACTCTAAAGCTACACTCTTTAACCTGGAACGCATCTTCTAGACAGGATTGCCCTAGCTACTGACCTCACTAATGAAGTATTCAACCGCCCATAAATCTCTGTCAGGACCTTTGCCTTGGGGCAGTGCAGGGAGATTGAGAGGATGGAAGCTAGTCTAGCGAAGGTGTTCTGGGCCTCTTTACCCCAGTTCCCATACGATTCCACTGCCAGAGGAACGCATACCCACCCTAGCTCCTGACACTTCGGGTCATTGGAAGAGTGCTTTCGGCACTCTGCTTTGTGAGCTGCAACACCTGCTGAATTACACGCGTCATGCAAAGTGGCAGGAGTGAGTGGGGAGGTAACAGTAACATCGAAGGCTGCTGGCTTCGCCCTTTCCCATGCATCGACTAGCACATCAGCTGGACGGGAGTTACTCTGGACTCTTGAAAGGCCTTGACCAACCTCCACTCTTACCGATAGGTGAGCACGACGACAAAACTCTGCAAAGATGTTTCGCAGGCGATTGTGTTATTATAATAATTATTAATAGAAAAAAATAAAAAAAAGTATAATAGTACCACAAATGGTATATGGATGACGGGGTAGTAGCTGGTACAAGGGATGCAGTGGCCAGAGTGATTGCAATTATTAAAGAACAGGGTCCCCACTTAGGCCTGTTCATCAAAGACTCTAAATGTGAGCTCTTTAGTAAATGCAATTTGAATTCCTTTCCAGTGCAGATGAAAAGGTCCAACACACCGAACTTGGTGCTCCTGGGTGCTCCAATCGGGGACCTGATTTTCTGCGCAAAATTCATCGCAAATCTTCGCTCCAAGATCCGTGGTCTGCTTTCCAGGTTGCAGCAGATTGGTCCCAAAGACCCCCAGGTTGCATATTTGTTGCTACGCTCCTGTGGTAGCTTCTGCAAATTGGTACACCTGGCCAGATCAACTCCTCCCTCCCTGGTGGCTGAAGCTCTAAGCCTATTTGACTCGGACATCCGGCGCTGCTTTACGGAATGTACTAGCGTGGATGTCTCAGACGTTGCCTGGCACCAGGCACAGCTGAGCCCTAGTAGAGGAGGCCTGGGTCTTCGAAGCCTTTACCACCATTCAAGTGCTTGCTTCATCGCGTCCATTAGTCAGTCAGGAATCACCCTTGGAGCGAACCACCATTTGGAGCAGTCCATCAATGACCTCAAGTTCTCAACCATATCATTGGGGAATCCGAGGCTGTAAGTGTCCAGGACATCCTTGAGGCCCCACCACGCCAGAGGATCTTGTCATCCAAGATTGAGGACCAGCAGCTGAGGATGTTGTTTGACCTGGCTTCTTCACCGGCACAGCGTGTACGTCTCCTCTCTGTGTCATCCCCCCATGCTTCAGCTTGGCTCTCGGTCATGCCCACACCCCAGCTCAACTTACACCTGGAGCCGCCCGAATTCCAGGTGGCTCTTAAATGGTGGCTTGGATTGGACACCTCCCAAAATGCCCGTTGTTCCCTTTGTCCTTCACATGCCCTAGATCCCCTGGGTCATCACGCTCTCACGTGTAAAAGTGGTGGGGATCTTATTGTAAGGCACAATGCTCTGCGTGACACATTTTGGGAATCTTGCAAGCTGGCATGTATCGGGGGACAACTTGAAGCAGGCAGTAGCCTAGATGAAGAGGGTAGACAAACTCGCCCAGCAGACATCCTGGTCCAGAACTGGGAGTTTGGCAAGCCGGCAGCATTGGATTTCACCGTCACATCACCGCTAAATCCCACTACGTTAAATGAAGCGAGTGTGACGGCTGGATCCACTGCGTCGGCTGCCGAAGCCCGCAAGCATGCCTCCAACGATGATAAATGCAACCGTTTGGGCTGGATCTGCATCCCTTTAGCCGTGGAGACATACGGGTGTTGGGGAGACGAAGCCATAAAGTGTCTCGACAGACTTGCGGCACGTATCGCCACTCGCACGGCTCGTTCCAAGTCTTCGGCTGTGTCGGCTCTGTACGGTAGGCTCAGCATCGTCCTGGTGAGAGCCAATGTAAGGGCCATATTAGCTAGATCTCCCACAGTTTATTGACTCCTGGTGTCTAATTAAGGTTTATCTTGTATATTTTAATTCATTTTTTTAATTTGTTTTAGTTAATAATAATGTTATTATTTATTTGGATAAAATCTGTCAGTATGATTTATTATTATTTCACAATCGATATATCATCTTCACTATTAATAATTGAATTCTGAACAAGAAGTAAGTTTGTACATGTACAACTACTACGTATACATTGGCACAGTGAGGGGGCGTAGTCCGGCCTGACATGCCAGGGTCCGGCCTGACAGGTCAGGCCAGGTCTCTGGCCTGTCAGGCCGGCCTGGCAGACCGGCTGGCCTTTGGCAGCCCTGCCTTGATGGCTTCTGATGGTGAATTGGAAGCTTATTAGCAGACACAGAACTGTATTTACACTTCCATCTGCACATTTCCATCTCCTATAGCTCTGAGGAGGGAAGATCCTGTTGATACTGCACGGTGATTTCACTCAGTTTTGAAGGCTTGGAGAACATTAAGGATGGAACTATGTTTAACAGATAACTAGCACTAACTGACAAGCTTGACAACTGCTCGTTGAGATGAGTGAGGACATGGTCAAGAAACGGTACGGCAACATTTCTCTTATAGTGTTCAATAGGGGTCGTAGATGAGACATTACTTCGATGCTGCTGCCTTCTAACAGTTTGAGGAGCTGAAACTATACAACCCACTTTATCAGCCATTCGTACAGCCTGATCATATATTATTTGAAAACCACCATCCACATTATCCCTTTCATTCTTGTATACTTTCCGAATATCCTCAATCATCTCAAATGCTTCATATATACACATCTATGGCTCTGCTTTGCAGCTTTATAGTAATGCCAGATAAATGAGATAAGTATTGATTGTCAAGGAAACAACAATGAAGCTAAAGTTGGTAATGCCATTAAGTATTTGTATTTACATCACAATCAGCATACAACTCTCCATATTCATGCAGATGCAGCTTGCATCCTATGTACTCTAGAGCGTCTACAATATAGGTAAAGGATTGGTAAAAATGCTGGTATGCTGTATAGCGTTCAAGCCCATCGAGTTTTACATAGATCCATCAGAGGCTTACGTTTACTCTTGTCAACAACTCCCTTCGATACAATCAACTCTAGCAGACCACATCTCTTCGGACTTGCCAGAAAGAAGTGGCAGCAATGTTGCAGCTGATCAACTACATTACGAACTTCTGCTAAGATATATGAATGAGTTATCACTAGATTTAACTGATGGGAACTATAATGAATATATGTTGCAAGTGGAGACAATTCTTTTATTTGTGCTTGAACACCTACATGCTCGGAAGACATATTGCTGGCGCCATCATATCCCTGACCACGGATAATCTCAACATTCAAATCATTATCCTCCAGAAATTCTATTATCTTCTCAGCAATGTATCTCCCAGTTAGACGTTCAAGTGACAAAAATGTCATGAACTCCTCCCTGATATCACCCTTGGCATCAACAAAACGAGTACAAAGTGCCAAATGCTCTGTATTATGTGAAGTAACTTCATCTCTTAATATACTGTAAAATTTAGCTGTTTTGATCTCTTGTACAATTCCAAACAACACAATATGCCTTCCCATTATATTAAGCAATTCATTATGTGTTCTAGGAGATATGTGGGTAGCATTTTTTCCATTGCAGGTGAGTATAAATGGGTATGTAGAACATCATTGTGATTTGCCATGAGCTTTAAAATACTAAGAAAATTACCAGGATTTTTGCTAGATTCCAGATCTTCACAATCCCCTATTAATTCTATACACTGTTTAGCGCAAAACTGAGTAGCTTCAATTACAAACTTCAGGATCACCCTGTTTTGGGCTATATTAGCTTTGCGTTTAGCATCCATTGTACAAATAAGCCCAGTTTCCGGATGCTTTATACTGCAAGCATTGATTGATGATGTATTTCAGAGCTGCCATGATTTTTACACTTCTCATGAAATTTATTCCATGAACAAAAGGGTTTATTCACAAGGCTGGCCATACCATCACGGATAACGCAAAAGAGTTGCAAAAAATACAAAAGACACCCTCAACTACAGTGTCATACACAATCCAAGGGTACACATCAAACCATTTGAATTGAAATTGTCTTTTGTAATTCCCAAACATAGTACAAGGAAATAAATGATACTCAGAAGGTTTATCATGCTTTTTAAGCAAAGCATACTTTTCAGAAGATTGTAAGGATTGAATGGTACTGCAAAAATTCAGAGAACTTAGCATATATCTTTCCAATGTCGCGGTGAAAACCGTCCGATTGACTTATAATAGGAGGCTGGTGAAGTTGTGGATCTAACATTATGCTAGTGCTAACAGATGACGATCAGTAGATAAGCCCACACTAGATTCAGGACCGCTAGGTGTGATTGTAGTGATACCAGGATTACGATATCACTAGTGGTGCAACAAGTGGTTGAATTTTGAACCAAATTTAAAGAAGGCTGTGCACTATCAGAAACAACGTTTACAGACGTTGAACAATAAAGGTCACTGGGACTAGTACTGGGGCGAACCTTCAGAACTGCAGCTCTTTTTCACTATAGGCAAAAAATGCTCTATAGATTTGCAGCTCGAAGCAGCTCTTTTTCTCCCTCTTTCCCTCTGCTCACGACGCCCCATAGCATCAAGCTACTGAATATGCACGACTCGGAGCTGGAAAAAGTCTTCGCGGACAACGTATTCAATTGTATCTATCACGAAGTATACACACTTCGCGGCGGTTGCACTGCAATCCCATATAGGGCCGCTAACACTAGCAACTGCAGGATGAACACTTGTATTATTAGACTGACACGTGCATAATTACACCTGCAATTTCATACACAATAGAGACCGCATAAGTGCTCTATAGAGAATGTTCCTGAGGATGGGGCGTCTCCCAATAGCTTATCAACACCTTTATTCATTGAGTACGAGTACCGCGTGTATTGTTCCCTGGCCTGTCAGATTGGGCACTCGCCCGCAAATTATTTAATGGTTAAATAGAAATTAACAATACGTAACCTTTAATTAAAATTAATATATTCATGCGTGCCAAATCGGACCTCCTAGTCCGGCGGGGTGGTGCTTCAGCACCGGTATCCTACTTTTCTGGCTCAGTTGTCGCGTTCTTAAACCATCTTTTCTGGATCAACCTTGTAGCTGTCGACGAGCCTGTCGTGCTCATAGACCTTGCCGATTAGCCTACATTGTAGCTGACGCACCCATCGTAGCTGCATCAAGAGCGCTGCTCAGGGGCGGATACAGGATTTTCCAAAAGGGGGGGTTGAGACCCGCCATACGAAATGCGGTGTGTGTGTGTGTGTGTGTGTGTGTGTGTCCGCTTCAGGTCCGATACGAAAAGCGGGGTGGGGGAGGGGGGGGGGGGGTGCTGTCCGCTATAGCCCCGACACGAAATGCGGGAGGGGAGGGGGGGGAGGGGTGCTGTCCGCTTCAGGCCCGATACAAAAAGCGGGGGGGGGGGGGGGGGGGGGGGGGGCTGTTTAGCAGAAAAGGGGGCGGCAACCCCCTCCCCCCCCCCCCCCCCCCCCCCCGGATCCGCCTGTGGCTGCTGAGTCTATGGCGTGGCTTTGTAGTCCAAAAGTACGTTAATCTTGTCCCCATCCCCAACGGACGCAGCTGCACGCGGCAGTAGGTATCCATCCGCAGCTGCTTTCGTTGGGTCTGGGGACGAGACTAAAAGCTCACTAAACTGGTAACTATTTCATAACGCGTAGATGTGACTTACCGTATGCCGATGAATAGCATTAGTAGATGCATGGTCTGGGTACGAAATTGTTTGTTTATATACCAAATTAGGACTCCTCGCTTTTTAATTTCCCCCCGAAGCGTCATACATGTTTCTGACACCTAAAGATAAAATCCGGAATATATGCTGAAGCGATTGATGCTGTTGGCGCTCATGGACAACGTTTCGAGCTCGAGTTCTTCGCGGCGGAAGGAGGAGGAGGAGGAGGAGGAGGAGGAGGAGGAGGAGGAGGAGGAGGAGGAGGAGGAGGGGCAGTGGGAGGGTAGGAGGAGGAGTAGATGAACAAATGGGGGTGAATAACAGACATGGGCACGAATATTTTCGTTCTGAAAAAGCGCGCGTTGTTGTGACACAGAGCCAACGCAAAACTGTTCTTATTTGGGTTATCGTTCGATAGGGACAAAGAGGGAGTGATCCGATTTATCGTCGTCCATCCAGACGCGAGTCATGTTTTTTAATGACATTCATTATACCGCTATATGAACTCTAGTTCGGATTACCTATTCCATATCAATATGCGGTTAACCTAACCCACAGACAGTTTGCGTAGGCGGTACCTGTAGAATAGATTCTCTCACCGTTCCTCCACTGTACTTTTTACTGATTTCGGAAGCAAACCTTATGTGCTGGAACTGGGACTCCTTTTATTCTTCCACCTCCCCTGAAAACAATCGTAAAATGGTTACCAATATTTGAACATGACGACAGTATGAAAAACTTGAATGAAATAACAGTTTTTCGCTGGTGAAGGATATGAAATACTTTTTTGGGGTTGGGGGGGGGGTGTGGTGTGGTTGGGATATGTAATATAAATACAAATATGTGAGCGCTCTAAATATCCGTTGTCAAGCCGCTTGTCACTTGCCAACGGATATTTAGAGCGCTCACATATTTGTCACCCATTCTGAAACTTTGTCGTGCATGTCGCGCATGCTGAAACCAGTGTTGCCGCGATTCTAATTATATCGTCGATTACGAATTAATGGATCGCAATTAGTATGCATCGTCGAGTCACTATATCGATGAATATTCATAGCTCATTAAATCGTCGATACACGAGCCTAATCGACGATCTAATCAAAAATGGCTTCATAGGGCAGTGGCTATAGCAGTGTAGGGAATTTGCCTAGTAAACACTAAGCAGTAAGCTTATAATGATTGTACTGCAACTGTATTTGTTGTAAACAGATGTATGATGCTGTAAAAATGGCTTCTTTGAACCATACAAAGTGCACGCGCGCACAGACCACGCGTATAAGAGTTTTGTTCATATTGATCTCTTATGATGAAGTTGTAATACAATTACGGGAAATTTGTGACTTACAAAAGGACTCATAAGTCTGCACGATTGTGTTGTAAAAATAAGACTTGGTGAAGATGGCAGGGCAAAATCCGCCATCTTTTTCTCTGCTGTATGTTCTTTGTGGTTGAGAAAACACGCTCGGATGGTGCCGATGAGGCTGAAATAATAGCAAGGTACTTGCGAGCCAGAGCAGCAACGTGTGTATGCAGCCGGATGTGTTGTCCCGCACATCAGAGGTTTTTTTTTTTTTTTTTTTAATGGTCTCTCAGTTTCAGGTTCATTGAGGTAATGTACTATGTGCGCATGTACACGCATACACACATACGCACATACACACCCATGCAAGTAAAAATGGCAAGCTGGTGACAACCATGGTAAAAGATTGTCACTGTCACGTTTTGCCAACTTGTTACAACCTTTCACGAGGTTGAAGTCAGCCTTGTGGTGAAGATGTTAATAAATATGCATGCACCTAGCTTGCATGCATGCAGTACACCACAAAACTGGGTAAAAAAGATTTGAAAAACATATTAAGAACACAAAAGGCACAAAAAGGGACCACTGATATTGCTGTGTTGCTTGTCATTGATAGATGTTATGATTCGACTCTGCAACAAACTTGTATTGCAATAAAGATACGGATGAAATGAATTCTTCTTAAGATTTGATTGTAGCCCTGTGGATTAGCCTGATGATTCCAGGATGGACACGGTAGTGGGTGACTTGTTGCAGGAAAATATGGATCCATTATTTTATTTTTACAAATTGTGCAGCAATCTATGTACATATATGTACCTGCTGCATTTTCAAATTGTTTCCGTAGCTCAGGATTTTGTCCACACTTAGATGTGACCGGTTAAGACAAACGGCGCCCTGCACATGCGTGAACCACGGCTAGACTGAATTGAAGAACAGTACAAAGTGACTATAAAAATTGATATAATGTAGTTGCAGGCTGTTAACATAAATAACCAGAGCAGGTAAACGCTGTTGTGCTATTCCATCATCTGTATGGATGACAATAATTGCATATAACCCCCCCCCCCCCCCCCCCCCCAGGTTAAGTACCGCTATGTCTCTCCCCCACCCCAGGACAGACTTGTAAATGCCTGCCCCCTGGACAAGCTTCTATTTTGTTCCCCCCCCCCATACACACACACACTACCAATGGCCAGTGATAGCTTTACATTATATGTAGGAATCACCTGTGTTCTCCATTGTGGCTCCATCTGTTGTGATGGTTACTGAAGATGCCTGTGCAAGACTTTTCTTTAGCTGCACGGATGGGTAATTATTATTAGAATCAGTTCAATATATGATGAATCTACCAGGTCTTTCACCTCTTCATATTTAGTTTCAACTCTGTGGTAGTACAAGAACCTCGTGCGTGAGATTTTTGAATAAACTGTCGAAAAGACCCCACACAATGGCATCCACTAATAGGTCATTTGCTTCCTTCACGCTTTCCTCGCTAAAGTTAGGTGGCAAGCCAAAACATATCTCGGGGCTGCCAATGAGAGGCTTTGAAAGTTCTGGCCTGAAAAATCGTGCACCACACATCACCAAGAAGGACACACATCACCAAGAAGGAATAACAGCAAACTAATTTGACGACTTATAGCAAGCACAGTTTCTTTTGGATGTGTTGTTCCGCGCGCACGTGACACAACGTTATGACACAGCTTACTTGGCGGGAGGGGAATCTCGCAGAAAGCTGCCGTTCTATTGTGAAGTGCTTCCACTCACAGCTTTGCGCATTCCTTGTGGTCGTACTGCTACATGTACAACACTCACGATCCACTGCACACTCCCTTCAGACATTGTCATTTTAAGTAAAATTAGTGAGTGTCGCTATGAATAAAAGGCGGTATCGTCGAGCCTCGCGATACCTACTTATTAAACATCGCCGATTATCGATACCGGATGCGATACAGGATATGCATCGACGATCACGAGATCGTTTCCGGATCGCGGCAACACTGGCTGAAACATTCTACCATACATCGCGAAACGTTCTGGCTTTGTGTGGCATTCGAAACCATGTGTGATCTTTGGCAGGGCTACTTCCGTCTGACGGATAAATTACGTAAGCTGACGCCCCTGGGATAAATAATTCGGAATGTGTGTCATCCCGGGAAGGTTCGCACTACGTTACACATATCAGGAACTACGATAGTAGTTCCTATATAGGAATTGACCCGGGTCGTGAATATCATTAAAAAAACGCGACCCGCGTATCACTCGCGTACCAAGAAACGGATAGTTTAGCTCTTTGTTCCTATCGAACCAGAAGGCAAAGACGGTCATTTTAATGTTTTGTCCCAGTTTTCAAACTGTTTCCTTTAAGAGAACAAAAAAGTTCGTGTTTTACCTCGTCCCCAGGCCAAATCTTCTCCGTCGTCGTCGTCGTCGTCGTCGTCGTCTTCTTCTCGGGTGAGTATAACTCCTGATAGGAATGGTTTTAAAGAGCGCCAATTATACCAATCGCTTTAGAATCTCCTGGAAGGCCATCTTCAACTATCAGTTGTATGAATAAAGCATAAAACTGACATACGTAATCATTACGTAATCCGTAGTGTTAAATAGAAGCGTTCCCATGGCGACATTTACGTATATTGGGCAAACAAAAGAGGACGTGTTTGAATTCTCCCGCGTTACGTTCCTTACAGTGATCTCAAACAAAAGCTCGTGACGGTAATTGAAGCGGAGGGTGGGGATGGGGGGGGGGGGGGGGGGGGGGCACTTGCCAGTATTAATAATCGATAAAAAATGATAATTAAAAAATAGAGGAAACAAGTAAAGAAAAACATTCTCTAACGAGAAAGTTGGTGGGATATAGGAATTGGAGGCAAAAGTGGTGTAAAAAGGAGGAGAACAAGATTTTGAGAAAAGGGTAAATGAGACAAAAGTCCTATATTTAGCACGTGTAAATGTAACAGAACCAAAAGAAGTGCTAAACATAGGATTTTTGTCTCATTTACCCTTTTCTCAAAATCTTGTTCTCCTCCTTTTTACACCACCTTTGCCTCCAATTCCTATATCCCACCAACTTTCTCGTTAGAGAATGTTTTTCTTTACTTGTCATCTCATTCGGGTTCCAAGGCTCGTGGTAGTGATGTACAGTAGGACCTCGTTAAGAGCGTACTCGTTAATCATAGGCGGCCCCAGTGGGGGGCGGGGGCCAGTGGGCCATGGCACCCCCCTCCCCTGGTTATGGCGCCCCCCAGCCCCTATAAGTAAATTTACTGTAGCGCTGCAATATGATTACTACATGTAACATGTAACTATGTGTAACTAACACTCATCTGAGCGTACAAATAGCGATTTAGAAATGACTAAGATCATAATGCCCCCCCCCCCCCCCCCCCCTTTGGCGCCCTTCGTGGGGTTGGCCCCTCCCTTCGGTAAGCACTGGGGTCGCCTATGTTAATAGCGCATTTCCTCGTTAGATAATAGAAAATTATTTCATGGTTGACCGCACATCATCCAATGTGCAAAATATGGTAGTAGCGCAGGAAACAAACGTGGCGCTTCAAATGGGGGAAGACTATTGCGGCATTATCTCACAAGCCTGGGAACCCGACCAATGGGTCTTGTTAACTAATGACGCAATAATGGTTAGGACACCAAAATACATGGCGGCGAGTGAGTCAACGTATGTGTGAGCCACTGCAAACCCTGTACATAAGGTAGCACTTGAAGTTTTATATGAAGACTCGCTGTACCCTGTGCTGTTAACTATCAGCTAATCCTATTGATTTATTGTCTTTAAGGTCACGAACAGAGCGCAGAGAGATGGCGGTATCACAAAGCAAAAATGTTTCAGGGAAAGCTGCTAGTACTTTAATATCAGTTTGCTGCCGTCTGAATTACAAGCCACGAGAGATCTGGTTTATTTTGGTATGCGGCACGTTCCTATTGGGCTCGAGCAACATATTAGCAACGGTCCTTATCACAAAGTTTGGCCAAATCTACGATGAAAAATATATGTACCTCGAAGTTGGCATATTTGGGCTTCAGTTTGGTACACAATGTCTATTCATAATTACGGGAATATTGGCTGATCTGAAGTTTGGTCGATACAAGGTGATAGTACTAAGTACCATCTTCAGCTTTTCACTGTTGCTGGTATCGTCGACTATCTGCCTGATCGGTGTTTTATGCGGTGAGGGTGACCCTCAGGTAGTGCTGATGTGGATTGGAGCAGCGTTTTTTATTGGCCATTTCATTGCTGCAGTATTTTTCCTCGGAACGGTACTCCAGTTCGGACTAGACCAGCTTACCGAGGCATCTTCCGATAAACTAAGTTCCTTCGTACACTGGTATGTGTGGACCCAGGCACTAAGTACAATTCCCCTCTGGTCTACACCATCGGATGAGCAGATTTTTATTTTTTTGACCACTTCCATCATCATTTGCATCGTAATGCTTATACTTAGTGTTTCTGTTCATAAAGGTGTACGTGGATGTGATGCCAAATTCATATGTGAGCCTCCAAATATTAGTCCTTACAGGCAAGTCCTAGAGATTCTGCTGTTTGCTAAAAGCCACAGGATTCCATTGCATAGGAGTTCTTTAACTTACTGGGACGACAGCCCTCCATCACGGTTGGATCTGGGCAAAAATAAACATGGAGGTCCCTTCACCAACGAACAAGTAGAAGATGTGAAAACGTTGTTTAGGCTACTCTTTGTCCTGACATGTATTACGATCATGCGCATAGTAACAACCATATCTTTGAATCCTGCATTTGAACACCATTTGGGCAGCGCACAACAAACAAGCTACTCGAACAACCCAACTGGCACAAGCTACATGATTATTCATCTATTGTATCGCGCTGGTTTCGTTATAATTTTCTTGATCCCCCTTCATGAGCTTGTTATACGCCATATATTTGGACCTCATTACCTTCCTGGTATGATGAGTAAGATTAATATGGCAGGCTTTTTGTTGTCTGCAAACATGGTAACTAACCTCTTGATTGATGGCGTGGGACATTATGTGACAACACAAGACGTCCAATGTATGTTTTTAGCATTCTATGGAGATAAGCCTCTTTCAGACCAGGTGCAAGCCATAAACATCACACCTCTGTTTCTCATTCCATCTGCTCTCATGGTTGGCATTGCCATCCTTCTATTAAATACCTCCATATTAGAATTCATAGTTTCTCAAGCACCATACCCAATGAGGGGGATGATCATCGGGTTCTACTACTTCATCTCTGGTGCTTTTAGTCTGCTTGGAATTGGCTACAATAAAATATTTCAATTGTCACGTGCACCATTCTCATCACTGCCTTGGTTCAGCTGCTGCTCATGGTTCTACATCGTCAGTATCACATTGTGGCTCATTGCTTATGCTTGCATACTCGTGGTAACGCGCAGATACAAGTACCGGGAGAGAAGTGAAGTTATTAATGAGTACCAGTTTGTAGAGAACTACTACAGCTCAGCACACCCAAGGGTGTAAGCACCTTACGATCTGAAGCACGCCCACATGTCATGCACATATAATGTTGTATGGTGTATAATCTATAATGTACTATCAAAAGATATATATGTATATGTAATGACTTGAACTAGCCGGCACGCGTACAGGTGTCGCAGCAGGGCCGCGACAGCCCCACACGGAAGGTCAGCCACCAGAAGGTATAAATACAAAATGTCTCCTGCAAAACATACGATGTTTACAACCGCAAATGACGTCATGACGTCACAACACACCAACACAAATCGTCCAATGGGAACCGGCCATGTGTGACCCTTGCGGTTGACCTTTCTCGAAGGATTCGTCACGGGCGTGGCCCGGATATACTATATTCCTCCCCACTTAAAATTTCACTCCTCTTCTGCGGTTCTGGGCTCAACATCTTTCCTCTGCTCAGTCTTCGGTCTTTAAGCTCTCTCCCCAGTGGCAGTAGAAACTCTATCCTCTCCCTGGTGGCAGCATTACTATCCTCTACCTTGTTGGAGCCTCGAGGTTTCTCTGTAGAGCTAGAGAGATTTCAATCTCAGCTGGTAGATACAACTAGGGTACTCTCCTCTCAGTAAGACTTCTCTCCGTGGCAGTAGATCCTGCTTCTCCCCGCAGCGGCAAAGCTAGCTCTTTCTCCCTGGGGGTAGACTCTTTCTCTCACCCCAGCGGTAGAGAATCTTCCTCCCAGGCACACACTTACAGTAGAGGCACTCTTTCAGTAGAAGTCGCACTTTTTCTCCTCCCCTCGTGGCTAGGACTCCTCTACGTCGTCACAGGCTCCTATTCGCGGCGGCTTCATCCTTCCCATTGGGGGTCATGGCATTATCCTTTCCTCTCCTTTCCCAGGATTGCACCAGACATGCCATGGAACCGCAACTGCTCCTCTCCAGTGTAATGATTCTCCTCCTCGGTGGTAGGAACTCTCTGTCCTCCCCAGTTAATTGAGATTCATATATAGTCACACATACCTCACACTAACACAATTCTAATATCACTCAGAACAGTTATGCCTTATAAGTCCAACCCTTCTCAGTACTCGGGAAGCAAATATGTTTTCATATGAGTGGTGCATTAATTTATATGTCCATGTGCGTTTATATTTAGTAAACCTAGATGTAGCTTCTACGCAATACTTGGCCTTATGGTGTTTGAGCGGACCTTCAGCTGATATGTGCATGCCATGCAGGATGACTCCATCGCACACTTTCAATTGGAAGCTTGCTCACACATTTTCTGTTGCAGCCTTGTTCATATGCCTGTGCACACCTTTACGATATAGTGAGAGCAATCCTAATTGGCCAGGATGAGATTATGATGTGAACTATTCCCTGTGAGCCCAAATGGAGCTGGTTTGGGAGAATTTTAAAATGGCACAAGTGTATAATGTGTTACTAAACATCATTTGATTCAAGTCAACAAATCACTTTCAACATTATCAAGTAGTCCATCTACTGTAGTAGGCCAGGGACCTGATCCATCAGTGACAGCCAGAACCTGAAGCAGCACCAAGTTTGCTCGTCGATGGAGGGTGGCAATTCATTGCAAATGATTGTGGTGTCAAGTGTGCCTATAATGCGGTGGGAGCAAAAATATTCCATCGACCAATCATGCGTTTAGATAGGTGACCAATTTATGTACAGCAAAACGCGACAGAACAATTCCTCATGTGCATTGATTAGAACAACACGCTATTACATGACTTTGACACATTGCTCAATATTAGATCAGAGCACACGCCACTGTGCAGTACTGAGGCATAGTGCTTTGGCACTATACAGAGCAGGCAGCCATGAATAATTACATATATATAATTATATACATATATGCATGGTCAGTTCACGCGAAAATGGCTCTTCGCTATATATTTTTTAAGTTATAAAAATGGCTCACGTTTGAATCGATATAACTTCGGAACTGTAAACGCTATTGAATTCCTATTTTCACCACTTCATACTACACCAGTTCTATATGGTAAAATTGATTTTGGGGTCTTGGATCGGCTTAGTGCCAGTGTTGCAACGTCCGATACCCCTTTGGTTCAAACTCCCCATATCTTTTGGCAGGAAATCTCAATTCACATCACATTGCATTCATACGCAGAGGGATTATCGATTTGTCCTGTTCGTTAATTTTTACATTACCCGTTACAAAGATATAGCTTTGTACATATTTCCAGCTTGATTCGCGCGATTCTATGGCCAGAGACAGCATGAATATTAAACTCTTCCTGTTGATAACCTATTACCACGCCTACAAGACCCTATTGCGTGATTGCGTTGCACATCGATCGTTAATTTGCTCATGTCCAGCAATTATGGACATCCATACACGTCAATGCATTGAAAAGTATTTGATTGTTTTCAAACATTAACGCAGTAGGATTATTTTTTTAGCTGAGAAAGCATGAGGCAAATGATGGGAAGTGCAGGGAGCTTGGGTGGGTCTGTGTCCCCATGGTCGTTGAAGCTTATGGGACTTGGGGTGCTGAAGCCATGGAGTCATTGTCGTGTCTGGCCTAGCAACCAGTTCAAACATGGCAAAAGCAGCTGTCCTCAATAGCCTGTATGGCAGGCTGAATCTTAACCTTGTTAAAGCAAATGCCACTGCAATGCTGTCTAGATGCTGTGCCTCGGACATGTACACTGTTTAGATTAGGTAGTTTCTTATTTTATTATGATGTGTCATGTTATAACGTACGTAAAATATATATATTTTTTCATTAAATTCATAGTCGGGGTCAAAACCTATATGGAAGTCTCTAGCGAGACTTCCGATATGTGGGACAGTCTCCGAGAAAATGGCCCTTCGCTATATAATTTTAAAGTTATAAAAATGACTCACGTTTGAATCGCTATAACTTCGTAACGGTACACGCCATTGACTTCCTATTTTCAACACTTCATACTACATGCACCATTTCTATAAGGTAAAATAGATTTTGGAGTCTTGCATTAGCTTTGTGCCAGTGTTGTAACGTCCGATACCCCTTGGGGTTCAAACTGGCCATATCTTTCGGCAGGACGTCTCAATTAACTTCAAATTCGGTTTATACGCAGAGGGGTCCTGTACCTATCGATATGCCCTGTTCGTTAATTTTTACTTGATCCGTTACGGAGATACAGCTGTGCAAAGTAATTGCACATTTTTCGTTCATTCCGCGCCATTAACCTACTGCAACCTTGTTCCCGCTACTCCGAGTACATGAATATACAATAACCTCCCGTGCCCATGCCACTGTATTAATCTGTACAACTGAAGTACCACCGTTCTTGCAAACGTCAGTGGTTCTTTTCTATAATGGACAAGATTCGTTAAGCGATCGAAATGTGTGGGATTCAGTTACCATCACCATACAAAAAACACGGTACGTATTACCAGTACCGATGCGCGCGCACAACATTATGTGTCCCTGTCGATTCGGTCATACTCTTTGGGTGCCACTCATTGCGTGGCCATTTATAGGCTCACAACCTATAACAGTACGTCAGAGCCATGAGATATAGTGCACGGTGTATCAGCTAGGCTAGGGGAGAGGCGCGGTCGAGTTAAAGACACATGCAGCGCAGCTAGGCTGGAACACATGTAACTCTTCCTAATTGTCGGGATCTGGCACATATATTTTAAACGCCCACCGTTTTTCATTTCATCTGCAAGGCTGGCACACACACACACCCATGAACCAACAAATACACACGTCTAACGTCACAATTATACACACTCTTTCCACTTATTTTCCCCTTGCAGTACACCCTGTAAATTGTTATGTGCTACATGGATTCACGCATAAGCTTTGTCTAGTTGAACTTCTTTTCTATGTCTTTCGGTTACAGTGCTTTCACTGGCCTACTATACAACCCTCTTTCTCAACTATTTGTATTCTGACTGATGTATTTTTCACGTGTAACTGGATTGTGTGTTTTATGCGTAGTGGTATGGAAGCATGCATGGAGGCCTTGGGGGCAAAGGCCCCAACATTTTTTTCAGAGGAAGGCCCCCCTCCCAACTCCTACCCCCATTGATGGTATGTACTGGATTAATGTGCTGTATGTACTGGACTATTTTTTCCTGTCTCACAGTACCTGCCACATCATGACGTACCATGCCTCATGTCTCATATTCCATTACATGCATCCATTTACACACTCACAAACTCATATATACACAACACTCACAACTACATGTATCCCATGCCAATCACTATATACGCTGAAGCTCTGAGTGTGTACCATTGAGAGGTTTAAAAAGACTTAGGTCTTACTATTTATTACCATCCTTTGTTATACCAGAGCCCTGATCTTTACATGATCTTTTGGGAAAAGCAGGAATAATGTTCCTGCTGGGCTTATATACAAAAGTAGGTCCAGTATAAAGTCCCTCTTACAGAGTGGTAATCTACAAGTAATATCACTAAAGATAAATAGCACAGATTCCTAGAAGGGGCCCATGTATAATGCTATACATACACACGCACACACACGCACACACACACATACATATAAGTGCTACTTAGAAATAGTGCTTCTGGTGTGTATGACTGTCAGTTTGCTATGCCCAGATGCAAAGCTACCCATGGAAGACACCCATGGAATGTTGATTTACATGAGATGGTGGCAAATAGATAGGCTAATGCCTTTGTGTTTAGGACTCTGCAATTAATGAGACATACCGTCACAAACCCTCTGAGGATCACAGCACTTGGTGTCATATTTTGTGTCTGTTTTTGGATCTGGTGCAGTGCTGCTTCCAAACATGTTACAGACCTGTGAGTTCCATAGGCTTTTGCATTTGGTCATATGTGTCGCAACAAACTTGACAGTCATCCTCACCTGAACCACTAATTCTTCTTGTAAGTAGCATTGGAATTTCAGTGTGCGTGTGTGTGTGTGTGTGTGTGTGTGTGTATGTGTGTGTGTGTGTGTGTGTGTATGTGTGTGTATGTGTGTGTGTGTGTTTGTGTGTGTGATGTGAGTGTTTGTGTGTATGTAGCATTGGAACCTTTCTTTCTTGGAGGATTTGCAATTTATTTTGTAATATGTTGACAAGAATTGTACGGTACGTACTACCAGTACCGATACGCGCGCATAACATCATGTAGAAATCGTGTCCCCGGCCGTCGATTTGGTCATACTCTTTGGGTGGCACTCATTGCGTGGCCATTTATAGGTTCACAACCTATAACAGTACGTCAGAGCCATGATATATAGTGCACGGTGTATCAGCTTGGCTATGGGAGAGGCGTGGTCGAGTTAAAGACACATGCGGGCTGGAACACATGTAACCCTTCCTTATTATTGGGATATGCGTTCTGCTGGCACATATAACACCCACCATTTTTCATTTCATCTGCACGGCTGGCACAACACACCCATGAACCACACCCATGAACATACACACGTCTCATGTCATGACTATTCACACTCTTTCCACCATAAGACATATTCTTTTCCCCTTGCTGTAAACCCTGTAAATTGTTATGTTGTGTGCTACATAGATTCACTCATATGCTTTTGTCGATTTGAACTTTTTTTTCTATATCTTTCGGTTACAGTGCTTTCACTGGCCTATCTATTTTTGCTATGTTTATATTCAGATTCATTCTCTTTATGTTTGGTCCTACATGTGCAAGTAACATTACCTTCTATTTCTTTAGTGGTCATAATTGTATCAGCACAAAATGGTAGTATGTCTTGTCAGACTCATGCCCTCCACTGTTGTATGCTCATATCCCATGGCCTCCTCTACATGGTCATGTCCAAAGGACTCCATGTCACTGATGTGGATGTATTTCACACATGCAACTGGATTGTGTGTTGCATGTATTGGACTGGTGTCAGTGGGATAGGAAGCACGGGGGTCGTGGGGGCAAATTTTCTTGTTTCATCAATTAAGCATAGTGAAAGATGTCCTTAACTATATTTTTGACCAGTTTTTTAATTTCTGTTGATTCCTGATTTATACTGAACAGAAATGCACATTGTTCCATACATGTCAATGGACGCGTGCGCGGAAAATTAACGGACGTTTGCAATGACGCGTCAGGAATACGTAATGAGCGTCCGAAATTTCTGGCAATGTGTACAGCATACGGTAAGATTGTCGACGTTCTTCGATGTAGGCACACATCCAGATAAGGCAGCATGGCGCCGTTTAAGGTGAGTGGAGACTAGCCGACTCGTTAATTTGGTTGCAATGGCTAGGCCGGTGTCGGAGCAGATTCTGCCCCTCCTCAGATTTTTTCCCCCCGGACATAATCTGCTAGCGGAAATTGTCCCCCACGGACATAATCCGCTAGCAGATATTGTCCCCCTTCCACACATATTGTGTCCCCCCCCCCCCCCCCCCCCCCCCCCCACACCCACGGCCGGCCTCCAACCGATGCTTGGCCGTCCCGGTTTTTTTTGTTGGTGTCAGGTCCTATAAGCCCTGCCCGCTTTTTGCATCGAGCCAGAAAGGTAAGTTTAGCACACACACACACCCTCCCCCTTCCCCTTCAGTCCCGCAGTGCTATCAATCTATACCTTCTCGCCAGACGTCCTGGCTACGGCCCTGAATAGCGTCCCCTCTGCCCTTCTATAAGTTGCACGTGGTGCGCTTTGCAGTTGCTAGTAGCTATTATAATTAGCTTTCAATAGTCAGCTGCAGCATTACGGATGAAGAAGAGTACGATGCCATTTTCAGCTTTCTGGAGTATGGTACTTAGTTACCCCTCTGCATGGCATCACAAGGATCTAAAGCGAGCTCAAGTGTGTCACAGCAAAAAAAAAAGACGTAAATCATAATTTGATTCCTCAAGTGATCTGTTTTTTCATATCTTTATCAAAACTGTTATCATTTTGGTACAGATATGAAAAAACAGATCAATATATGCGGTCGATAGCGGCGTATACTGTACCACAAAAAGGAGCAAAAGGATAATATCTTCAAGTTCCTAGAGGCGTAGAAGAAATAGAACGAATCTATCATTCATGGCATTCGTCCAAAGAAAGCTGCAGTGCACGTATACGTGGTTCGGTTATCGAATTAGTACTTCATACATGATCGAAACCAACTATTTACAGCTTTTGCTTAGTCTTTACGCAAGCTGATTTTGTACAATGCACGGGTTGAAACGGTTTGTAGATTACGAACGTCGATAACCAAGCGCCCGAAAAGGTCCGAGTATTAACATTGACTCAAGTTAGGATCGATCCAACAATCATAATAGCACTTTTTACATTTGGTGGACACATGGGAAGGGATATAGCAAGAGAAAATTAAGGTTTCATCGAGGTTCTTCTGGAAGACGCAGATGAAAGATGTATACATGTATAGGTGCATGAGTTCGTTAAGACGTGCGATGTTTGCCAAAACACCAACGGTGCCAAGTTTATGAAGACCGTAGCCCTCTGCATCCCATATACCTATACAACCTAGTGTTTGGCATCAAGTTAGTTGCAATCAAGACTACCTTAAGTTAATGCATGCATGTATCAATTTAGGTTGGATAGATCCTCTCCAAAACCTGAACGAGGCAATTGTTACATCATTACCTTGTTCTAAGTGGCCGGAGGCTGAGCCTATAGCTGACAAGACTGCAAGAACAGTTCTGAGTTTCTGCATAAGATTGTATGCAGGCAAATGCATATGAATTATTAATTCAGTTTACATACAAGGCTATAAGCATATATAAGCATATCATAACATGCAACTTCTTTACAGGCATGGTTGCACCAATGTCACCATATCAGATCAAGGACTTGAATTTGAGAACAGAGTCAATGCAGTACTGTTTCAATTAACGGGAACTGAACACAGGATATCTACAGCATATACCATCCTAAAACTTCTAATGGTTTGGTATAATTAAACACTGCAACGATCCCTAGCGATATTTATGTTTATTGTGCATGTCTGATGCCTGACACCACTAACGGAGATTGGTGCAATGTGACATCTGTCACAAATGGTTCTTTATCAAATGTGTTGATATTCTCACACTTCTCAACACTATATGAGGACAAATGGTGTTGCTCTTCCTATGCATGTGGATAACCATTTCAGTATAGTTCTATACGAATGGAATTTGAGTGTAGCCAACAGTGTTGGGGTCTAGCTGTTGTTAGGTGCTAATATGTGCAGGTATGCTGATGCAATGTCTGTGGAGGTCTTGTGTCGATGGGTGTTGATATGCTGGTATGCTGATGCAAGGTCAGGGGGTGGTAGAGGCCTCGTGGCAAGCTGTTAATGAGTGTTGAATTAGCGTGCGCATAGTGGCCATGTGGTGTGGTTGTATAAGAGATGGTCTATGTGTGAATGTAAGCATTCTAGGCGTCGTGTGCACGGTTACTGTTGTGGCAACTCACCCCCTCCCCCCCCCCCCCCCAAAAAAAAAAAGCCGACACTGGTAGCGGCGTGATGTCTTAACGCACACAAGCTCCAAGTCAGAGAGGTACGAGAATACGGCAGCCAGGTACTGAGAGATGAGGGAGAACAGCCACATGCAAGCAATCAAGTGCTTCTGTTGCAAAATGCACTAATGTGTTCTATTATGCTGTTTTTTGGGCAGAGCAGTGTTAACTAGGTTTTTTTTACTCACTATGTGAGGTTTTTTCCCTTGAGGTGGTGTGGGTCCATCGCCTCAAAATTACTATAGGTAGCTGGCCACTGCTCAGTGTAGGTTGAACTAGATGACAGTGGTATGTGACAAGTTGTAAATTTTAGTTGGTAATGACAGTGACGTCCACATGCAGCAGATGCATGCATCACCAATGATATGTCATAGTGGGTTGGGTGAAGCGAGCATGATATAGGAGTATGTGATTACTTTACACAGTTGTATCCCCGTAGTGGATAAAGTAAAAATTAACGAATAGAACAAATCAATAGCGACAGGATCGACCCTTGCACGCACGTATCGAACTTGAACCGATTTGGAGACTCCTACCTGGAGATGTAGCCGTTTTGAATGTTCTAGCAATATAACCTATCATGGGTTATTAAAAAGGTGATGATGCAACAACCTAGTAGGCACTGCCAACAGTTAGGCAGAAACATCATATGTCCCCCCCCCCCCCCCCTCTTTTTCCCCCCTCTCCTTACTAATAGTGTACTTTGTTTTTGGAAAGACCTTAGTGCTATGACATGCACGCATACTTGTTCTAACTTCCACGTAGAGCATGTACAATGTACAAGGTACTTTTGATTCTACCATGTACCATTCTACAATGCTTGCTTGTCTAAGTAAACCACTGGCCACCCACAATCTGTACTGATAAGGGTATAATAATATTCATAAAGTTATACCAACATACATTCCCTTGTGTAGAGCTCTAGAGTTCAGTTCTTGCACAGGCTCTGTATATAATCTCTTATAATAGCCTTTTCTAGTTGCATGTAGTGTGCACATCCCAAAAAAATCCATTCCGCTGACTCCTAGGTGTAAACATATATCGAGGTGAACACTTCCTTTGAAACAAAGTGGTTAATATTAAATACCCTCCCTACCCAAGAAGGTGGAAGGGGAGGAGGAGAATGAGGAGGAGGTAGAGGAGGGGGGGAGGAGGTAGAGAAGGGGGGAGGAGGTAGAGGAGGGGGGAGAAGGTAGAGGAGGGGGAGGAGGTAGAGGAGGGGGAGGAGGTAGAGGAGAGGGAGGAGGAGGTAGAGGAGGGGGAGAAGGAGGAGGTAGAGGGGGGGGTGGGGAGTAGAGGATGGGGAGGAGGAACAGGAGGGAGTAAAGGAGGGAGAGGGATGGGTGCAACTGGAAGAATGGAAGGAGGAAGAGAGGGAGGAGGGGAGGATGCAATCAGTAAGAAGGTAGAAGTCGGAGGATGAGGAGGAGGAGGAGGGGGAGGTGTGGATGCAA
The DNA here is from genome assembly GCA_963681505.1 of Eunapius fragilis. Taxonomy (NCBI): domain Eukaryota; kingdom Metazoa; phylum Porifera; class Demospongiae; order Spongillida; family Spongillidae; genus Eunapius; species Eunapius fragilis. Next base: position 16,363,913 of record OY811971.1, read on the forward strand.
GGAGGAGGGGGAGGGGGAGGTGTAATAGGAAGGAAAGTAGAAGGGAAAATGAGAGGGAGTAAGTCGAGGAGGAGGAGGGGGAGGAGAGGAGGAGGAGAGGAGGAGGAGGGGAGGAGGAGGGGAGGAGGAGGGAGGAGGATGGGTGGATGAAGGAAGATAGGAGGAGGAGGGGGAGGGGAGGAGAGGAGGAGGAGAGGAGGAGGAGGATGGGTGGATGCAAGAAGATAGGAAGAGGAGGTAGATGAGGAAAGAGAGGTAGAGGAAGAGGAGGAGAAGGTGGGGGTGGATGCAACGGGAAAGATGGAAGGAGGAGGGGAGGATGCAACAGGTAGGAAGGTAGACGTAGGAGGATGAGGAGGAGGAGGAGGGAGGTATAGATGAAATTAAAAGAAAGGTGGAGGGGTAGGTGTAATGGGAAGGAAGGTAGGAGGTAAAATGAGAGGGAGTAAGAGGAGGAGGAGGGGGAGAGAGGAGGAAGAGTTGAAGAGGGGAGGAGGAGGATGGGTGGATGAAGGAAGATAGGAAGAGGAGGAAGAAGAGGGGGAGGAGAAGGTGGGAGTGGATGCAATGGGAAGAATGGAAGGAGGAAGAGGGGGAGGATGCAACGGGTAGGAAGGTAGAAGTAGAAGGATGAGGAGGATGAGGAGGAAGAGGAGGGGGAGGTGTGGATGCAATGAAACGAAAGGAGGAGGGGGGTAGGTGTAATAGGAAGGAAGGTAGGAGGGAAAATGAGACAAGTGAGAGGAGGAGGAGGGGCAGGAGAGGAGGAGGAGAGGAGGAGGAGGAAGGGAGGAGGTGAGGGGAATGGGGAGCAGGATGGGTGGATGAAGGAAGATAGGAGGAGGAGGGAGAAGAGAAGAAGGAGGTAGAGGAGGGGGAGGAGAAGGTGGGGGTGGATGCAACGGGTAGAATGGAAGGCGGAGGAGGGGGAGGAGGGGAGGATGCAATTGGTAGGAAGGTAGAAGTAGGAGGATGAGGAGGGGGAGGTGTGGATGCAATCAAAACAAAGGAGGAGGGGAGGGGTAGGTGTAATAGGAAGGAAGGAAGGAGGAAGAATAAGAGGGAGTAAGAGGCGGAGGAGGGGAGGGGAGGAGGAGGGGAGGGGAGGAAGAGGGAGGGGAGGAGGAGGGGAGGAGGAGGAGGGGAGGAGGAGGAGGGGATGAGTAGGTGGAGGAGGAGGGAAGGAGGAGGATGGGAGGAGGAGGATGGTGGATGAAGGAAGATAGGAAGAGGAGGGAGAAGAGGAGAAGGGGGTAGAGGAGGGGAAGGAGAAGGTGGGGGTGGATGCAACGGAAAGAATGGAAGGAGGAGGGGAGGATGCGACGGGTAGGAAGGTAGAAGTAGGGGAGGGGAGGAGGAGGAGAGGAGGAGAGGAGGAGAGGGGAGGAGGGGAGGAGGAGGGAGGAGGAGGGGAGGAGGGGAGGAGGAGGGGAGGAGGGGAGGAGGGGAGGAGGAGGGGAGGAGGGGAGGAGGAGGGAGGAGGAGGGGAGGTGGAGGGAGGAGGAGGTAGAGGAGAGGGAGGAGAAGGTGGGGTGGATGCAACGGGAAGAATGGAAGGAGGAGGAGGGGGAGGAGCAACGGGTAGGAAGATAGAAGTAGGAGGATGAGGAGGAGGAGGGGAGGTGTGGATGCAATCAAAAGAAAGGAGGGGGTAGGTGTAATAGGATAGAAGGTAGGAGGGAAAATGAGAGGAGTAAGAGGAGGGGAGGAGGGGAGGAGGAGGAGGGAGTAGGGGAGGAGGAGGAGGGGAGGAGGAGGATGGGTGGATAAAAGAAGATAGGAAGAGGAGGAGGGAGAGGAGGAGAAGAAGGTAGAGAGGGGGAGGAGAAGGTGGGGTGGATGCAATGGGAAAAATGAAAGGAGGTGAGAATGCAACAGGTAGAAAGGTAGAATTAGAATGAAGAGGAGGGGAAGGTGTGGATGCAATGAAACGAAAGGAGGAGGGGGGTAGGTGTAATAGGAAGAAAAGTAGGAGGGAAAATGAGACAAAGTAAGAGGAGGGGAGGAGGGGAGGAGGAGGAGGGAGTAGGGGAGGAGGAGGACGGGAGGAGGAGGAGGGAGTAGGAGAGGAGGAGGAGGGGAGGAGGAGGATGGGTGGATAAAAGAAGACAGGAAGAGGAGGAGGGAGAGGAGGAGAAGAAGGTAGAGGAGGGGAGGAGAAGGTGGGGTGGATGCAATGGGAAAAATGAAAGGAGGGGAGGATGCAACAGGTAGAAAGGTAGAATTAGAATGAGGAGGAGGAGGAGGGGAAGGTGTGGATGCAATGAAACGATAGGAGGAGGGCGGTAGGTGTAATAGGAAGAAAGGTAGGAGGGAAAATGAGACGGAGTAAGAGGAGGAGGAGGGGAAGGAGAGGAAGAGGAGGAAGGGAGGAAGAGGGGAGATTGGGGAGGAGGATGGGTGGATGAAGGAAGATAGGAGGAGGAGGGGGAGGAGAGGAGGAGGATGGGTGGATGGAGGGGGAGGATGCAACGGGTAGGAAGGTAGAAGTAGGAGGATGAGGAGGAGGGGAGGTGTGGATGCAATCAAAAGAAAGGAGGAGGGTGAGGGGTTGGTGTAATAGGAAGGAAGGTAGGAGGGAAATGAGAGGGAGTAAGAGGAGGAGGATGGGAGGAGGAGGAGGGGAGGAGGATGGTGGATGAAGATAGAAGGCGGAGGAGGGGGAGAGGAGAAGGGGAGGAGAGGAGGAGAGAGGAGGAGAGAGGAGGAGGGGAGGAGGAGGATGGGTGGATGAAGGAAGATAGGAAGAGGAGGAGAAGGTGGGGGGTGGATGCAACGGGAAGAAGAATAGGAGGAGGGGGAGGAGGGAAGGATGCAACGGGTAGGAAGATAGAAGTAGGAGGATGAGGAGGAGGAGGGGAGGTTTGGATGCAATCAAAAAAAGGAGGGGAGGGGTAGGTGTAATAAGAAGGAAGGTAGGAGGGAAAATGAGAGGGAGTAAGAGGAGGAGAAGGGGAAGTGAGGAGGAGGGAGGAGGAGATGGAGGAGGGAGGAGGAGGGGAGGAGGAGGATGGGTGGATGAAGGATGATAGGAAAAGGAGGAGGGGAGGAGAAGGAGGTAAAGGAAGGGGAGGAGAAGTTGGGGGTGGATGCAACGGGAAAAAGAAAGGAGGAGGGGAGGATGCAACAGGTAGGAACGTAGAAGTAGGAGGATGAGGAGGAGGGGGAGGTGTGGATGCAATCAAAAGAAAGGAGGAGGAGGGGTGTTAGGTGTAATAGGAAGGAAGGTAGGAGGGAAAATGAGAGGGAGTAAAAGGAGGAAGAGGAGGGGAGGAGAGGAGGGGAAGGGGAGGGGAGGGGAGGAGGAGGATGTGTGGTTGAAAGGAAGATAGGAAGAGGTGGAGGGAGAGGAGGAGGAGGAGGAGGAGGTAAGAAAGAAAGAAGGGCAGTGAATATGAATGGTCTAGAGAGATATGCCATACTAAGTAGAGGTACTGCAGTTTGTGTACCAGATAACTGACTGTCGCAAATAAGTCATCTGGTCCCCAGACTAGTGTAGAGGGTGGAGAGGGTGAAGTAGGTGGCCCCATGATTAGAAGGCATGGTACGTGCATGCTTACATGTACATGCCACAAACTGAGCAGATATAGAAAAAGGGTGCACGATATAAACTACCATGAATATTCACAGCATCCATCATAAGCGATACATGTGAACGTACGATACTGTTTTATGTTGAAACGTAGCGTACGAGGTACGATCGCTTATATACCACGTAGAACGATCAAAGCGAAGTTAATTACCTAACTTCAAATTTAAAGGGCGTGACCATTACATAATGGCATATTGGAATAGGGTGAGTGGCGCGAAATGTCGAATTACTTTGAAAATCCATATCTCAGTAACGGATAAGAATAAACGTAACGATCTGCTGAAATCAATAGCTACAGGACCCTTCTATGTACACTCCAAATTTGACGTGTTATCGTCACTCGTATCTGGAGAAATGTGGAATCTTAACCCATTGGGTTAGAGACCTTTATAACCATGACATGGATAATATTTAGAGCACCAAATTCCGTTTGCACATAGAGAACTGATGTATGAACAAGTGTACGAAATGTGAAAAGAAAATATAAAACCGTTGTGAAGATAAGTTGCTTTGTGTAACGTACAATTTTTATAGTGATAAAATAAAAACTCCAGAAGGGTGATTTTGCTGGACACCGTCCCATATATCTGTTATGCGCGAAGCATGGATTTGCGCAATCCCGGGATTGTCCTGCGCAAACCCTGGATCCATGGTTTGTACCACAAACCATGGATTGACCGCGCAATCCTCGGATTGCGCGTGCGCAAACCATGGATCGGGACAATCCTGGGATTGTTCTTGCGCAAAGTATAGATATGTACATGTACATGTATAAGCGATGGTTTAAACGGAGAATGATTTTATTACATCAAATGTGAAACGATGCATTGACTGGTATCATGTATGCGCGTGTACAAATAAAAGGACTATATTGTACAGTACTATACACGAGACACCGAGCACAGTGAACAGCGCCATGGTTTAGAACTCTTAAAAATGTGGTAAGGCAAAGACAAGCAGCTTGGGTGATACCATTCCATACACGTCCCACACTGTATCATATCTTCCTTGTGCCATGGAAGGCGACTAATGCAGTAGACTGGTACCTTTAGAGTATTTAGGATTGTGGTGGTACATTGTGCACAACATCAAAGATGCTGCACATGCATTGCATACAACCCCACAGTCACTTCCATTAGACTGTTGTTGCAATTGACAGTCACGTCACCTTTACTGCAGTAAAGAAGACCTTAAGTGTTGCTGGAGAGAGAATGGTAAGTCGGCAGTCATATACATTTAATTCCCCAAAAGTACATCCAATTGTTGACACACAGATCCAATGGGATTTATCTACATGTAACATTTGAACACCCTCTCCTCTCAGGATAGGAAATGAAAAGTTTTCCCCCAAAATTGGATTGTCTAATTTCTTACACTGTGGAAATCCCCTTTTAAGTAGTTGGTTAGCAGCAGAGATGTGTTTGTCTGTCAACCAATCACCTAAAAGGATTGCATTCTTGTCATCTAAATTTAAACTTAGTTCAATCACACCCAAACAGGATTAATACATTCTGCTTCATTTTTGCATGATTTCCCTCCATTCAGTGCAAAGACTGCTGCATTTTTTTACCTTTCAGGACACAACCACAATGACTGGATGAGCAGTCCTTTTTGCATGAGCAATATTCTCGATTTGTACTGTGAGCCTCCAAAGTACATGTAATAAGTTCTGCTTCATCTTTTTTTGTGCTGTTGCTCGGTGCACTTCAAGGAGAAATACGCTTTGCTTCATCTTTTCCTTCAATTGTGCTGTTGCTGGATGAGCATCCAGGAGTAATATGCTCCACTTCATTTTGGCATGGCCTCCCTCCATGGCAATGGCTAGTGCATGGTTTACCTTTAACGACACAACCACATCGCCGCGATGAGCAGCCTTTCTGACATGAGCAATTGTCTCCATAGAATTTATTACAAGGGTTCTGCCTCTTTGAAGCCTCATGCAAGCTAATGAGTTTCTCATCCTTCCATCCTTTCACCTTTAATGCATCATTTGATGAGCTACTACCAGGATACAACTCTAAATCACTTTCCTGATAGCAGGATTTAAGTACTCCTTGTGCACACCTGAGGCGATGAAACATATGCTTTTTTCCAGTCTTCTCCACAACAATGCATGGTAATCGTCTAGTGTCTGTATGGGCCCGATCAATTCTAGGGATTCTAACAGACACTAGGTCTCCAACATTAAATTTTGTCATATTCTTGCAGACCATATACATCCTTTCAGCATTGCAGCGGTAATGCTTGTCTGCATCAATACGTGCTTTGAGGTGCTTGAAGGAGCTTCCAAATCTGCCACGATATTGCTCTATACAAGTAAGAAATTACACATTATTTTGCCAAAATGAGCTTTAAATACAACATACATAGCTAAAAGCAAGCTACTATAAACTGAGACAAAATAAATCATTGCTACATGTACTAAGGGCTATCATAATTATGAATGAATCTTACATTTTACAAGTGATAAATACATGTATCTTAATTACCCCTCATCATAATTGCATTGTGATACCTTCATTATCATCCCTATCAGCATCAACATCATCATCTACTCCATCATCATCATCAGCCTTTGCTAGCTCAGTACTTTCTGAACCAGAAGAGATCACAAATTTATGCTTTTTATCCATCCGAGTGTAAAACTGTAGGTCAAAGCAAAAACAAGCTACATGTACATGTGTATCTAGGTGGAAAATTTGATAAATATTTGAACCCACCTCAAGAATCAAAACTTCATAAACATATGATATGCCATATCCATGCATCACATATGCATTTGTAACAGTACCCAGATAAGTACATAATCTTCCTTGCTATATAAGGAGCATGTTTATAACCATGTAAATGTACATAATTACAACTTCATTCATGACTAACCAAATGATCAGGCAGCACTTTGGATGGTCCAAAGTTGTCATGAAGGTGAATGTTACTTTTCCCACTCTTGCTTCCATGCCAGTATATGTTGTGCAAATTAGAGTTTGTTTCCCCTGAATTATTCCAATAAGTTCTGGCTGATTGTGTTGATGGATACAATGAATAAATTTTTAAATAAATGCATCTGGTATGACTTTCAATAGATCCATTTCTGCTTTGATATAGTTGAACAGGTGCATATCTGCAGGACTGTAACAAAATTGCACACAGCAAATGCAACATTGCTTTACACATTAATACCTTAATTACCTTGCATAGAAATCATCTTAATTTTTTGCAGCAGACACTTGTATAAATAATATGATTACCCATAATGCTAGTTATTCAAATATTTTAACCTTAACTATACCGATCACCTAATATTATATAAAATTAATACCATTATTATAGTTCATGTATGTGGGTTTCTTCTCACTTATGCATTGCGTTACATTTGTTTTACTTTGCTTTGCATCTGAATCTGGAGTGATGTAATAGTATACATGTACACATACAAATTGCATATCATTTACTGACCTGATTCACTATTTCCTTCTTTATCAACAATAAAATAATCTGAATCAAATTGAGAGTGACTGAATAATGTTAGCGGGGAAGCACAATTCACCTGATACATGTATATCAGTCACTTCTTTCTCAACACCACATGTATCTGCAGCAATTTATGGAGTAACAAAGTGCATTAAGGTACCTTGGCCTTGTGTTATTATTCAATGTATATTATATTACATAAAATCTGCTGACCTGATTCATCACTTCCTTCTTTATCTACAATACCAGTGGCTGTAAATGAAATAATCTGAATCAAATTGAGAGTGACTGAATAATGTTAGCGAGAAAGTACAATTCACCTGATACATGTATATCAGTCACTTCTTTCTCTATATCACAAGTATCTACAGCAATGTATGGAGTTAACAGGTGCATTAAGGTACCTTGGCCTTGTGTATTACTACATGTATATAATTTACTGACCTGATTCATCACTTTCTTCTTTATCAAAATTACCAGTGACTGTAAAAATCTGAATCAATGAATAATATTGCTAGCATCAATTAAAAACAATTCACCTGATACACCCTGTACATCTGCAGACACTTCTTTCACAACATCGCAAGTATCTGCAGTAATATACGAAGTAACAAGTACAAGTACATCAAGGTACCTTAGCCATACATAAAATACAGTATAGTTACAATTTTACAATTCTTTAGTCACAAGAATCTATCTCAGCCTCACAAAAAATACATCTATGTGTACAAAATATTAGAGACCACAAAAACAAAATGTGCCTTGTAAAAGTCTACAAGTTCTTTTGTATAAATACAAGCTACACATGTGTACTGCACCTAAGATATCAGACACTGCTTCTTCCATAACAATGCCCTTGGTTGTACCAGGAAATGGTGATGAATGAGGAGGTTGACCAAACACCAGCTGGTAAGGAGTTGTCTTTGTTATTGCATGCACGCAAGGGTTCAATTTATCTGCAATTATAATTATCACTTACTGATGTAGTAGATAATTATACTTACATTGAATTTCATGTAGCCAGTCTGTCCAGGACTTAGTTCCCTTGCTTTCATGAAAATGACAAGCTATCATTTCTTCCACCTTCGCATTGCCTCTTTCTACCAGTCCTTGACTTTGAGGATGGCGTGGTCTGCCATTGCCAATGATAATTTCACCAGGCCAGTTCTTTACTAATTCGGCCATCAAAGTTCTTGCAAATTCTCGCCCATTGTCAGATTGCAATATTTTGGGTAAACCAAGATATGCAAAAACTTTTGTTGCAAGGTTCCAGGCCACCTCTTTGCTACTCTTCCTCTGAGGGACAAATAGTACATGGAATTTAGACCAATGGTCGATGTAGTGTCCTATCCAATTATACGGTCCATCAGGTCGGTGGCGCATGTCTATTAGGTCTACCTAGCTTATTAAACACCACTGTCAACTTTGTTTTGCTGTGCATAAAGTGTAACTCACCTGACCTCTACTCATAAATCCTGATGCAATGATGGGTTTCAGGGGTGCTTGATTGGGCTGTACTTTTTGAGTACTGCAAAGGGGGCACAGGCTCACAAACTTCTGTACAGCTGACCGTGGAAGACACTCATAGCATGCCGAAATCTGTAATAGTAAAAACCATACTCTATTATACTGTATAATATTCATGAAACAAATTCTACCAGAATACCTCTGCAAGAGTTTTTTTGTAGCCCACATGACCTCGCTCTTGGCAATGCACCCTGTGAAGTATCTCAAAGAAGTCTTCAACATAAGCCACTCTTCTAACGTGGCTAAGCACGGTGGTGTCACTACAATCCTGTATGGTTAAAACAGAAAAAACAAGTACAAGTAAAAAATACTTATCACATTTTTCTAATGCTCACCTTTTTTCTGGCAGGCAAGCAAAGCACACATCCGACAGACTAAGCGCAGGATAGGACATTAGGGAAAATTTGCGTGATTTTACCCAAAATTTCAAAAGATGATCACTATCGTTACAAGTCCCTTTCAAAAGCGCGACGATCTTGTTGCCCTTTGCTCTTGTTATTATTTTACTGCCAGGTTTCTTCCCTGACAAGAATGAATCCACCAAAAACGTCTGGAAGGTGTCCTTTTGAGCATCCATATCGCAAATAACCGATCCGCTCTAAATAACGCCTAGCAACTGACAGTTGGTTGATGAAGCAGCTGTACACAACGTATGGTGTTGAAAAAGCCCAAACAGCTTGGAGACCAAGAGACTGTTATCAATGTGTATTCTGAACGGTACGATACAAGGTGTAACTTCGTAATAGCTTCAGTCCTTTAATTCGAAATGCAACTGATTACGTCAATACGTTGGTGCAATCTCGAGATTGCGCAAACAAACCATGGATCCAGGGTTTGCGCAAGGCAATCCCTGGATTGCGCAAATCCATGCTTCGCGCATAACATATCGATTTGAAATTTATGTTATAAAATAAAATCCATGCACATGACCCATTTTCCCGAGCAACGTTCCTATTTTCGGACTGTGAGTGCGAGGGAGGTAAATTAGGGCATAGGGCAAGGTAGGGGAGACCGGAGGCCAGCTACGCCGACCCAACTTTTCACCCCCTCTCAGAATCCGCACTCAAATTGCACCCGTCCCTCCCTCCCGACACTCCCCTCTTCTTTAAAAAACGCCATCTTTTTGAACGAGAGCGCCTTCGGCGCCATACTCTACTCCCTATACATATATGTACATGGATACACAGTCAGTGTATTACCGGACCGCTTCACCATATCATGCAGTAGCCTAAGCACATGTGAAAGTTCTTGCATGTGCTCAAGAAAATACACCTGGCCGTTTAATAACGTTAGCAGGAGACTAGAGAGAGCGCGCGGCCGCGGCACTCTTCGTCCATAGGCTAAAATCTGGTGGGCACGAAACGGAGCACTGACAATATGAAATCCAAAACGGGACACTTCTGTGGAGGAAGGAACCGTTTTTTCAAATGGAAAGATCTTGGTTTAAAAACACAGAATAGCTGCATGCCTTATTTATCTGCTATATGTGTTTCTCTCGGGAGCAGACAACAGAAGTTTAATGTTTTGAAGTTATAGATATTGCGATGAGAATTTCAATTCACTGACCTCGCGTATAAATTAGGAAAAAAAAAAAAAAAAAAAGACCCATGCAGCAATTCAATAGCCTTAGTCGGGAAAAAATAAGTGACGTACTTAAAAATCATGTCAAATGTGCTGTATACTAACAACATCTCGGGAGCTTAGATGGGGAAAATTGCTTAGAGGTAGTCATATGCATGGAGCTAGCTGCGTCTGTAAAATAACAAATAGTTATTATGTAGTCCCAAGCAGGGCTTCAGTGGAGATGTTTGTTGGTAAGTGGTAAGTAATTCTCACGGACCGGTTTTTTTTTGGACAACAATATATCTAATTTTTACCGTTGAGGTACAACTTATAACACCCCACACTACTGCCCCTGACGGCATTGAAATAAATTGGTAACCATACACGATTATGGAGATAAGATATGCATGCAGAAGCGTCACAGATATTCAGGAAATAGGGCGGAGGGGAGCGTTTAATTGTTTGTACTGCGCAGCAGCAAAGAGATAACACTCCTCTATTTGGTCTGCACATACGTACTACCAGGGATATTATCTCTGGTATTACTATGTGTATCTGGGCAGAATAAGATCGTACCACTACATTGACAGAAGGTGCTGTTGAGTTCTTGCTATCTCATGAAAATTTATTTACTGCCCTAATACCCTGGAGAGGGTGTCATATTCTTCAGATCCCTATCATGCCTGAGACAAGAGGGACTGCTAAAGCTAAAGGGTGCAGCACATACAGCTGCATAGTAAGATTACCTAATGCTTCATGAACAAAACTGACTTTGTAATATTAATATTGATGACACAAGCATACTTGTGAGGGTAATGCGTTCAAGGAAGCAAATATTTACACCATGCAAGACATAATTGTCTGATGCCAATGCTGAATATCTTTAATAAAAACAACAAAAAAAAAACATTACTAACACTTCTGACATTCACTGATCTACAAGTGGTCAATGGCATCTATGGCTAACAAGTCAAGACCATTCTTCATAACCTGCCGGTGGAGGCAGAAACACACATAAATTCATTTGCATAACAGATACACAACAATAAATCCCACCACAAAAAGGGAACAAATACATCATGCACATGGAAGGAAGGTTACCTGGAGCACAGCCTTCACAAGGTAGACACGCGCATGGATCAGGTGGACTAGATGAGGTTCTGGTGCCTGTAAATGTTAGTATTTTAAAAGACACACCCCCACCAGTATCACACTGGACCCTCCCCAAACGCGTATTAATGAAAATGGTCAACTAGAAAGCCTAATGTACCCCACTCCCTCGTCCATCCTTCCCAATCACCTCCCTCATCCCTCCTTCCTCCCAACCTCCTCCCTCGTCCCTCCTTCCTTCCTATCCCCTCCTTCCTCCCTATCCCCTCCCTTCTTCCTCCCTATCCTTCCCTCCTTCCTCCCTATTCCCTCCCTCCTCCTATCTATCTCCTCCCTCCTTTCTCACTTCCTCCCTATCCCCAAGCCAAAGTTACCAGCAATATCTTCACCCTGCTGTAGTATGAGCTGAAGGAGTGGCTAAGCCTGGTTAGAAATAAGCATAGCTGTAGATTGAGATGAAAAATGTTCTGGTCAGTTTATGATGACAAAGAGTCCAGCCCCCCCCCCCTCCTCCACCCACCCCTGCCTTACAACAAACCTGTCAAATACCAGATACAGTGCATTAGGAAACAACATACAGAACAGTCGCACTCGTCCCTCCCTAACACATTCAGTACAGAAAATAAGCCTTATGCATTGTGGCATTGTTCATTTGTACCCAGCTTACTTTTGATCAGATTAAAGAGACCATGGTAACAAGACATGACAACAACAATATGACCTGCGGACCACACTAACATGATCTAAGGACTACTACCTTCTTAAGTGGCAATGTTACACTCATTAGACCTCTGGCAGGCTTAAATGTGGCCACCTCCTCCATCATCTTTGGGTAGAGAAGGACATAGCCACAGAGAAGGTCCCATTCCTCCTGTGTGCGCATGTGTGTGCATGTGCGTGTGTGGATATAGGAGTGTGCAAAGCAGAGGAAAAGGGGGTATGGAGTAGAGAGAAAGGACGACAGACAAGCAAGGATGACGTAAGGGTAGGAAGGAGAGATACACATACATGGGTAAAGATGGGTGGACGCTGGACACTGGCAGTCCACCTTATCGGTGAGCACAGAGAAGTCCACCCCTTCCACGGGTGGTAGGGGTGGGTACTCCCCCCTATCAACGTTCCTCTGGAATTGCTCCAACAGCGTGGTCATACGTGCACAGTTGTACATGACAAAGCAACCATCCAGTTTGACGCCAGAGTCACTGGTGTCCAGTTTGACCTGCAGGCCATTGGTTGAAAAGAAGTGACAATATATAGAGCGGTTAGGAAGCGACCATGAAACGGGCAGGACTGGGGACTTGATGCTCACTGTGGAGTTCAGGTCTGAGGAAAGTAACTCGAATTTCACTACAGCTTCGGCCATTTTCCTCGCCACGGTTTGCTCAGGTGCTGTACTCAAAAGGGATTAAAACATTGCACCTGAACAGTTAGGCGATGACATTGAGACCTTCAGTGGCTTCTCTACCAAACCGCATTGAGTATATAGAATGCATCTGTTGTGTATAGACCCTGTGATCATGGGTGTGTGTTCATGTGTGGGGCAAAACAATTTTCTCAGTACATGTATATACATGCATACTTGGAGCGGTGTCTAGCATTACAGCCTTGTGGTACATGTACTTTCCAGGACAAGCAAAAGAAAAGTAACGAACGTATAGAAATGTATGGCTAATTATAAATTCAGTGCCTTATAATTTTATGATGGATAGTCCAATTTAGGATGCATAAGGGACCATTTGATAGAAGGCCTTTGGAGTTCACAGAAAATCAAAAAATTTGAAAAAACTACACACAAGGGTGATTTTGCTGGACACTGTCCAATCATACATACATACATACATACACACATAAATACATACATACATACATACATACATACATACATACATACATACATACATACATACATACATACATACATACATACATACATACATACATACATACATACATACATACATACATCATTCCGGTCTAATATCTATGCATACATACATACATACATGCATACATACACCAATCAGACAACTGAAACAACGAAAATAACCCAACAAGCTGATGTAAGAAAGCATGCCCACACAGGATGCCAGAGGCTGATCCAGGCGCATGTATTTGGTAAAGAAAAAAGAAAGGCAAAGTCCGCCCCATCCTGCAAACCCACAGCGACAGACACTGGCCGAAATTACCCGTCAGCCCTACCTTCATGGTGTGTTGCTCTGACTACATACATGTACATGCATACCTGCAAGCATTCATACATACTTGTACATGCACACCCTTTACATTTACATAGGTACATGCATAAATACACACATGCACACACATTCTGGCTGGATAGAGGGAGGAGCAGTGTACATGTACCAAGCACACAGTATGACACACACACACACACACACACACACATAATAATGTGTGACCGCACAAATCTAACCTCATAATGTCAGACAGAGGAGGGGAGGCACTCGAGCTCTTGGACGTGCCCACTCCAGTGACCTGGACCCCCGACACAGCCACAAGGCACTGCTTTGCAAGCATGCGGGATACAAGCATGCACATGATCCAAGACACACACACAATGATAACACAAACAATATGCACATTCTCCAATGCATGTGCTCATGGATACAAGTGTCACATCATCCGAGTGGGCATCACATGATCCAAAATGGATATCACATGATCCAAATGGACATCACATGATTTAAATGGACGTTACATGATCCAAATGGACATTACATGATCCAAATGGACATTACATGATCCAAATGGACATTACATGATCCAAATGGACATTACATGATCCAAATGGACATTACATGATCCAAATGGATATCACATGATCCAAATGGACATCATATGATCCAAATGGACTTCACATGACCAATGTACCGTACATAATGCCAGTGCCCAAGACAACATTTGCCAATACATGTGTTGCTCACACTCGGGTGGTGGTGCTGTCCCTTGTCCCCACACATGGCACTGGCATAGGCGGCAGCCTGCTGCATGGAGAAGCCCCACCTCTGGGATACCACGTGTACTATGCGACTGTGGGCAAGGTCTGGGGAGGAGCACAGGATGCCAGCCACTTCCACGGCCAGAGACCCCATATGCGTGAGACCACCATGTCTATCAGTCACTGCAAGTGGGAAGAGGGGGGTGAATGTGTGTCCGTGTGTGTGTGGGGGGAGGGTGTCTGGACAATGGAAACCAACGAATCACAATTACCCTACACGGATTAGTTGTTGGATCCTTTACAATCACTCTTCCCACCTTCTACCTAACCTTAAGTATTGTTATTAACAGAGCCTTAATAACTAGAATCCTGCAGGCACACACGAACACAAACCACCATCACCCCATAAACACCACACAATAAAATGCTATTAACCTCATCCACCTACAATGCATCGAGTAATTTAAAAAAAAAAATTCTCTGCAAGAACGTTTGTTGCATGTAAGTTCCCAATACCCTGACATGTTATGAATAGAACATTTACTTGCTGCTGAGGCTGACTCACTCTCGCTTTGTGGAGGGATGCAACAACTATCCCCTAAGCCCAAGGCCAGCGCCCTCACACAAGAGGCTAGAGAGACCTCTTCACCGATGTTCCCTCCACTGCCTTCCTCTGTCGTAGCTGTTGTGGTCGCTATGGTCATCACAAACGGCCGTAGCATCTCGTGAGCTAGGTCGTCTCGCAGCAGGAGGGGGCACGTGACCCTCACGACGTGTCCCCGACAATGCAGCACCCTGCACAGCAGACCCGCTGCTAGCATCACGCGACCTTCGTCGATAGTGGTGACGGGGCGGGGCGAACAGACGTCGTCTTTCATCGCGAGCGGGGGCGTGCTTGGAATGTGGACGACGAAAGTTTGTTGAGACGGCTCGACAGCTGTCTGAGCGCGCCCGTAGCCGCCCTTCGACGCCACGACGTCGCCGATGCATTTTCGAAATAGAAAAGGGCGAGACAGAGAGAGGCATGGCTGGCCTAGTTTGTTGAAGTCACAAGCGGTGAAAAAAGTGCTCTTCGATAGTCGGTCTACGAGGTCTGTTTTCTGTAGAGATACACATGCAAGCAGACACACACACACACACACATACAAGCACGTATTAAATGGAGTAGTTGGTGCCAACCTTGGCTTTGTCGATGAGACATGTTGTCACTTCGGTGGAGGTGCAGATTATGTCGCCATAACTGTGAGTCTTGCATGGCACGAGCCTTAAAGACGTGTGAGCCTTATCGCTCAGAATATTGCTAATTAACCTCGTCGCCTCGAAGTAAACCTCATCGAGTGCCGCCATATTTCTATACACTTCGCGCATGCGCGATGATGGTCGAGGGAGAGATAATAAATTGGCAACGGATTCATTAAACACTTAGTAATGGAAACAGGGCAGGCCAATGGTGGAGGCAGAGTGATAGTCAAGGACGAAGAAACAAGACTCCTTCTTCATTCTTCCGATGTTGAACCATTTTCCCATTCCCTTTTAAGAATAATACACGCCGTAACCAAACGTGTGCAGCATTCTGCAATACTTGAACCCTAAAATATAAGGAAAGAGCTACAAGCCACTGAAGCCAGTATCAGTTTTACGAAACTAGTCCCACACGTTCTGAATACCCCTGTATACTATGAGGATCCTGACAAGCGCTCTAAATTACAACCGCTTTTTAGGTTAGGCAAACGATCGCATCATTCGTATGTTTACAAAAAAAACCGCAGATGCACAAGATGCTGTCTCACAAAAAGGAACGCTCCCGACATTGTAAAATATACGACAATATAAAATCACGCGTCGAAGTCTAGATCCCTCTATGAATGACAAAAATTAACATACTTGATTACAGCTGTGGGTACTGTTTTCCTTTCGTGATGTAACAAAAATTTTCCGTTTCACACTTACATGCACGTGCGATTTACACCAGGGCGGTAAATATCGCCAATCTCTGCGGCTCACGTGACGCGTTGCCAATCCTCTATATATTATTTCTCTTCGAAGTCGCTTTCAGTTAAACTGAACGCTACAGATGATAACATGACAACAACAGTTTCAGATTCTTCGATCATGATGGCAACAGTGACGCCTTCGGTAACTCCGGTAATTGAGGTATGACAGCACTGATTCATCGATCGCGTCGTTAGTATGCAATGGCCACATTACAGCTTCTTCCATTTGTGATCGGCTTAGGTGCATCAACGGGAATGCTATTCGTAACTTTTATTATTCTATCCGCGTTACTGGCCGCAACCGTTGCAAAGCTCCGGATAGCTAGAACACGGTAAGCCCGTGCAATAATTGTGGTCTGCATATGGCGGGATGCATCCTATGTTCAGACGATGTTACATTTATATAATACGGCCCATCCAGCGGCAAGTACCAGAACCAACAGAAGGAAGGTAATTTATATAATACCCATTGCTACAGTAACACAATTCAGTTCTGTTCATCACTGAACAGATAATAAGGTGCACGTTAACGCACCCCGCGGTTTAGGCAATCCTGTCTACGAAGCTTCAAGCACGGCTGATAATAAGAACATTCTCTCGCCTTCATCAACTATCGACCGCAACCGCAGCGATTCTCTGTACATGACCATTCCCGAGCAGGTCCAAAACGGACATCCAACGGCGCGAATCAGTACCGCCCAGGTAGAGGTGCCGAATGCGTGCAAGGCGGGGGCCGTAGCGGAAACCGCCAGCGTCGGCTATGTGAGGGTGTCGAACGCCCAGTGCAAATTGGTAATGCCCGTAGTGGAGGCGCAACCGCAAAAGAGCGCAGTCGCTACGACAGCAGGGAGAGAATCGTCTGCCGAAGGCGCTAAAGTGGAAGTGCACGCGAAATTGAACGAAGCTACTTCAATCAACCTCAAAGATAGCGACGCAGTTAAGACGCAAAAACACCGCCTGCAGACGGGAAACATGAAAGCCGATGTCATCGGCGTCGAGCAGAGCGGCCACCCCATTCCTTCAGCGGCGGACGCAGGAACGTACAGCCCGGACGAGAACTACGCAACCATTTCCGACGTGTTGGGTCCAGACGGTGAGGTGATGGAGGACGAGGACGACCCTTACTGCCTCGTGGGGCCCAGCTCAGAGACCCACTCGGTGTGCTCTGAAGTATTCCGCAGACCGGCACAATCCGGCGCGTCGGGGGCAAGCGGCCTTGCCGACCAGTTCCACAGCATGTACGTGCTGCTTGGCGCCAAGAGCCTGGACGACTTCAACGAGCGTGGGAGGGAACAGAAGCTGGAGGTCCACAGGATGAAGGTGGGCGGAGCTAGCGTTGCCCAGGGGGAAGGTGCGGGAGAGCCGGACGGAAGCGTCACACTTATGACGGACAACCCCTGCCACGATGAGAACGCGAGTCTCTTAGGATCAACATTGGTCGGCGGGCATCGCGACATTGACCCGTTTGCAGCAATCCCACAAAGAAGTGCGTCAATGGCGTTTCCTCCCCTAATCCTTGTAGCCCCCTGTGACAACCAAAGCATGCCAGCGGTTGGCACATCACAACCACCAGTACACCACACCTCACAACCCCTCCCCATTATCACAATCCACGATAGCACCCCGGATATGGTGATGGCACCAGATGCTGAACACGCACAGCGGAGGAGTGACGTTTGGGGACAATAACTGCACAGCCAGTATACTAGGCAGTGATGGCAATATTTTTTTTTACACTGAAACCAAAACCATTGTTTGTCTTTTGTATGATATTCCTAATTTATACATCTGGTGCATAACGGAAGCCATGTAATCTTTCCCAACCAAACTCCCAGCACCTAGTGTATTAAAAACAGGCTTTTATGAATACGAAGACAGTCACTTCTATTTTGTACACAAATACTAGGTAAGTGAAAACACCATCTGAAGATATTATGCATATTACACCGTAAAGAAAAGCATGCACGCATTATAAATCAGAATTAGTATACATGTACTTCGGAGTAAACATAGCGTTGCATGACAGAGAGGCTGCTTGTGTCCTTAAACGGGCAATAGTAATATACAATTCAATTTTGTATATGAAATTGTTACTATAGCTGGAAAGCAGCTTACTCCGGACGGTGTCCCATTAATTGTGGCCACTTTACGACCTTTATTATTTCAAGGCATGGACTCCACATCATTTTATTAAGCATATAGCTGCTAGCCTTGCACTCAGAAGTGGTTGGTTTTGTCAGAACTACATGTACATTGCGATCTTTTCGCCTTTCAGGAGCGTTACAAAGGGGAAATGCAGCCTCCATCTTATAGGAGCACTTTTTTTTCATAACCCACTACTACTCACTCTTAGCGTGGTTGTTTCTTTTAGTTTACAAAACCTATTCTGGGAAATTGATTTGTTTTTTAAAAGTACTTGGTTTATAAATCTAGTGGGGCCGGGAAATTGATTTTTTAAAAAGTAGGCGGAACAAAAATCCAATTTTCAGACCTAAAATGCGATTAGTATTTTTTAACTATTCGAAGAAAAAAAGGATTTTGATTTTTCATGGCCTACAAAAGTTATGCGCAAATACCGCGTCCACTCATTCATTTTTTTCCCCATTGTCTC
This sequence comes from Eunapius fragilis, assembly GCA_963681505.1. Classification (NCBI taxonomy): domain Eukaryota; kingdom Metazoa; phylum Porifera; class Demospongiae; order Spongillida; family Spongillidae; genus Eunapius; species Eunapius fragilis. The sequence continues at coordinate 16,382,737 of OY811971.1, forward strand.
ATGACATCGTCAAGTATATCCCTGTTTATCACAAACAGATGTGGAAGTTTTTTTATTTTTGGGGAGGGGAGGGGGGAGGGGGTTGGGTAACTTTTGGTGCCAATATATACCTATAGAACGTGTATCTTTTTTATTTCAGTACATGTTATAATATATGAGTAACATGTATATTGCTAGCAACGAATTATTGTATTCTAAGTTTAAGGGTATACATTCTAGTGTAGCTTTCTCTGTGAAATGCAATGTTTAGAAAGTGTACAAAAATACTTCCCAACGCGTGCGCGCTCCATAACCATACGTGTCTGCTAGAATGACAAGAGTGCACCACATCAACTTAAAATACAAGGCAACTCGATGGCTTCTCAGTAAACACAATCCGATATAATAGTTATAATTGGCACCCCCGTTAAATATCATAGGGTTATAGGCATGCCCATTCCAACTTTTCTGGCATCCTCGGAACCTTTGTGCAACAAAGTTGACTATAATAAGCGAACGTTACGATGGAGGAAGGGACGTGCCGAAGACGAAAGGGATGTGTGAGATATAACGCTAACTCGAAACTAATGTGCACATAGGCGTCCACTCCGGAAGGGGGGGGGGGGGGGGGGGGGGGGGGGGGGCAATGTAATCAAGACAAGTGCCCTGTAAGGGCCCGGACGAAGCGTGAAATTCAAGCGTATACGAGTATTTATTAGTTGGAGGTGCGGCATCGATTCGGAAAAGAATAAAAAGAGTAAAGAAGAAGCTATGTCGGCCAGGGTACAGGATGTCTCTAGTCAGAACTTTCATAACTACGTATACATGTATAAGGCTACAAAATCACTGTAAGCAAACCTGAATAATCTAGGTACTCGGCTAACACATTGACAAAACCTAATCGGGAAAGTCGATTTTGTTTTTAAAAGTATTCGGAAAAACCGATATTCAGATCTGAATTAACCTGAAAAATCGAGTAACATTTTTGCGAAAAATCCGATTTTCATTGTTCAGGGGAAGTTACATGTATACACCTTATCCCCGATGGCAACCCGTCTTTAATAGAAAGGCAACCATTATTACATTTAATGCGGGGGCGGATACAGATTGGCGGGGGGGAGGGGGGGGGGAGGGGCATGGTGAAGGGGGAGTTTTGTTTGGAAGGTAATGAGGTTACTGATTATTATATCCGGTCCGTTAGTGATTTTGAAGCGATTTTAATATCATACGGGGGATACCCCTTATCTGTCGTACGTACCGTGGGTAAAATAACATACAAACCTTTTCTAAAGTGGTTCATCATCTATATGACTATAACATGACCAAATTAAAAAAGGTATCATTACTAATATTGTGCGCGCCACCATCACAATAAATAGGTTTACACGTTTTGTGTATCATCTATATTATTATTTTTTAAATGTATTTTAAAAATTGAATATAAGAGAATACAGGTACAGGAGACAACACACGAATAACTTTCAGTGGACCTTTGCCTCTGCACAGGCCTATAGATTGGTATTCAAAGTGGGAATGAAAAGACCTCAGCTACATATGTCTCAACCTTCTTGAAATTGTGTATCACAATGTTGCACACCCAATCCTGATCCAACGTATTACTTGATGTGCAAATCGTTTATAGAGCAGTGCTAGCTTTTCTGCTTATTAATTGTGTTATGCCATTATTCGATGTTAATGCATGTGGATCAACACCAACGTTAACGTGTGCTTCTGAAGTGAACTGTACAAGCTGTGTATAGTATAAATATCGATGTAATCTACTGCATTTATGTAGCGTAGATTAATCACACAAATCAAACACTAGTGGCATGGGTACTGAAATGTGATTGTTGAGCCACCCGTTGTCAACCGTCTGACCCGTTGATAAACAGGGCGTCCGATTGTTTAACCGGACAGTGAGTATTGAATATTTTTAATACCCGGGCGGCCCGTTAGTCAACCGGTCGACCTGTTGAACAACCGGTGGCCTGCTAAATTAACAATCGGTCCGTTGAACAACGGGTCAAACTAATTATAAGCTTCCGTATAGAACAGCCTTGTGTCCAACATTGGTCCATGCAGGATCGATCAGAGGTGCGCAAGTTTGAGGGCGAGTGTGTGGAAGGCCCGAATTACAGGTTCGATCACAGTTGTCGGTCTTTTCTTCACGGCTGACTTGTAAGTTTCGCGAGCCACGGTTATTACCCGGCTCAATGGATTAATATCGAGGCAGCCTGAAACGGTCCTAGGACCGTTTCAGGCTGCCTAGATATTAGACCGTTTTCAGGATAGAACAAAATCGTGACAGATCTACATATTATTCACTGGCTTTTCGTGACGGCGGTCAAACATATAAATTAGTTCTGAGCGTTTTAATTAACTTAAAGGTAGCTCTTGAACATTCAATGATAACATGAAATATTGTAATGCTGTACTTGTTATGTTGGCAACATATCATTTTCTATAAATCAATTGCAGGCGTAGAAAAATTACCATTACAAAATCTAACGCAATGCATACATTAAAAAAAAAAACGCTTATAAATTAATGGTAGCATACATTGTCTTCCAAAAGATTATTCATAGTCATTCATTCATAGTAGGCATTTATTAGCTGTCTGGTGCTATCCAGTGTTGTCCGCGCGTCCTTGCCAGTGCCGAGGTCGGGGTTCACTTCGGACAGGTCCAGAGAGACGAGCCTACCCGTGGCCTTGAATTCCTTAATAACCTGCTTGCCCTCAGCCAAGGTAAGGCCGTCTTTCACCGGTGTGCCCGTAGAGGGTATATACGTAGGATCGAGTGCGTCAACGTCAATGCTCAGGTGAATGGGATGTTGGCCGCTTGGATCTAGCTTTAGCAGGATATTATTGATGATTTTCTTAATGTTTCGACCTGTTCTGTTTATGGCCTTCATATCGTATTTCACAGTAATTTTCGATGATTATCTCCTCGTCGTCGTCCAAGTCTCGCGAGGCAATATAAGCGTGGCGATCAGGGGTCACAAAAGACTTTTGTCCGGTCGGCACACTGTCATGCACCCATTCAAATTGTGCCAACTTCTTCCACGCCTGTTGCTCCAAGCCCATCAGAAGAGATATAGGGCACCCGTGTAGGTTCCCCGACTCAGTCGACAAGGGAGTGTGAATATCACCATGCGCGTCCACCCATATAAGGAGAACTTCTGGTTTTGTGAAGGCGAGGCCAGCTATTCTACTCTTAATGGCGTTTGCACAGAGGTTTGAAACGGCGGCCATGCTCCCGATCGTTATAGTGTGGTCGCCGCCGAGGGTTAAAATGGAGGGCAAGCTCCCGTGCTCACGTAGAAATTTGGTTGCTTCCCCAAGAATCGCTTGATAAAGGATTGCGTTTGACGCTCCCACAGCAGTAGGATTCCGGATTACTGAATTTTTGTTCTGAGACTCCGCGACATTGACTAGTTCCGAGTCCTGTGGCTGGAAGCTCACACCAAACAGAGGTTCCCTTCTTAACTTTCGACTACGCTTGGGAGCTTGAAGTCGTCAAGGAGGGCTGCTGAGCCTTTCTCCACGCCGCATTTTCTTTGCCCATGTTTAATCGGTGCCAAGAATACATAACCTGGCTGGGCGGCATCCGTTTATGGAAATTTTCCGCAACGCACTGTGCTGGAGAAGCAAATGACTGCCGCGATAATCAGCGCCAACTTAATGGACATCACGTGGTTAGTATACACGATTGTGCGCAACTAGCCTTATTTCGTAGCTTTTTATATGCACGCAACGTTGTTCAGCATACCGCATGCACTATAATCCACTTCCTCACAAAAAACCACATGCAAGCATGTGTTCAGCATACTGCACTAACGTAGTTCCTTTTTAAAAACCGCATGCGTGCACGTGTTCGTTTCCTTGCAGCACATGCACTTTCTACTCAGTTGGTTGCTTCACATTACCTATACTTCATAAATATACGTGTACGTAATTATAAGTTTTTAGCCCAGCAACCCCTCTATAGGTATATAGCTCTTCAAGTTTTCAATTCTATGTGGAAATGTGGAACGTTGAAAGGGGAACATTTGATCAAATGCAAAACATGTCAAAATGAGATATGGTATATACGAGAGAAATAAACGATAGATCCGCGAATCAAAACGAGGCAAGCAACGAATTAAGAATCAGTGTATTATAATGCATATCGGTATAATTATAAATTGAAACTTTCGTGTGTAATGTACCGGGCGTCCAGGTCCCCGGAGGGGGCGGGGGGGGGGAGGGGGGGGGGGGGGTACATTTATGCACCACGGTGTAAAATGTTCCCGTTCTGCCAGTTAATGTAGTAGCCCTTTTCCATACATGGTTCTAATTATTTCTTCTCTGGGGGGGAGCGCGAAAGTGAAGCTATTCCATCGAGATACGCGTGGTTAATATAAATCGTCCGAAAAAATTTAAACGTGAATATAGCAGAAATATACATGTATACACATGGACGTTTTCCCTACTATGTTTGTGGACTGCATGAGCAGTGAGTGTTTGGACTGAACATTATGTGTGCGTGTATTTCTGTGTGTGTGTGTGTGTGTGTGTGTGTGTGTGTGTGTGTGTGTGTGTGTATGTGTGTGTGTGTGTGTGTGGGTGTGTGTGTACGTGTGTGTGCATGGTTTGTGAGCAAAAACATGTAAGTATTGTTATTGGGAGATTTACAACAGGTTGAAATTACTATTCAGCATTTGCGGACTGAAAACCTCCCATTTATTACGATTACTCATTTCCTATGATCTATAGGTATATATATATATATATATAGGTGTTCATGTCGAAGGGAAGGCATACATATGTGTGAGTCTGTGGTTTTGTGGACTATATGTGGTTGTGTGTGTGCATGTGTGTATGTGTGTATGTGTGCGGACTCAACAGTTCGTTTGAGTGTGAACCGAACAATTCTTTTCTATGTGTGTGAGTGTAGATTGAACAACGTACAACTATGAAATAAGTCAGTCAGAGTAAAAGTTCACACATGCAGACACTGTTCAGTCCGCACACACCCACACAGTATACACCCTCACTTGTGCAACACACACACACACATTGTTCAGTGCATACTCAAACAAATGTATCGTATAGCCAGTTTTTTGTCGCTATTCGTTCAGCTTATCCGCTTATTAATTATTAAAACAACACAATGTCGTTATAATCCTTTGTTCGAACAGTATGCCGCAAAGAAGTCGAAAAGGCGACAAGCAGCACAACTACAAAAGCCTGTGAAACCACAGCTCATGCAAATCTGGTGGAACTCCTCTCCCGGCAAGCCCGGAATCTATTATGCATATGCATTACCGTTTAACACATAATTAGATAGCCGCCGTCCAACCTCAATTTCAGGATTTCCTTTATCCCATTTTTTTCCCCTTAGTCGGGATTAGTCGTTATTCATTTCGTGTATATGCAGATATCGCTTGGAAATCGATTATTTTTTTCATGTACCCTTCCCACATGTTTGACAATAGTTTGCTCACGGGCTATTCCAGGCGTAGAGCTTGAATGGCAGCGAAAACTCCACACGGCACAGCAGAAGAGCGCTGAATCTCTCACCGAGTTTGCCGCACGACTGCGAATGTTGGCCGATAGATCTTTTCCATCATGGAAACCGATAGACAGGCTGGAAATGGTGCGTAACCAATTTATTAATGGTGTCCTTTCTTCCACAATACAGCTGAAGTTGTTGCAAGAGCAGCCGCCAGCATTGGACGATGCTGTCACGCTGGCAACCCAGCTGGAGGCGGTAGAATTGGCACAACGGAGCCTTCAAACCACGAAGCTGACCACTGGTGTGTCGGACCATACGTCGGATCGGCATACCGCTGGAGCAAGTGGAGATCATTATCAGGAGTTGGTCGCGCAGGTAAGGTCTTTATCGCAGCAGTTAGGAAGGTTGCATGCTGATAGTGGAGAGACCGGAGAAAATAAAAGAGGCGCCTGCTGGAAATGCGGGAGACCTGGACATTTTAGAAACTGCCCACAAAGACGGCCAACTAAGGGTAAAACCACACCGGAAAGGTCAGCCGAGTTTACGTCAGCAGTTGCGTGTACCTTGACGTTGCAAGGCGAGGTGGAGGGGCGTATAACACCTATGTTAGTGGATACAGGGTCATCAGTTACTTTGCTGCACGAAAGGGTTTGGAAGGAAGCGGTACAAGGAAGGAGGAAACTGCAGCCATCAGCTGGCCCAGTAAAGGCGGTAAATGGCGAGAACCTTCCCATTTGCGGGCAAGCAGAAGTGTCCTTCCAGGTGGGAGAATATGTTGGGGTGCATAAGGTGCTTGTTGTGAAGGAGATGATTCAAGAGTGTTTATTGGGAACAGACTTCCTGGAGAAAGGTGACTGTGTCATTGATGTTAAGAACAAACTCCTAACAATAGCAGGTTGTACTAAACCTGTACGACCCATCCTTCTTCTTTGCAAGCACAATAAGAGACGACCATGCACCTTCAGCTGGCTCCACAATACCCTGATCCAGCATCCCCTCTATCATATTATGCACCAATTCTATTTGATGGAAGGGCAACCTGCGGGCTGTTTGATGAATGGGCGCGGCATCTCCTGTATCAATCTTGTGACGTAACATACTAGTACGCCCCAAATCGCCATCGCCCACGGAAATTACATCAGAATGCTCTTTTAAGAGAGCCCTTAATCCCTCGAGTTATAGTGAGAATAGCAAGGTGCCAAGGGGGTCACCTTGTTGTACTCCAGACTCTGAAAAGAGTTTCCCTAATGGGTGCCATAGCGATGTATGGGATCCATAACACCATGATACCCAAGGCAATAGTTTAAAAGGGGTGCGTTCATCAATAAGTGCTTTTCTGGAGACGATGTTGAAAGCATTCTTCATGTTAACCTTGAAAACAACAAAGATTACATTGACCAAGTGTTCCTGAATATATCTCCTTAATCCATGGATGATCTTTTCTGAGCCAGCTTGGCCGGCTACACCTAGTTGCAGGAGTTAGAATAAATCGGCAGCTTTTGCCTTCACAATGACACACATGCATTTTGCTGTCAACCTCCATAAGACTTCTCCCACTGCGATCAAATAATTTATAGTTTAAAATATTATTATTTCTGAATATCACATTCTAAAAAATCCTTATCAGTGTAGGAAAAAAAACTAGTCATGTCAATATATGTTAGTATAATCCAAGTAACATTCCATCACAGAGCTAAGAAAGGTGGTGGCTAAACTAACCCACTTCTCCCCCCTATGTACTAGCTAAGTGTTCTATTGGTTCCCTTGCAACACAGGTGTCATATTCGAGCCCAAATAAAATGCTTAGAGTCACCCTTTCCCAAACGTTCACACATGACATCCTGAATATCGTACATGTCTTAATTGACCCAGCGGCTTTGTCATATAAACGTATAGAATCTAGCTCTGTGTGTATATATTAATTTAGCAGTGCAGGAGTATAGAATATTATATGTATGGCATATGGAATTAACTGAATGGAATATATATATATATATGTTCCATTTCCAATTAATTACATACACGCATTTGCTCCGTGTGTATCAAGCTACAAGTGGCTCATGCTCAGATTTGAGACAAAGCACGAACCTTGTACAAGCATGAAGTAATTTACTATTCGAACATTAAACATCACCTTGAGCCTGTAAAAATGAATGCTTTAACCATAACTTACTAATATTTGCGCATTTCCAATTCGTCGATTTCATGGACAGCTGAGTGCCAGCGCAGCAACTATACAGTTTTGAAAGTATGTCGTTATAACGCGGTTCCTCGTAACTACTGTGGTGGATTGCTGCGGCATATACTGCAGAGACTAAGTTGGATAGATGGGATGGGGCAAACGTGTCTACACAATTTGCCAAAAGTCTGCCGTTTGCAATTGACCGTGGAACAGTTGTTGTTAATTATGGAAATATATAAATAAGCTGTAAGTATCAAATTAGTGAACTATATATTTTTTCACATGACAGTTCCGGACCCCTTTAAATCTAAAATACCATTGGTTTAGTGTCAAAGCAAATGCCTTCCTGACTTACAGCCTTACAGACATAGTTAAATAATTTGTATGAAAGTTCACACGTTATACAACCTTCCAGCCGAGGTGAGTATTACTGTAAATGCAAATTGTTTTATCGCACGTACAACCCTAGATATGAATCCGTGTCCATTGCACTATACTGGAAATGAAAATTCAGCAATATATGTTAGCATCGCTAACCCAGTGGTCCAGACTAAAAAATTAAGGTTCGCTTTGAGCACATACTTGAATCTCATACTTTCTAATTGAGAACGTGTAAAACTCGCTGCTAAGCGGTGAGGTCTCTCGAAAGATACCTGTTTTCACGTCTTTAATAGTCAATAATAAATTCCTTTTTATATATTCGATCTATTCGATTACTGTAATTACTTTTAATTACCTACAGATTACATTTCACAAATCAGACCTCTTGTGTTGACAAAATAAACTTATATAGCATAGAACATAATTTCACGCATAAGCATTTAAATGTACAATTGCTGTAAACGGTTTTAAAATTCATTATGGAATGGAAGCCTATATCCAACTCTCAACAGTGATTAGCAACTCATTTCGATTAATGTGATGCCTTAAAGCAATGCACACGCATTATACGCTTACAAATGCATGCGTCACATGCATCAATTAATACTGCTGCATGTAAATCTTGCCTAATGAAGTATTGTAATTTCACAAACTATTATCAACCATTATCAACAAAGTTTTTATGTACACATGGTTGTATCAGTTATCCACACCATGGTATTTTATAATGTAAAATTCAAAATGTTATCGCATCCTCAGTCAACCCTTACCGTTATTTAATTAAGTCTGTAGTCTATGCCGATTTAGAGAGAATCCTTTTTACCTGCCATCACTGGAAGTCCCCACCATTAGGAAGTGCAATTGATGATAACATCACATGCTATATCATGCAGGCTTCATACTGTCACACAGCACAGTCAATGTAAGAATATGTGAAGAAATTAAGCTAGATGCTGTCTCTCAGAACGTCGCCACTGAAACAGAAATCATTGCAGCAGCATGTCACATGCTTGAAACAATACTTACATGTCGTGTGTATCAAACTAAGAGTGGCTCAGGTTTGATCCAAAGCAGGATCCATGTTCACAGACGTAAAAGACCACCTTGATCCTGTAAAAACGCATGCTTTAACTTACTTGTGCATTTACAATTCGCGGGTTTGACGGACAGCTAGCCGCCAGGCACAGTGTCTGTATAGTTTCGAAAGTAACTAGGGTCCCACGTAGCTATAATTGTGGTTAAACAATATTGGAGGTGAGGTAACTGTACTTCTGAATCTTGCTCGCTCCGCCTGGATTGCTGCTGCACATACTGCAGAGGCTAAGTTGGACAAGTAAAGAAAAAAATTCTAAAATCCTGTATTAAGCACATGTAAATGCAACAGAACCAAAAGAAATGCTAGATATAGGATTTTTGTCTCTTCTCATAACCTTGTTCCTTCTTTTTACATCACCTTTGCCTCCAATTCCTTTATCCCACCAACTTTCTCGTTATAAAATGTTTTTCTTTACTTATTTCCTCTATTATTTCATTATCATTTTTATTATTAATACTGGCAAGTGCCCCCCCCCCCCCCCCCCTTCAATTACAGGACGCTCACTTTTTCTTTACTTGTTTCCTCTATTTTTTTCATTATCATTTTTATTATTTATATTGGCAAGTGCAAGCAAACAGTTTGAAGACTGGAACAAAACATTAAAATGACCGTCTTTGCCTGCAAAATAAAGTGAACTATATATTGCAATAACTTTGTTCCCCATAACATTCCCCTTTGAATGATACCATTGGTTTAGTGTCAAAGCAAAGGCCTTACCTGACTTATTTAGACCCATATATACAAACATATAATTTATTAAATAAATAGTACAAAAGCTCCTCAATGTGTTATATAAATTAATTCACGTTATAAACCTCCCAGCCTTTGTGAGTTGTAATGTGAAATCAGAATTTTTTATCGCACATTCAACCCTAGATATTAATACGTATCCACAATACAGGAAATGGTCATGCCCCTAACAACGTCCTTGACAACCGCAGCTAAAAAGAAATGTTATTTTTGTGTGCAAACTATAGAGCTGTACTATGTAACAAACCGGGTACTAGTATTGTATTTATGCGGCATTCCTTATGACACAGTTTTGTCGCTGTAGCAAGTATGGCTCGTGAAAACAGGTAACCTTCTAGAGAGAGTTTTACACGTTCCCAACCATGCATCTGATGCATGAGATTGAAGTATGTGCTCAAAGCCAACCGTAATGTTTTTGGCCTGGGTCCCTGGGGTTAGCGATGCTTACATGTATTGCTGAACCATTTCAGTTTTTCGTGGTATTAACCTACTGTCCACAGTGTATATACGCCCGTGCATGGGCGTACGCAGCCTTCAGGCAAGGGGGGGTCGAATTTTTTTAATAGGTGACCTTAATTACAATAATATATATTTTGAGTGTTATTTCCATTTTGTACATCGATGCTTTGTATATGATGCTATTCAGGATAAAAAATATCCATTGGCACTAAAAAGTAAATTGCATAACTAAGGGGACCTATTAATTTAATTACTACAACCATGCACAATCAATATATGACCCTTTCCACTCCATCATGAAAACCAATCTAATACACTTGCATTGACTAATAATGACAATATTGGCACAGCTAGGATTGTTACCTGATTAGAATATGCTCGTGCATGCATTCATGAATCATGGCAGACATTCAACATGAGGAACCAAATCAAGGTTCTAAAACATGGGATTATCAATCTATATCATAAAATGATAGCTGAATACATTTGATTTAAAAACAGATGACATGATTGTTAGAACAATGAATCAAATAATGTAGTACTATATTGTCCATTTCTTGGGTGCCATATGTGCAAACATATATATTGACAATTAACCTCTTCCATATCTATGTTAGTTAAAACATACATTGAAGACCTTATGGAACGGGATTGGAAACGCAATACATTGCAATGGCATTGACACTTGTTTCACGTAAATATGACGTCATATACATTTTATGAGTATTCATTACATGGTGCCATGGTGTGAGGTAGGAGTGTCGGCACAACCGTTACTTCATTCAGTTGCTGCCACAGATGGGCCCTCCTGGCATCCTTCCAAATGTCTATCCCAATGGATACAGTAAGTTCACTGCATTCATGGCGCCTTTGTTGTTCGTACTTCTGTGTTTTTGACAATCGTCCTCGCCGATACATGTCCTAATTAAATTGTCAGATATGCAGGGCTGTAAGTACGCTTTTATAAGTATAGAAAGCTTCAAACCCCCCCCCCCCCCCCCCTACGGCACCTATTGGCCTTAGCTCTTTTCGTAAAACTAATTTTGAAGCCACAACTATCTACCATAATGGCACAACAATCCATCTGACACGTAAGGTATTTTAGCTACTTTTTTGTGTTTGAAGCTATATAACTTTAAAGCCATAGGACTTGTTCTCTTCAAAGCAGCACTACGGTATTCTTCAAACATCGAGCGTTTTAGCAAGGCATGCTTCGTCGCTTGAACATGCTGCATGTTGCCACGGCGATTCATACAAAAATATCACTTTGCCTTGGCAACGCTTGATCGACTTGTTTTGGTGATCCACGCACTCGTAATGGTGGCTGTTGACCAATTAAGAATAGTCCAACATCATTCTTGAACTCATCAATTTTTGCTGTTACATTCAATGGATGTAGTTATGATTGGAATAAAGGGTGGTGTAGGTGGATGCGCAGATAAGTCATAGACACACGCTTCACTGGACAACAATGACCCTGATGCATCTCTCTGATCGCTATGTGGTACGGGAAACAAAATAGGGCTATGTTCAGTTTCCCTTCCATCAGCAACAACGACCGTATTGCAAGGCACTTCAAACACACTCCCGCTCAGGCTAGCGCTATCATCTGTTGTGCTTGCCGTTGTCTCATCTAACCTCCCAGCTACAACCGGACCAGTCAAACTATCATCTCCCACCACCCCCACATGCTTTGCTTTCTTGGTAAACCTTGTAATGTCTTGACGCATTGCCGCCGCTTCTTTCCTTTTTTTCTTTCTCCTGCCTTTTTTCCTGGCATAGTAATTGTGAACAAGTGTGACATGAGGCAAAGTTATTAATTTACATTTTGCCGTCATTACGGTGCTGCGTAAGCACAATCGTACTTAGCGTAATTTATGTAAAATACTAGTACGCGATTTGAAAAAAAAAAATTCCAATGGTGAGGGTGACCTCGCTTAGGGGAGGGGGGGTCGTTCGAACCCATCGACCCCCCCTTGCGTACGCCCATGCCGTGATAGATGCACATTCCAATATATCCTGCTACAGCCATGTCGTTTTTAATGTCGTTGCCGTTATGTTCGATCGGTGGAAGTGAACGTCGATGTCAGCCGGGTTTCATGTGCAACCGGAATATGTGTGTATGTGAATTTTTAAGGTGCACCTCAGTAGGTCATAACATAGCTATATGTACATGGATATTTTCTCGCATAATTAACAAATAAGATGCGCAGAGTGCGTAAATACAGCAAGCCATCTATCTAGTATGCACAAAGTCCTTACGCAATGATATAGTAGTAATTGTCCCAAACGTTCTGCCCATTCCTATGTTAGTTATATATGCATCTCACACCTGATGCAGAAGAGAGGTACTCAAGCAATGAGTTGCTCATTGGCGATCTAGCCAGTGTATTCCAAGCATGAATGCGGGCATGTTCTGATTGAAGTGAGTACAAAACAGCTTTCTGGCCATCGTACAGTTTGCAAGAAGATATTTCATCGAGAGGGGATCCAGTGAGGGTGTTTGCTACACACATGTCATGATATATGAACTGCCACTCCGAGAAGGCGTGCAGTGCGGATAGCCACGAGTCCTTTGAATATGACGGCAAATGAACAACACCAGTGTCATCGCTATAGAAGCATTCTACCATGCTAAGGATTAATGCTTTGGCATGTGCCTCGCTACGCTGCTTGTATTTGGTCCAATATTGCAAGGATGCTGCAACCAGATACCAAACTTTGAAAATGGGTTGTCGAAAAAGCTCGCTGGTTTCGACCCTGATCTTTAAAACGTGAAACAAAAAATCATTCATCTGCATGTCCTGCACTCGTTCCAAAGACACGTCATCTGCCAGTACACTTTCAGATACCAGATCTCCATCTTTTGGAAAGAACTCGGTGACATTTCTCAATCCGAAAATTGCATATATAAATTGACGTATCCTGCGGCTGGACAAAGCAGACGACGTCGGCTCATTTGGCGAATCTGTGAGAATCTTCATCATGACTCGAGAGCTCACTAAAGCCTGGGTAATGTACAGCGGCAAACGCCCACCCCTATGAAGCAGCAGGATCCAATCGGGTAAAGCTTTCCCGATTATTGCTGCATTTGGTGCTTGCCTTTCGCTTGAGTAAATGTATTTGCATTGCTCGATATTTTGAACAGTTTTTCGGTGACGACATTTTATCATGTATTCGTCAATGGACCTTACGTTCTCACTTCTGATGTAATTAACAGCGGCGTGAACCCGAGAGACCGCGTTGTCTTTGCCTTTACAGGAGTAGCAATCCGTGTACCTGGGCACCATGGCAGAGGTAATAACGCCAGACGCATCCATGAAATCATTCCCAATTAGGGCAGGGATTAGAAAACATAGGTCACGTGTGGGACCAGACACCGAAGAAAACAGCTTCCGTACAAATTCATCTTGCCTAAATACTTTCGCTTCAAATTTTCTGTTTCTATACCGGAATAGATCGTCACCATGGAAAATGAACCCGCCATTTAGAGGGAAAATGAAGAAATCTGCGTCATTAGCCAGGACAGGGCACCCGAGCTCATTGGCACATTGTGCCACCATAGGATCGGCCTCTCCGTCTGCAATTCTTAACTGACAACCGGTGTCACAGGAAAAAAGGCACCCCTGAAAATTAGACACCCCCACGCAATTCTTGTTAGAAAAATTGGCACCCCCACGCACATTATCCTAGAATAATTGGCACCCCCTCGGTAAAAACGGCACCCCTTTCTAGTTTAGGGAAAAAGGCACCCCATGCTAATTATCCCATAGGAAAATTGGTATCCCTCACACATATATGTTCAAACTTCTAGATGCATGTATACAATAAGAGGATGGATCATGATAACCAGGATAAATATAACATTACACTGCAGAGTATGGTGACAGTGTAAGCGGTTCACAAAAACAAAAAAAAAAATAACACACAAGAAGAGCAGTACCATTTCTCATTACAGTTGGGTAGTGTAAGAAGGCCCAGACACTTGGCATGGAACCACTTATGACATGTTTCACATTGTATCATATCTCCAAAGGTGTCAGGCATTAGACAAGTGCAGTATACACTAATATTCTGGATGCACAGCTTCCTTTGTTCTTTGCTGCATTCATCTAGAATAGGAAATGGTGTAAAATTTCGTGCTGCAAGGCATTTGAAAAGGTGGCTTCTCATCTTCAACTGATTAAATTCCAAGTCTGATACACAGTGGCCCAAGGCTGCATGCAGTGCAAATGCTATGGCAAATAAACCACAGTCACTTCCACCAGTCTGCCTTTGGATAACAGGAAGATGCACAATTAAGTTTCCTGCCTTTTCACTGCTTTGGATCTCAGCTTTGATCAGTGTTCTATAGATTTGACAGAGTTGGTGAGTGAGAGTAGAGCTCAATTTTCCCCTTTGCAACCTGCTATCATATACTGTTACTTCTTGATTGAGGCTACTTGACGTAACCCAGTGATTACCTGAGACAAAATGGATTTGAATAGCTTCACTTTGCACAGGTATAAATCCATCTGTCTGGACAAGAAGTGTAGACTGCCAGCCTTCAGTATGAGGGAACTGTTTTTGGAGAATAGCTTGAGCAAGGTACATATGCTCATCAGTAAGCCAGTCTCCACTCTTAATAACAGCTTTCATGTGCTTGGTGAATGTAAATGCAGTTGCTTTTCTACCCTGCATATAAAGAAAGACTTTGTAAGCATTTGAACTTGAACATTGCAATATACATCAGTACACACCTGCACATGTATTTTTGATCCTCCAGCATGTGCTGTGGGTTGGTCAATTTCAACTTCATCATCACTATCACTATCTTGCTCATTTCCTTCATGCATAACCTGTGTTTCTTCACTCATTTCCTTTTCTGTTGGGCTTCCTTCATGCTGTTCCCGTATACCTTCACTGTCACCATCAATAACACCGTTTTCTTTGTCACCAGAGCCATCTTGTATAATGGTTCCATTACCGTCATCCTTTTCATTGGCACCACAGTTTCTTAGTTCACTGGCATTATCATCACCTTGTGCACTGACAGCCTCTTCATCTACAACACTGCTAATAGTTTCTTTGTCCCCAACTGGTTCAAGAAACAGTTTGAGGCGAGCACAGTGGATGGTTTGTTTAAGTACTTTTCCAGCTAGTGTTTCAAGGTAATACCTTCCTTTGCCAAGGTCTTTGTGAATGACAAAGGGGCCGTTCCAACGATTTTCAAGTTTTCCTCCCTTTCTATGTTTGTTCCTTGTATTCTCTTTAAACACCTTGTCTCCAACTTTCAGTGTTGAATTCATGTTGTGTTTCATGTCATACTGCTTCTTCTGTCGAGCCTGAGCACCAAGAATGTTTTGTGCAGCTTTAGCTCGGCACTGTTCTTGAAGGTGTATGAGAGCTTTAACATCCTTCAGATTGCTTGTCTCTGTAACGTATGTTGAGGACCCACTTCTTTCCATTTGGACATGCACTGGAAGTTTAGCTTCACGGAAATGCATCAAAAAAAAGGGAGTGAAGCCAGTTGAAGCCTGAACAGATGTCCTGTATGATATATAAAAAGTATGCATTGCTTATTGTGTACACATGTAACACTATTGCTTCATACCTGTAGCTGAACATAATTTTGTCAAGGTGCTGGTCCCAGTCATTTTTCCTCTCATTCACAACTTGAATCAGTGCATCTTTGAGTGTTTGATTGAACCTTTCGGTTAGCCCATTTGTCTGAGGATGATATGCACTGGCAACTCTGTGTTCAACCCCAGTTAGTTGTAGCAGATGATCAACAACCTATATTGCATCCAGTATTTTGTATATAATTGTAATAAGCCGCACAGAGATACTCATAGAAAAAATAAATGCTACACACCTTGTTGCAAAATTCTGTTCCTTGATCAGATATCATTATATCTGGACAGCCATGACGAAGAAACAGATCTGCAAGGAATTCTGCCACATCAATAGATTCTTTCTTGGGAGAACCACACGCTTCCGGCCACTTTGAAAAATAATCTGTTACAACAATTGCGTACTTGTTACCATTTGGTGTGCAAGGCAGAGGTCCAATAAGATCAATTCCAATCTGTTTCCAGCTACTATTCGGAACTGGTACAGGATGTAACCCTTCAGCTGGGCGGTCAAATTTCCTCTTTGTTCTTTGGCAATGTTCGCATCGTCGTACCTGTGAACAAATAAAATTTCTTTCAAACTTATTATATTAGCACAAATATAACCGTACCCATTCCTTCACATCCTTCGTTATACCAGGCCAGAAATACTTCTGCGCTATCTTCGCTTGAGTCCTATCTCTACCTTCGTGATTTCCAGCTGGTCCTACATGGCATCCGTCAAATATCTGTCTTCTAGCTTTCATATCTTTTATCACTAGGGCCACACTCTCTTCATCTTTTGACTTGTTCTTGCTAACGCGAAACAATTGTCCATCCTTGACCCGATACTGTTTTGCTCTTTTGCGAATCACTCCCTTTTCCTGTTTGGTTGCATCTTTAGGATATTTTCCACTTACCAAATACTCAAGCGTAACATCATACATGCACCCTTCGTCGTCAGTCTCAGCTTCCATCTCAATCTCACCTAGTTTTATCACTTTGAACACGAGGGTACCGAAAATCCGGAAGGGTGCCGAAAATTGGAGCCTAATATTCCAGGATATATGGAATGGGGTTCC
Source organism: Eunapius fragilis (assembly GCA_963681505.1). Taxonomy (NCBI): domain Eukaryota; kingdom Metazoa; phylum Porifera; class Demospongiae; order Spongillida; family Spongillidae; genus Eunapius; species Eunapius fragilis. Next base: position 16,399,755 of record OY811971.1, read on the forward strand.
AAATTTCCTAGGATATATGGAATGGGGGGGTACCAAATTAAGGGGTGCCGATTATTTTGTGACACCGGCCTCTCGAACGGCTTCCAGGAAAACCTCTATCATAAATAGCGGCGAAACAGGCGTGTCTATTTTGTCAGTCCACTGTACCAAACCCTGGCGGATTATTCTAATGTTATCCTTCTTTCTTTGGCACAGCGTCTTAAACTTCATAGCATCCAGGTCAAGGCCATCCATGACAACGACTGGTCTGATGCCCGAATCCACAAGCGTTCTGAAGAATTCTGTCACCTTTTTCTTAAAAATGGCATATCTCCCGCCTATCCTCCAGTCCAGCTTGCACGCTTCGTACAAGTCGTACATGATGCCGCACCCATCAATTATCAAAGGGCCCATCACCGGCTGGTACACAAAACCAGGTACATCTAGATAGTGATTCCTCATGTACCACTTCAAACCTTTCACCCCCATCTTTATCTGTTGCAACAAAGTAGCTTGTCTGGTAAACGTGGACGGCTGAAGACTGTATGACTGTGTATAAAATTGAGGATCAATTATATTCCCCACCGCTATATCTGCGCTGCGATGCATGAACGTGCGTATTTATAACAAAGAACGAAAGGGAGCATAAAGTACCGCGTGATACTTGTAACGTTCCGATTGGTTTGTACTATTGATGGCGATTGATAGCGGTTGTTTTTGCTTGTTCACCACTGCATGCATGGCTTAATTCTATATAAAATACATTGCATTAACTGCTTCGTGCGCAACCGCCGCAACGTCTCGGGTGCAATTATGTCTCGGGTGCAATTGCACCCGAGACAGTTAATTCATAGCATTAGGGTTCGCCACAAGCACGGTTACGGCTAGACTCGTCTCCTGGCCTTTTTTCAAATAAAAACGTTAACGCGCAGCATCCTTGATATAAAAGTACTAAACTTGATTACGAAGAATACCTCTAGTACTGTTGGCTTGGTTAAATTTGATTTAAAAGGTCACAGTCGAGATATGCATGATGTATATGACCGTTGGAGATAATGACATCATGCAGCAAGGGACAGCATGATAGCATGTGTGTATGAGTGAGTGCAAGTTCACACATCACCAGAGCCAATATAAAGTATACACATAAGGTTTTCAATGAGATCAACCCGTCTAAGATTGGGCAAACCATTTCATATAATGTTATTGACATATATGTATGATACACAACAAGACTGTGGATAAAAGTAACTAAACATATTCTATGAGAAAGTTGGTGAGATGTAGGATTTGAAGGCAATATTGGTGTAAAAATCAACTAGGAAACAAGGGACTGTAATAGAAAGGGAAAATGTCATAGTCCTATATTTAGCCCGCTTGTATCATAAGTTGTTTGTGTGCTAGATATAGGACTATGAACATTTCGCTTACTATTACAGATCACTGCGCGAAGGTATACCGTATGCGGTGTTGCATATTGCATTGATATTACACGAAACTGGTCTGCAATCGTCGCGTATGCAGTTTTAGGTACGACTGGAATGCAGACTCCCGATAACTCCGGATACGGATACATTGTATATACGTCAGATATCAGGTCTGCATATGACCTCTGTATATCAATCAGTATACGTTTCATGACCGTATACGGAATCCTGTAACGTTTCAGCATACGTTTGATGTCTGTATGCACAGTTTCGGTATACGATTGGTTATCGTAGCATATCCTGATCTGCATTCGGCTACTATATCCATTCCCAATAATCAGTAATAACATGAGTTGCAAATATAATGGAATCACAACGACATGAATAAGCAGTACGAAATTCTGCTTTCTATACTTCTTTCCTCCATCATCCATGCAGCATTGCGTCCATTTGGTCCTGGAGTTGAGGTAATGTGCGCGTCAAGTCAGTAGCCGAGGTATAAACATCCATGACTTACTGGAAGCAAACTGAAGCGCTGTGTACATAGAGTGCGCATAGCATGTTAATCAGCGGGTAGCACTTGCTTTTTCTAGGGCAGGTTCGATCCTTCGTTTAGTAGTGGACCAGTGGTTTTATGCTGATCTTGCTGTCGGCTTTCTGTATTAAAGAACACGCTACGGTAAATGTCAAAACGGTACACATTTTCCAACGTACTTGAGTTTACTTGCCAAGCGTACGTTCGATTACTGTCTTCAGCGGTGTACTTCTATTGTGCTATTTATTATAGAACACGGCATTGTAATGACTCTACCTTTTTATGTTTTCTTCGTAAATCGATTAGCCTGGTTTGAGTTTAAAAGAACACTACACACGTTCAACACTTACCACGATCTCTGCACAAGTGAATTCCACCGTAGGCAGCAGCGTTTTTTTTTTTTTGACACGCGAATAACTACGGAAGATGAAACGCATGGCTCATTACACAACCATAATGACCACTTACCGTCGTTGATCTCTCTGCCTACCTCATAATACTTACCTACAGCCTTCTTAAATTCGCCCCCTTCTAGAATTAAAGCGCCAAGAAACACGTGACGCGACTAAAGATTATTTCTTTAATAACCTCCAATCGAAGCCCAGCGCAGCTGAGGTACTAAGCCCTGTGGATATGAAATGTTTTCTGCGTAATGCATGAACAAATCATTGATGTATGTGTGTATGTGTTTTGTTTAGCAGCCTACAAACAATTTCAATAGGTCTGGAACTTTTTTTTACCCCAGGGCATCAAGACAACTGGCTGTCACGGTTATGCAAGTATTAAGCTGTGATTTGCTCCGTCGATGAACGCACCATGTATGTCACACCCACGTTGAGAGCTGTGCTGATGATGTGATCGGAGAACATCAGTGTACAGGGGCTGATATCGAAAAGGAGGATTGCAGGTCAGACCAGCGATATAAAAAGCAGGGGGGGGGGGGGGGAGGGTGCTGTACGCTTCAGGCATGGGGGGGGGGGGAGGGGGGAAGTGGGGTGCTGCCTTGCAGAAGAGGGGGAGGAACCTTATATGAAATGGGGGGGGGGAGGGTTGCAACCCCACCCCCCTGTATCCAACCATGGTGTACTGTACTCCCCCACAATAATGCATGTCACTGATTTGTGACTACAGCTGCTTCTTCTAACATAGCACATGCTGTCCATACCTTGACTAAATTGTCACCATATGTCTCCTGGCCTAGCCGGCCTCAGTTAAACAGTTAAACGTAATGCCCCCCCGCCCCAAATCTGCACTTCATTTTCTGTTGTATGTGTGTGTGCCCTTAGGTATTATACATGTTTCTGTTGGTTGAGTACAACAATTTTGATAGAAACTTAGCTCCCTCCCAAATGCAAGGGTGTAGACTTGTTTTTAAGGGTGGTGGGGCTATTTGTGGTTACTTTTACGTGCACATGCGTTATGTTTGTGAATATGATGTCGTTGCTCTCCTGGCTTGCTACACACAAACCAAAGAGCTGTACACTTCCAATTCAATCGGCAATTACAAGTGTGTGACGCAATTGTAATACATGCGTGTGGCATGTCACATACAACTCTATCGAATAGCGTGCACTTTACAGTTGATTATTAAGAACTTCAGAAATTTTAATAACTCAACTACAAAAATCTGGGGTGGAGGAGGGGGGGGGGCTAAAGCCCGCCCCCCCCCCCCCCCGTCTATGCTCTTGCAATGTGATTGGCTGCACAGAATGTGATGCTGGCACATGCTTGATGGGGTTTTAATGTGTGCATAGGGATTCCCGGGTGAAAAAATACACGTAGTAACACGTTATTACGCGTGAAAATGGGACATATATAACGCCAAAACACGCGATTTTCAAGATGATTATCTCCTTGATTGTGCAATACAATAGAGTTGAATTTTGCCTATACACAAAGCGGTCCAGTGTGTATAAAGTTCCAAAGACTGGTTGGTTTGGCATGCATCGTTCCGAAGATATTCACATTCAAGTACGAACTTGATTTCGCGGGAAAGTATACAAAAGCCCGCGAAATTAAGCTAGTACATTGAATGTGAATATCATCGGAGCGATGCATGCCAAACCAACCAGTCTTTGGAACTTTATACACACTGGACCGCTTTGTGTATAGGCAAATTCAACTCTTTTGTATTGCACAATCAAGGAGATAATCATCTTGAAAATCGCGTGTTTTGGCGTTATTTATGTCCCATTTTCACGCGTTATAACGCGTTACTACGTGTATTTTTTCACCCGGGATTGTCAGTCTAAACTTTCTGTGTTGGTGTTTAGTGATTTTTTTGGCAGGTTCCAGTGGAATGTTCATTGACAGCGAGACAGGACAACATAACAAGATGTTGAACTGGAGAGTTCAAGGCACTAAATGGAACTGTATGTAGTGTGTGTCTTTTGTAATGTGATGTGGAAGTGGTTTTTCTGTAGGTTTTTTTCCAGGAGCGGTGTGAAGGCCCACACCTCCAAATGCATACGTATACATGGCTCCTTGTGTGTTGTGTTGTCATGCTACGTCTATGTGGTTATGTGTGAGTGTGCACAATGAATCTGAACCAAACTGATGATTGACAGGGAGGTGGGGGCATCACGTGGTGCAGCACATGGGGAGGGAGGTACATGAACCATGAGTGTCATGCACCCATGATGTGTCAAGCTTGTGAGTACACTTACCTTGTTCGTTGTATAGTGTTCATGTGCAATATGCACCTTTGTATCCCACCCTTAGGACTCATCGACATCTGGTTTGGATTTTCAAGCCCATCGTGTCATCAAGGAACACCATTAGATATATATTAGTACACCATTGCGGATTCAATTTGTTAAACTCGCACTGTCATGGATTATGTTTAAAACCACATGTCACATGGTGCATGGGAACCAGAGGCCTCAAACCAATGCTTTCAGTCTGTATTGAACCCTGCCACTGCATAGTCCAAACTGTGCAACACTAATGTCATCCACTCTGACCTGGCTTGTGTAGTGCATGATGAAATCAAGCTGGTACCTAGCTAGATTCGGTTTTGTAAGGATTGTTATTGTGCCCCGCCCACATTATAGTACACTTGTTTTAACGCTTAGAGTCGACTTATTGCAACAGACATCGACTCAGCGGGGTACATTTCACTGTATTCGGAAAATGATACAAAGTTTGGTCATGCTAAAATATCGCCGAGATCAGAATTAGGGTACACATATAAACTGCAATTGAGAGCTGCATTCATAACTGAAGCTGCAGTACACAGAGATTAATTCCTTTATTGCTTTCCAATGTATTCTGTACTTCATACTTGCATTCATAATTATTTACTGCCGATTACCCGGCCCATGATAGTATCATCTCTGATCTGTCAATGACCTCGGCCATTATAATATTTAAAATCAGTCATTGAGCACTTGGTTGAAAGTATGCAACACTGCCAGTGTCGTACCGCGTCATTCAACTTTGGCCTTGTGCAACAGATATGTTCAGCAGGGGACTCACTGACATCTGTTTGATGATATCTTTGGACATCAATTTCAGAGTTATTGTGCCTCGCCTACACTGATATAGCCGACTTAATAAATGATATTTTCAATAGAAGCTATAGCGACCCAGGGGTATATTCCATTGTGTAAAGAATGTTTTAAAGGCACAGAATAACTTTGGTCGTTCTGTAATATACATAAAATCATATTACAATTCATGGGCATATATCATAATGTATAATTAAAAGATTGAGTTATGTGTGAGATCCTATAATAGTACCTATTGATAATCCTATGTTCCCTAAATATTTGGTTTACTTTAGTAATGATACATCGATATTTATGTACACAAAATTTTTGCAGTCCACTATACGTTTTTGCTGTGAATTGTGTGTATACAAACTGAGCATAGTCAGATGTAAAGATGGAGTGGGTGGGGGTGGGGAAAGGGGGCACATACAGTTTTTTTCTTATTATATAGAAGTGGTAAGAGAATCATAGCATTGGCTTCTGTACATTCGATTCTCCGAGCCTCCGTTGTGCCAGAAAAATGTAAAGGATTTTGAGCCACAGTCTCATTCCAGATCTGAACAGAAACCTGTACTAATGAATGTGCTTATATGCTTCAAGATTGCCGGTTCCATATATGGCTTGTTGACATGTAGTTGCAGCTGTGTTTCTAAGGTTGAGGTAAGTATGAATATGATTAGGTGTGCATGTGTGTGTGTGTGTGTGTAGTTTGTGAGTGATTGAGACAGCCATAGGATTCTTCAAATAACAGTTAAATTGTTTGGAACAGGAACATACAAAGCAATTCGGCATTCAAATAAAATCAACAAAAGCCCATTGGTTGCAGCTGATTGAGGTGCATGTCATGTGCTCTGTCTGCTCTTATCAGCAGCTCAACTGTTCCAGGGTCTGCATAAACTGATCATATGACTCAAATTACATAACAATCCCTTCCAAAAAGAAACATCCATAAAGACTAGAATTTATAAAAACCATCCCATCCCAGTAGCACATTCCACCCACCACCCCCCCCCCCCCCCCCCCCCGGCTCCGGTCTCCTGTTGCCTCCCACCAAGCAGGATTAAGAAGTATTAGTCTTACCTGAAAAGCAATACTTCTCAGCTTTGCCCCAGACCAGATTGCAATTGGTAAGCGTAGAGCATTTCTTCTTCTACTTCATAGACCCTAATTGTCAGAGTTATGCCCATCCCATATACCATTTGCACTTCTGTCAACAATACCTTGTTCCCCCATGTTTTAAATTCAACTCACCATTGAATATGCCCGGCGTGTATGAAAAGCATATTTTCTAGGATAGAGAGAATACACAACGTAACATGTGCACATGCGTCTGAGCAACTGACTGTCAGTTGTGTCCCTCATGATTTGTGTGTTGAATGAAGTGTGTATTATAACCTCCATCTCTGATGTGGGGTCATCAATATCTAACAAGGCTGCCATGTGTGGAGAGAATACACACGTAACAGACAGTAAACATACCTATAGCACACAATGGTTGCACCTTAACTTTCTATGAGCAGATACGAAAGACTGTCAGTGTACACATGATCCGAGTATGTGTGCAACATGTGCGCGTATGTTGTGTGTGTGCACATGTGTGTGAATGCGTGCGAGTGTATGTACGTGTGTGTTCAAATGGTTTTATTTTATAACAAACATCCAACCCGCAAATCAACCATCTCCTATGTGTTAGTCCCCCATTATCAAAAGATGCCGCCAACCGCGTCCAGCGCCCTATTATGAGGCATCGTTTTAGTTCGGGAATAGGTGCGTGCCGCGGTTTATATCTGAAAGGCAAGTTACCCCATCGGCATGCATGCTACGGGGAGTACTCCATGCATGCTGTTAGATAGAATCGACTAACCCCTCCAGTCTCCAAAGTGCTTCCCTCTGCGTAGTAAGCTAGTCACGTGATACTGATAATGAAATAATATAATTAAAAAAAGAATATTATGAGTGATGCCTGCTGACCAAGGATTGAAGCTAGCTCCATCACAGCTGTCCGCAGACAAGCGCGCTGCTTCTTTATGAATGCAGCACAAGAAGCCTACAGGTATACGGATTTCCACTTGTTAAATTGATCCGCATGTCCCCTTCTTACTGCTCCGCATTCGGCCCCTCTAAATACTGCACAGCATTCTGCTCCTCATACTAGTCTTCTCACATACGAATCCCCATATGTGTCCGGATACTAGAGTTTCTGCATACGTTTCCGTATATGACTTAGTATATGCAGTGTCTGCGCTACTCTGTATACGATATACTTCCGCGCAGTGGATCCTCTTTTTACACCACTATTGCCTTCAAATCCTGTATCTCACCAACTTTCTCATGCATAGAGAAGGTTTTTAGCTACTTTGCTTCATTTTTCTTCTTCTTATATCTAGTTATACGTCTTACACTGACCGAATAGATGTAGTTGATTGTAAATCATTTGCTACTGCTCCTGTAGTTTTCTGGTTTGGTTATTGACAATTCTAAGATTCTGCCTTGTAATAATATACATGTGCGAGTGGCGTTTAATACGGCCCAATATAACAATTACCAAAATATACAATCGACTATTTTATCACAGTTAGCACTCCTCCAGCCAATTCTGAAGCTATTAGTGACATTTCCATTCTTTAACCATCCCAAGTTATGCGTGATCAAGAAGGGAGGATAATTCCGGGCCGACTGGGTACGAGGACCGGCCGTACCCTTTTGTTCTCTACAACCGCGCGGTTTTGCAACATGAAAAAAAAAAACGACGAAATTACTCACTTTCGTATTGCATGTCGTTGGAATAAGACAACTAGCTAAGCGATCCGATCGTCAGGAGTGTCGTTATTAATGGGTCGCGTGTTTTTAATGATTTCATAGTCGGGGTCTAATCTTATTTGGAATTTTCTAGCGAAACTTCCGATATAATGCATAATTATATATACGAGGTCATGGCAGCGAAATGGGACCCTAGTGCATATTAATTTTCCAGGAAGGAACTTCTAAGTTCACGCGTGCAATTTAAATGTACGTATATAATCGAAAATTCAGGACACTGTTCGTTATGTTGGACAGATTAATTTCCAGTGCGTAAGAAAGAAGTTGTATAGGACATAGGTGTCTCTTAGAAAATGAAATAATTTGAACACGTGAAAAAAATTTGCGCTATATATATATAGCTTTTTCTTCAATATTGTGATACCACTGAAATTAATGTTCCAACCGCTGACAAACTAGATCAAATAACAGTGCACCTCGACAACATCGGAGTATAATCAATACTTTATAATACATGTGCATGGAATTTTGCATAAATGTGTAAACTTAAATTCATGCACGTATAGTCATAATGATGTATGTGATCGTGGCAGCGAAATAGGGTCTATATGCAAGATCAAGTTAAAGAACAATCCAGCAGCCGCCATTAACATTTAGTAATTTTCGATCAGCCTGCTAGCCGCCTCTAATCAATAAGCCATTGAAGAACAATGAATGCTTAGCTTCATGCTTTTTATGAACAGTTAAAGATTAGGTTTTAATATACTATTGTAAACCGTGCTTTAATATATTCATCATGGTACCATATAGGAAATTTAACTTACAGATATTAATCAAGTCAAGGGTATGATGTGAACAATTCTTCGGACTTCAAAGTGCTTTTAAGTTCTCGCGATTGTAGGATAATTTCTCTAGCAGTCGTAAATATGCTCTAGCAATCAAAATCAAAAAACCTGATATAGCAGATGGCTGAAACAAAAATCCATTTTGAAAGAAAATTTAACCCCCTAAATAATCGAGATTTCCCCGCGTCGTATGTAAAACCGGTGTTGTTGTGAAGAAATGTGAACATCAAAATCTTTACTCATCTGTAAGTAAAATCTTTCCACTCTTATATGCACATGCAAATTAAAGTTATAAACCATGAGAAATACAATGAGAAGATTATATAATCCTTTATTGTTCATAAAAAGCTTCATTACTCAATTCATGAAAAAGGAAGTGTAAGTTGGATGCCATGCATATAGAAGGTTCCCATTGCATGCACTGGATTCGTCTTCCTTCTGTAGGTTGCATTTCTTTTGTCACTTTTTCCTCAGTTCGGTATCTTTGAAATATTCTCCTCCCACATTTTTCAAATACTGTCCACGCATATTATTGATTCAATACAATCTAAAGCTCCCTATATAGCTATTTACTCAGTCTTGAGCTGTATTACTCCATGCAGAAGTAAATCATGAATACTGACGAAATGTCATATTAGGTGTGATGGTATACACATTGATTATGAACAAGCCCTGCATTCATGAACCATGTTAATTTAAGCCAGCAATTAGCCATCACTAGGTGCATAGATGGAACCAGCACCATCTCAGTTCCATTCTGTGATGAGCTTCCCAGTGTTAGGTACACCATTGCCAAAGATCTTTAGGAACAAAGTCCATCTGCAGTACATGTATGTTGACTTGGCAAATTGCAGTTCAACTTTGAACCAAAGCCCCTCCAAGTGTGCATGCAGCAGGTGCAGTTGCAACTCTTAACACTCAAACAAAAAATGTAAAACACATAGTGTGTGCAAAGCAGAAAAATTTACAATATCCACTATACAAGCGTGGTATTAGTATTGTATATATAAAAGTGCTGGTGTCAATTACGGCCTTATTGACATTAAGGCCAAAAAGAAAAACATCTGCTAATGCATAACAATCACAATTCATCCTTAGACTTTAAAGTGATAAACTTCCCAGAGGAAGCATTGGGAGGGGGTCTGTTCAGGTCCTATACAGGAAAATGATATGACATAATCAAATCACAATTTAAGCTAGCTGATTACGCGTATTCACAACTAACCAGGTTTGGTTTATAATAACTATGAACGAGAGAGGCTCCTAGAAGCATAGTGGTGAGGGCCGCCCCAGTAAACGTTAGATAACGGGGCCAAGTCAGTCCTGCTGGCATATCGTAACTGTTCTGGTTCGAAGGCCCACGAGTTCTAGATGCTCTTCTGCGCTGGTCGTCTCTCCTTCTCCTTTCTCACTGCCGTATCGTCTACAAGATCGGTGTACATGTGAACAGCTTTAAGGGTTATCGGTTATATAATTATTGTAACGCAAATAAACATACATATACAGAGAGAGCCTAACGCTGAAATCACTTACAGAACGTTTCGCTTCCTACTCGGACTTTAATCATAAACCATTCAACGGCCGCTCCAGTTACGAAAAATATTGGCAGTGTGCGGTACACTCCAAGCTTGGCCCACCAGTTCATATACGAACTCTAGTGATGTTCCAATTAACGCACTGCGTAGGTGATTTTAATAACCATTCACAATGCAATAGCCAGCCATTTTGGTTCTACTCACGCATCCGGCCGAGCTTGAGTTGGCCGGGCTGAATGGTCACTTCCTTTGAAAACCATGTCCCCTAGGCCGTGTTGCATTTTTGATTGATGCTACCAATTGCTAGCTTGCTCCAAAGAATTAATCCTTCCAGTGCTGCATGCTTCTAAGTTTATAAATATCAAAAGCATAACGTTGTTTAACCTCCCTAAGCTTGCAGATTTCAGGTACGTTTTCATGCATACAATCTCAAAACAGTTTCCGAACAGGAACTGATGAAAGCAATGAAAGACAGAACTTTGCAGGCTGAACCAATTATATTATACTGATGTATATTTCTTTACTACACGATCGAGGGCTTGCACCTAGTGTACATGCAACGGGTGAGTCTGCACCCGGAACAGATGCATGATCTGTACATGTGTAAAGGATCCACTACGCGCTAGCCTAGCGCTTCGTCACCGTGCAGAGTTTCCCCTAACGTCGAAATAATCAAGCCGATACTGCGCACTTGCGACTGCTTTTAACATCATGCACGCACAAATGACAATGCAAACAGCGCATGCACGCATAATAGCGCTTGTTATAGATCGTTGGGCCTCCACTGTTCTGTTGGTCGTTAACACCTTTATTCAACTGTTTCCAACCGGAGTGGGCACTCTCTGGGATATTTTGATCAATGGTTCCGTAGGTTGTGACATAATCCCTGACACTCTGAATACAGATCCTTCTGTAACAGTGCTGCCCCCAGTCCATAGGATGAGGCATTGGCTGATATTTTAGTGTCTGCTGCTCGATCGTAATGGCAGAGAATTGTTGGCTTGGTTAATTCATTCTTCCACCTTGTGAAATGCAGACTCGAGACTAGGGTTCCATACCCAAGCATTCTTGAAGCTCCATAATTCCCGTAATGGTTGAGTTAGTTCAGCAATCCATGGGGAAAACTTTCCAAGAAGATGATTCACCATGCCCACGAATCGTCTTAGTTCAGTTAAATTAGTGGGCATATGCATCATGTCTATTGCGGAGGTCTTGTCAGTGTCTGGTTGAATCCCATTTTGATTTAAAACAATGTGACCAAGAAACTTGACTTACTGTTTGGAGAAGACATTTATCAGGGGGGTTACATCAGTGTCTTGTCGTTTTAGTACAAAGTTTGGCCTGTCTTTATGTTCCTGTTGAGTCTTACCAAATACCAGGATATCGTCCATCTGGCACTAAGGTCCTGAAGGATAGAACTCATCCTTCGCTGAAAGAGTTCTGGAGCACTAGATATGCCAAAAGGGAGTTTGTTAAAACAATGGCGACCAAAAGGCGTGATGAATGTTGTGAGGAGTAGACAGCTGTAGGACAGCAGTATCTGCCAAAATCCACAGTTGACATCAACCTTGCTGAACACAGCAGCACTGGCTAGTTGAGCTAGAGTTTCATCAGCAGTGGGTAGGGGGAAGTTCTCTCACAGCACACTGTCGTTTATGGGTTTTAAATCCTGGCACACAAATATCTTGCCATCCCTGACCATCTGCAACTGCAGAGGAGGGATGGGAGAGGAGAGTGATAGTGGGAGGATATACGGGCCGCATTTAACGACTTTTTGGCAACAACCACCTTACCAGCACACCATTCTGAAGGGCCCTCCACCTTGGTTATTGCACCCATCTCCTCCATCCTCGTCAGCTCCTCTTTAACTTTGTCTCGTAATGGCAGTGGGTGCTTAATGCATATGGTTTGGCATCAGGCTTTAATTGAATTATGTACTCAGGTCCGAGAGTACCGAGACCCTTAAATAAATCATCATACTGGAGATGAATCTTCTCTTCATACTGCTTTATAGAATCAACTCAGGCGATCAGGTTCAGAACTCATAGTGTTGGGAGTCTCAAAACGTTTGTCTTCAGCCCTCGTGTCTGATTCACCTGATTCACTGTTTGTCCTTTATACTTACGATCACAAATAAACTGCCCAACTTGCGGGGCTGGAGGGTCTTCAGCCCCCTAATTGGGGCGAAGGAGGGGCTGTGTCCCCCAAATTGAGTGTGCCTTATGATTAATTAATTGAAGTGCTACAGATGAAGTCAGCAAATGGAGAGGGTCAAACAGAGGAGTTGAAGAATTTTGAACAATCAGTGTTTAAAAGCGACTTCTGCATTGAAAAGCTTAAGAGAGAACTAGGTTTTCTTATAGATGCTATTCATGTTGCTCTGCCTCATGTGAAGTCACAAGTATTCGGACGATATCTGAAGCTATGTGCACTTACGCCAACAGGAAAGACTTAATATATGATATAAATAATATGAGGTTGTATTTCACGATCCCTAAGCGTCCTCCTCGTCAGAACGAAGCTTTTTTGCTTTGAAGCGATTGCTAACATATCTAAGATCGACAATGACAGAGAAAAGATTGAAAAATTGGTTTTTACTACTATACAGGTTCACAAAGATATTACTGATGCTATTGATTTGGTTGCAAAGTATTTCATCGCGTGCAACGATGAACGCAGAGCAGTATTAAAATCAAGTAGTATTAATATCCATGAATTTCATTGACTATATCTATATAGCCCCCCCCCCCCCCCCCCGGCCCCCAATAATTTTGAGTGTCACCGGAAAATTGTGCCGGGAAAACTGTGTCCGGCGGACCGACAATGTCAGTCCGCCGGACCATTTGTTTTTTCAGTGTAAAAATGGTCCTAGGACTTGCCTTCCATGGAAATATGGTCCCTTATCGAAAAAAAACGGTCCGTCCTGGCCCGGACAGTTTTTCTCTATGGACAGTCTGGAAATAAGGTCCTATACCTGCAGCGTTATAAACAGGTGGGATTTCATTTGATCGCATTTTGTTCACCACTTTTGGCTAGCGAATGTTTTTTTTTTTTGTCAAAAAACCTTCCCGTCAACAATAGAGGAGAGCTAAACGACGAGAGGAATACCTCCAAAGTCGAGACGACGAGTTAGAGTCCTCCCGCGTTCTGAACAATGTATGCTGATCTTGAACAAAAGAGGGCATCTGCTCATGACGGTAATTGAAGCGGTGCTTCAATTAAAGAGGCTACGTTATAACTATAACTTGTTAGCACTTGCCAGTATGGGCAAATATCATAGAAAATAATAATAATAAAAATAGAGGAAACAAGAAAAGAAAAACATTCTCTAACAAGAAAAATGGAAGTGACTGTAAGAGCATGTGCAGCATCTTTGTGCAATGGAGATGAGAGTGCTGGGATGAGAAAAGGATACGCCTTATCTCCTTCAGTGCTTTGAAAGTACCCCTATGCCAGTCGTTTCAGTGTCTGCTGCTGCAGAGGATGAAAGCCGTGCACTATATGTACCACCTTCCGCGATAAAATCCTAAACACCACAAAGTTAAGGTACCAGTCTACTTTATTTGCCGCCTTCCATGGTACAAGGAAGATATGATACACAGATACAGTGTGGACGTGTATGGAATGGTATAACCCAAGCTGCTTGTCTTTGCCTTACCACATTTTCCAGAGTTCTGAACCATTTCATGGTGTGCTCAGTGTCTCGTATAGCGGAGAATAATAGGAATCAACTCACTCACGCTGATGTATATATACACATTATATTTTACATATCTATACTTTGCGCGCGAGCAATCCCAGGATTGTTCCGATCTATACTGTTTGCGCAAGAGCAACCCAAAGATTGCGCGGTCAATCATGGTAAATGCTCTCACAAGGCACACGGCCATGTTCATCATCATGTTTGTGCCAAGCAATACCACCACCACCATTAATGGTCAACGGTAAGGCTTCAAACATGGCTGGGAGACATAACACCAGATTCTGGGCTGTATCAACGGCTATTGTAGCAATGCTATATAATTCTGTACTTGTATGCGTAGTGTTTGGCCAGCTCCACGCATGCGCTGTTGGATGTATTTAAACTCTGTATTGCCCTTTTAGGGCCAGTCTACTTGTAATTTTTTATTACAGTGATTCGCTATAGACTTTCGGGAATAGCACTACACGTGGCGTAGTCGGCAGGATGGCGAACGAGAGCGAAGAAGTTGGAGCCACTCGGACAACTCAGCTCGAAAGGGTGGCCGCGTCCGTTGGCGCTACTCGCCCTCTCGTTTCGCCTGATTCTTTCTCAGGTCTTTCAAGTTGGGCTGAGTGGATAGACCATTTCGAAGCCGTTCCTTTGGTGAACGGTTGTGACGACGAAAAGAAGCAGTTGTGGTTGCCAGTGCGACTTACAGGGAAAGCGCAGACAGCGTGGAAGCGACTTTCCTCGGAAACCAAAGATGACTATACGAAGCAGCAAAGGATTGTTACACAAACGTTTCGAGCCAGATAGTAAGCGAAAGTTGTATTCTGTTGAATTTCAGGCCAGGAGACGCAAGAGAGATGAGTCTTGGACCATAAAGCAAAAGAATTGCTTGCTCTCGAGAGATACCTAGGTGAGCTTGATAACCCTCAGGTTGCATTTGCTGTTCGACAGCGAGAGCCGAAAACTGTTGACGAAGCTGTCAGCGCGACGCTGGAGATACAGTCCTATCTCCGTCCAGGATTGAGACAAGAGCTCAATGCATCAGCGGTCGCAGAGGAAGCAGAAGCCCACAGTATTTCCGTCACGTCGTCCAGTGGTAGCGGACAGGACGCGGTGGTAGAAATGCTGAAAACATTAACAGAGCGGCTATAGATGTGGGCAGGTGGGCCATATCGCAAGAAACTGCGCTGCTGAGGGCAAATGCTCCAAGCAGGGAAACTAGAACCCCTCACCGACCACTGGGGACCAAATGCATGAGGGACTGAATACAATTGTCCATTGTAGTTAAGCAATAAACCCCGCATCATCAGCTTGTATAACAGTCTGTGTGAAAAACAAGATAGATAAATGCATGGTTGACACTGGCGCCACAGTGAGTCTATTTAAGATGACGGCTTGGAGCCAGCTGGAAGAAGCCAACTGTAGCCTAGCACCGTGGGAGGGACACAAATTGGTTGGTGTGGAAGGTAACCCTGTTTCAGTATGTGGTGTATCGACTTTGCAATTGGACATTGCTGGTACAACGTTTGTGTCTGTCTTTGTTGTTGTTGGTCGGTGTAGATTGCATCGTTGGATCAGATTTTCTGAAGATATATTGAGGCGTCATTGACCTGTCAAAGAACACCCTTCAATTCAGAAATGTGATGGTACCGGTGACAACAAAGACCAGCTCGAACCACACCGACAGATGCAGCCGTGAACATGATGAACTCCAGGTAGCCTTGGTTGAAACCTTGGCTATTCCCCCGTTCAGTGAGGTACAAGCAGTAGCTATGGTTTCATCCACTGAGAGAACAGGCAGGTGGTTGGTGGAAGGATCACAATTTGACCTTCCAATTCTTGTGGCCGGAGCCCTGGTGACACCATTGCCAGGTGGGCAGGTACCCATACTAATCATAAACCCCCTGCCAACAGAGGCAGTTATCTACAAGGGAACAAATGTGGCCACTGCTAAACCGTTTGATGAAGTGATGGTGGCACCTGTAAGTGAAAACAGCAAAGTACCTGGTGACAACGAGGAAGTATCATCTCGTAAGCGCAGTTTGCTGCATGACATAGCGAATAAAAGTGCTGGTGATTTAACATCTGAAGAGAACAACCGCCTTTACGAAGTACTAATGGAATTTTCAGACGTGTTTGCTGAGAATAGTGATGATATGGGTCGCACAGGTGCTGTTAAACATTCCATCGATACAGGTACTAGTCCCCCGGTCAGGCAGCAGTGCAGACGGGTCCCACCATTTCGGAGAGAACAAGCAAAGAAGATTATATGCTTCAGAAGGATATCCATCCAACCATCGTCAAGCCCGTGGGCATCTCCAATAATCCTAGTTCCGAAAAAGGATGGATATCTGCGGTTTTGCATCGACTACCGGAAGCTAAAATCTGTCGCACGGAAAGACGCCTACCCCCTACCGAGAGTGGGCGATACCTTGTAAGCATTAAGTGGATCGAAGTGGTTTTCCACTTTGGATCTCATATGCGGCTATTGGTAGGTAGAAATAGATCGGCACAAAACGGCATTCTGCACCCAAGAAGGACTTTTTGAATTTAAAGTTATGCCGTTCGGATTGTGTAACGCTCCGGCGGTATATTCCGATGGTTGATGGATCTGGTACTCTCTGGTGTCCAGTGGGAACGCTGTCCGTTTATAGTCATCATGGGAAAAACCTTTAAGCGTCATCTTCAAATTTTTGATAATTGTGCTGGAAAGACTACGACGGGCGGGGCTGCGAGGAGAAGGTGGTGTACCTTGGTCACGTCGCTACGAGAGAGGGAATTCACACCGATCCAGAGAAGGTTAACGCTGTGAAGACGTGGCCGGTTCCCACCTCAGGGCGCGACGTGGAGCAATTCTTGGGGCTGGATGGATACTACAGAAATTATATTCAGAATTTCGCAATTATCGCGAAGCCCCTGTATTACATTTTGTAGCTTACCGAACGAGGACGTGAGTTCTGTTGGTCAGAAGAGTGTTCCAATTCCTTTCAGGAGCGGAGATCTGCAGCTGGTTTCTCGCATTCCCAGACTTCAGTAAACCCTTCCTTCTGGATACAGATGCGTATGAGACTGGAATTGGAGCAGTGTTGTCGCAAGAACACGACGGCTTGGAGAGGGTAGTGGCGTACGCTAGTCGCACTCTCAGGGACGAAAGTACTGCGTGACCAGGAAAGAATTATTGGCGGTGGTCACCTTTCTAATACATTTCAGGCCTTACCTGTTAGGTCACCACTTTACACTTCGAACAGATCATAGCTCCTTACCTTGGATTTACAGCGAGAAGGAGCCCGAAGGGCAACTGGCGCGGTGGCTGGAACAAATCCAAGAATTCGACTTTGAAGTAGTGCATCGCAGAGGGAGCTGCCACCAAAATGCAGATGCCTTATCTCGTCTTCATAATTTGGGCGAGAGTGAATACACTGGAAAGGTGCTAGATATTTTCGTGCAGCTGAGCTGTGCAAGACAGCGACCAACCACTTACCGGAATACGAGAGCTCCAGAGTGCCGACGAAGTCATTGGACCTGTTCTCCAGTCTGTGATCTCAGGAAAAGTCCCGGAGGCCAGTTTCTGTAAAGGCAAGAGTAGAGAATTTAACCAGTTAGTACAACAGTGGGAACAATTGTTGGTGAAGAATGGAGTTCTTTTCAGGCATCGCGAAGACGCAGGAAGTGTTATTCAGCAAGTTGTGGTTCCGAAGGCAGCCAGGTCCCAGGTATTGAAGCATCTGCACGAAGGTGCGTTCGGTGGTCATCTGGGAGAAGCAAAAACTCTGGGTCTACTACGTGAAAGGTTCTACAGGCCCGGATTTTCCGAAGATTCAGTGGAATGGTGTAAGACTTGTCGTACTTGTGCAGCAAGAAAGAACCCTTCTCACAAGAGCAGAGCCCTGTCACGAAAAATTCTATATCCGTCCGCAAAATATTATCCTAGGATAAATTTTGGCAATATTCCAGACTGCGAGAAATTATCCCACCCTGCCATTTTTTACCCCACCTCTAGAGTTCAGGCCCGTTGGCAGGGGGGATCGGGGGGGATGCATGAGGATGGAGGAGGGGGGGGGGGGCGCCATCAGTAGCCAGGGAGGCCACGATCTACCCCCCCTCCCAGCCAGTCATCCTGGGTACGGGCCTGAAATAATACAACACCTGCACAAGCCAGTGGTGTAGGGAGGTGGGGGGGGGGGGGGGGACATATGTCCCCGGGCGTAGGCCAGGGTTGAGGGGGCGCCGAAATAGACGAGAGATAATTACTTATCGCGTCAACGAGAACTCACCAACGCATGGGCAGATACAGAGGGGAGGGGAGAGGGGGGGGGGGGGGGTTGTAAACCAGTTTATATAAGGCTCCTCCCCTTCCCACTTTTCCACTAGGTACCGTCGTCGTCCACCCCACTTTTCGTATCGGGCCAGAAGCCGACAGCACCCACCCCCCCCCCACCCCCCACCCGCACCATTAGTGCATTATGTCCCCGGCTCAACAATCACACTACGCCACTGGCACAAGCCACGTGTGACAGTGTGCAGGCGCTTTTCTTTTTGATCAGCAACTTGTACGTGAAGCCAACATGGAGACGCTTAGTGAGCCAAGGATATGTGGAAGTGAAGAAGATCTTGTCAACTACGTGTACCTGTACTTAAAAGACTGCCGGCGACTCGGCGTCACTGAGGCGACAGATTCGGCTGAGATCTAAGAAATGCGAAGTGGAGAGCTGTACTATACTAGTATAAGCTGGTGCTGGGAGATAAAAGCGATGTTAGTTACTAAGCCTAAGCATTGCATCAATAGGCCGAAATGAACTTAAAACTTTAATTAAATTAGTACACTGTCACCCTCGCGTTCTGGGAAAACGTTATAGTGGTAGGTTGATATTTGACAGACAAAACTGAGCAAAATAGAGTGCCGTGCCGTGTTGTGTTCTGTCTGGAGGTCAGTGCAGGATGGAGGGGCCGGGGATGCCTCACGAGAGGGTCCATATCTCCATTCCCATGTGTGCGTTGATTCGAGTGCATGGCAAAACTACTTTTGACGGTCAAAATCCCCTAGGACGCATTTTGGTATAGTAGGATAATATTTGGCAGCCAAAATCTATCCTAGGATACAAAATATCTATCCCATGGGATACTTTTTGGCAGTGAAATTTTATCCTAGGATAAATATTAGGTAGGATGATTTTTGTCGTGACAGCCCCCCTTCAGAGCATAACAGCAGGCTACCCATTGCAGCTGTGGCAGTGGACATAGTTGGACCATTTAACTCCTTCCAAATCTGAAGATACGTACATCCTGGTGGCATCTGATTATTTTACCCGATATAAATATGTATATGTAGGTACTTTGACAAATCGCGTAAGTGGGTCCGTAAATCGATTATCTAAAACTACGTCGAAAACTGGACACGTATATCTTACAAGTTTGAAAAAGGTCTTAACAAGCGAAGAAACTTGTTCGATTATCTGCACGGCTAGTCCGACTACACAGCTTGACTTAGCCTACTAGTTGTAGAATGCAACACCATTGCCTAATTTCGAGCTGTTCCGGATCTATTTTAGTTTTGACGCATTGAATTCGTAGTATAACTTCGGGAATGAATCTTGACTCTGATTGTGAACCAACTATCATGGGATGTATATATTTATTTAAATCAGGTATTGAATCATCATACTACAAAGTATGAGGACGTTTGGATGATGCCCAAATGGTGCTTTAACCACCCAGGCGTTTTGTGTTGGTCTGCATGAAAAAAGAACACACAAGCTTATGTAAATGTATCTTTATATTTTAACTACGTAGGTTTAATTACATTCTTTGTCTACAAAGCTTAAGCACATAGCCACATTCATGCAACGATCCACTTTCATCGGTCAATGCTCTGCACACTAGCCAAACTGACACTTTCCAATCCATACCAATAAACGTTAGATCTAGCTACACTATATATGAGGTAAGAAAAAATGCTTTAAAAAAAAAAAAAAGGAATTTGATTACACATGTACGTCAAATCAGGTTGAGTACTTGCTAGTGTTAAAATGCTAAACCATACAGTATCTTCAAAGTGCAATGATTAAGTTGGCCCACATGAAAGTGGGATTTCTATATAGCAAAGTTAAAAGTAAGATCATTAAAACACTGCTATGATTGTGTTGTCTCACCCACCGGATGATCACAGCAAGATAAAATGGTAAAATTTTGCAAAACACAGGTCAGGTATGCTGGACAAAAAGTTAAGAATCAGAAGAATAAGGATCCATTTAGGAGAAGTATTGGAAAAAAAGTTGTAGAGAAAGAGGATTATTTCCTACCTAACTACAATATTAAATGTTTTGTCAGATATATGGTGTCTACATGTACTTTGAACATCTTTGGTAGAAGAATGTACTCTGATAATGGGCATGTAGTTTGTGTGAATCCTTTTACAATGCCAAAATTCCTAAAGTTATTGTAACCTATTGGAAGTTGAAGATGGGATTAGTGAACTGAATACATGAATCTATTTGTACATGTATTGTACATAGTGTGATGTGTTTGATATGTTTCTTATGTCAGCTTTGAATTAAAAATTGTACTAGCAGTTAGATTTATCAGTTATTACCATAATTATAATCACTCAGTACATATAGTTATGTGTGTACTATTTGGCAGAATAATCTTTCTTCTTATCATGGCCAATGGTAAGTGTTAGTTACTTATTGCAGCGAAATCCAATGCATCCCTATGTATGATATCATGATCAGCAAGATTATGTATTTTAAAGTTTTGGTTCAGGCTGCACACTTATTTATATACTGATTATAAACTCAACCGGGACAGTTTTTTTTTTTTGCGTACCCTATCAATTCACGTACATTCGCGATCATTTCATTTGTGATCTTTCGAATAGCGTGGTGCTCGCAACGAAACGCATCACCATGAATACAAGGTATCTTTGGGATGTAGATTTTTTACTCTTTCCAACGATATATAATATGCGGCTTAAATCACAATTTCAAAAAAATATCAAACTACCTAATATATGGGTCGAGGCTTATACGCGATCCCAATCAAGAAGCGGTGACAGTGGCTAATAAATTAGTGGATGAGTTCTTTTGTAGGTTTTTAGTTCATGAGCAGCTGCATTCGGACCAGGGGCGACAGTTCGAGGCCAATATGATGCAGGAAGTCTGTCGTCTTCTTCAGATTGACAAGACGCGCACTACACCCTACCATCCCCAATCGGAATGACTGGTTGAGCGTTTTAATCGGACAATGTTGGCCATACTGGCTAGCACCGTGGAGGAAGACCCGAGTAATTGGGAACAGCATCTCAGGGAAGTATGTATGGCCTGCGATAGTTACATCCGTTCATCGTCAACGCATTCTACTTAATGATTGGTCGCCTTGATAGACTCACGGTGGACATTATGTACCGACAGAACCTGTGTCGCCTCATCAGTATGTGAAAACATTAAAAGCTACCATGGAGGACGCTTATGAGAAGGCCCGAGAACACCTGAAGGCAACATCTGTCAGATCGGAAGAATTGTACAATAAAAGGGTGCATGGGCGGGAGTTTCAGGTCGGGGAATTGGTGTGGCTGAACAACCCGGTGGTGCCGCGAGGGGGAGATCAAGAAAGCTGCACTGTCCATGGACTGGGCCCTTCAAGGTTATTTAAAAAATATCACCCGTTGTGTACAGGATCCAGGGTAAACGCCCTGGCTCACGAGAAAGAGTTGTAGTGCACTTCGATCGGTTGAAACCCTGTCCGGACAATATACGGATAAAACCAGTAGGGGATGAAGTGAAAAATTCTGATGCGAGCAGTGATCATCGTGTGCCTGCACAGCCCCCTGGGAGTCAGCTTCAGTTTTATGAAGAAAACGATCAAGACGTCATGATGGATCCCGGGACTCGGAATAAGGAACAAGAGCCGGATAGGTCTGATCTTGCTGAACGTCCGCCGGCCCCTATAGAACGTTCAAACACCGCACCAGAATTGGCTCCTGGTATCAACTCTGAAGGCGCAGATCTCGAGTCAGAAACAGCAGTAAGCCCGGCGTCGAGATCTGGCGAGTCTGCATGGTAGGTCCAGACATCAGAAACGAGTACGTCAATCGCCACCAGAACAATAGGCATCCCGCTACCCCAAACGTACACATAACGCCCCTTCCCGTTATGGCTGGAATCCTGTTTGGTGACGTCAAAACTCCGACCGGATCGTGGGAGTGCCTCGTTTGAAAAGGGGAGTAGTGTAGCAATGCTATATAAGATCTGTACTTATATATGCGTAGTGCTTGGCCAGCTCCACGCATGCGCTGGTGGATGTATTTAAACGCTGTATTGCCCTTTTAGGGGCAGTCTGCTTGTAATTAGTGATTTGCTATAGTCTCTCGGCAATAGCACTACACTATCATGGTTTGTGATACAAACTATGGATCCCAGGTTTGCGCAGGACAATCCCTGTATTGCTCAAATCCATGCTTCGCGCATAAATATACACAGCCTGTTTAATTTATAATATTTCCTTGCTGTGTATTCAAAATGGAAATACAATGCTCCTTCTTGAAGGAATCCCATAAACAGATAAAGTGTGAAACGACGACGACGTGGGTTATATATATTATAGCCTTTGCGCTCCACATGCGGAAGGGGGGAAACGGGTAATCCTCAAAAGATGTGTATTATCGGCAATCGGGTGATTTTTTTTTTTTAATGTTTCATTTGAGGATTGTAAAAACGTGATACAAGAGACGTGCTGGACTGAGAAAGACAGAGCCAAAGCATTCTACGAATGTCACAATTCCAAAAATGAAGCCTCCAGAGAAGTGATTGAACAAAACAGCGAATAAAGTATAATTACTGGGCGTATATTTGGACATTGTTCAGTTGGTGGAACCAAACCATCATGTCATACATAATTTAGTTTGAGGTTAACAGGTGATAGAATGTGATTCGTGCCAGATGACCAACCATTCCTCACCTTCCATTGCAGCCTGCCGGCACCTTTCCAGGTATCAATTTCGATCTTGACCTTACGAAGCATAATGTCCATGGATCTTCTGGGCGTTTTTTGTACAGCTTGGCCTCTGTCCCTCTGCTGTTTCAGCCATGTAAGCCTCCACAAAATCAGTCAACTAAACCATGGTTGAACACTACAACTATAACATCACCTTGTGGGTAGGCAGTGCCTGCTGAAAGATAGCACTGGCATAATTTTTACGTTGATGTGAGTGTGTAATTGTACTCTGTGCATACATGTATGTATAATCAACACTCAGTGTCAGTGCTTCATTGGTCAAATATATAGTGCATGGCCATGCAACATGCATGGACTGAAAGGACACACACACCTTGCATGTATGGATTAAAAGGATACATACATCATGACTTGTATGGATTAAAAGGATACAAACATCTTGCATGTATGGATTAAAAGGATACACACATCTTGCATGTATCGATTAAAAGGATACACACATGTATGTATGGTTTTAAAACAAAGCAAACATGCAAAGACTAAAAGGACGCACACACACGCGATGCATTACCCCATCCACATCCGGACGCATATCTCCTCTCGATATATACAAATGGAACAGTGTCCACCAATATCACCGTTATGATACTTTATCCAGGACAAGGAAAAGAAAAGTAACGCTCGCATGGCTAATTATAAATTCAGTGCCTAATAACTTTATGATGGATTGTCCAATAAAAGATCCGTAAGGACCATATGATAGAAGCTCATTGGAATTCACGAAAATGAAAAAATTGAAAAGTAAACTTGAATAACTACCCAGACGTGTGATTTGCTGGACATTGTCCCATATATGGCATATACATGGAACAGTGTCCAGCATAATCACCCTTGTGATAATATTTCTAATTTTCCAGAACCAGCAAAAGAAAGTTAACACTCGCATTGAATGTATGGCAGATTATAAATTCAGTGCCTAACAACTTTATGATGGATAGTCCAATTTAGGATGCGTGAGGACCATTTGATAGAAGCTCTTAGAGTTTAGTTCACGGAAAATCAAAAAACTTGAAAAACTACCCAGAAGGGTGATTTTGATAGACGCTGTCCCATACAGTAAATAAATATATTTATTCATCTAGTGTAAGCAAATGGATTTTTCACAAAACGATTATGTACTTCCAACTAAACATTGTGCATATGCAGCTTGGCAGTTATAATATATTACCTTACGTGACAGGCACATTAAGATGCAAGCCAAATAAATTATTGTTCGCCATTCGAATTCCTTTTTCTGTCTGAACAGCACTTGAAACAATGCTCACCTCGGATTGCTTTAGAAATTTACCTATATCAGAATCCATTGTGAAGGCGAGGTCAACTGTCATTTTTAGATAGGGAAACAGAAGGAAAGGGTGTGGTTTTAGTTAAGGGAGATGAAATATCCCCCCCCCCCCCCACTCCCCCCATTTGGAGTACACACATCTCCTACACTTTACCAGTGTCCCTACACTGAGCAGATGATCTATGGTCAGAGTCAGCTCCGGATCCGGACATTGGCTATGGGGTTTGGGGGGCGGGAGCACATTGACAAATGAATATATGTGAAGCCAGAGACGGATTTAATAAGAGGGTGATTTTGCAAGGGCGGAGACACCAAAGAGGGATGTGCCCAGGTTGCAACCCTCCGTCTGCCAGTGTCGAGGTCTGAGTAGCCAAGTTCAGTATGAATAAATAGCTCGTACAATGGTCCTTGTGTAATAGACTTTAAAAGGAGTGCACTGCCAAGATTATAACTTTTTTGACAACAAGCCAGTAGATCAATGGTAGCGCTGCATCATGGATAGAACAATGGACTTACTTAGGTCACTGGGATATATTATTATAGCTGATGGGGTTATAATAACAGATCACGTGATCTTTAGAATGAAAAAGCAAGGGCACGAGTTAAAATCTATACATTAGGACAGATGTACATAGTTAGATCACTGAAATCAACTATAGCCTTAGTTTGGCACGCTTTT
This sequence comes from Eunapius fragilis, assembly GCA_963681505.1. Lineage (NCBI taxonomy): Eukaryota > Metazoa > Porifera > Demospongiae > Spongillida > Spongillidae > Eunapius > Eunapius fragilis. The sequence continues at coordinate 16,424,994 of OY811971.1, forward strand.
ATGCAAAACCAATAAGCTTTCCAACTTCCACCATGTAGAATTAATAACAAGGTGAAAATTATAAAATTAAAATAACGAGATTATTCTAATATCCAACTGGCTGAAAGTGACCCCTCTTGGATACAATCCACTTTGCCTGTGCGTCATGGTGGGCTTGGAATTTGGAACGCTGTGCAGCTTGCTATGTGTTGAGTCCTTAGACCCTCGATGGCCGTGGCTATATGTCTTTCAGTCATGCCTTTCCCCTCAAATTGAGAAAGGAAGTGGCATTCTTCCTAAAGACCAATCAAGACCAGCAGACATCCTAGTGCCAAACTGGTCCCTCTCATACCCCAGCTGCGTTTGACATTAAGGTCATCAATCCGCTTAATTTGCAATTTATACATGGAGCGGCTCAAACCTGTGGTCATGCAGTTGAGATGGGAGAAGAGACCAAGCACTCAAGAATTGATGAGGCATGTGCCCTTAGAGGATGGTCATGCATCCCTTTGGTTGTGGAGGTGTTTGGGGGATGGGGCAATGAAGCCATCAATGTACTTTTGGCTATATCCAAAAAGGTAGCCACTCAACTCTGTCGACCTCTGAATGAGGTTATGTCGGGCATCTACAGTCGCCTCAGCCTCACCCTCATGAGGCAGAATTCCAGAGCAATTTTGGCCAGATGTGTCTCACCAAACACTTGCTGTGACTTTTAGTTATAGTGCTTATGTTTTAAATCAATGTATTCCATAATATGAATAAATGAGATCAGACAAATAATGTCAATTTCAAATCAACGGTAAGACTGCAACTCAAGGGCATCTACTATAATTCGATCTGTCTGACATTACTATGCTTGAGTTCAGTTCACATCCAATTATTATTGCGATATCGTATACAGGGATTATATATGTTAGCACAGCTCGGCAATGCATTCTTCTTTTAGGTGAAATTTTGAAATGCTGGAACACATACAAAACCATACAATGTTGCAGATTTGCGTACGTATATGTGATGAGCATGTATGTATGAATCATTTTTTTCTTAATAAAAATATAGCACAATAAACATGTATCAAATGGCATGTACATACATGAAAATGGTCCAATTTGAAAAGATAACAGTATGTAGACAAAACACACAAACACACATTTATACACACACACACACACACACACACATCTCAACACGTACATGTAAGGTCCGGTAGTTCATAATCACAAATTCCATTCACATATTCAATGTGCTGCTGCTGCTTCCGGCACATCTACTCGAAAAATGGCCAGAACTCTTGCAGCACAAACACCATGCATCCTTCTCGCCGTGAGCATACAGACAGTCTTCAGAGGAATGTGACTTCTCCTTTGTGCATTGCTTCACCTTCCAGAACTGAAATCGCACGTTTGGGAACCTGGCAAATAATTTTCTTTCTTTTTCAGCGTGTTGGTAGCCGCAATCAGAAGCCTTAGCGCAGTGAATCCCCCATCTGCAAGATATTTCCTTTTGTTTCTTACGCTGTGTCGATAATCCTGCTTGCTTCGTTATGTAAGTTATCCAACCGTCGTCTTCGTCTTGATCTGACAGTTCAGGTAGCTCATCCATCGAACTGCTTAGCGAACCAGAAATTGCCTCGACAGCTGTCTCATAATCAGAAGCCGTGGCATTTTCTATTGTCTGATACTGACTTGTAAACCTGATTAATTCGTGTGTCAGTAGTCCTTTTTGCTCAGTCACGTACTGCGGATAGCTGATGGCGTGCGCAGAAAGCATGCTTCCCGATTTACCCATCTGCTTCAATACAACGTCAGGCCTTGATCGGGGAAATTCCACAAGGAAGTCTAGTAACCCTTCTGTCTTTGACTGCATCTCTGTGATGTAAAACAACCGCAATAGACGGAACAGACAATCCACTACCATCTGCTTGTCTGCCTTTGTATGAGGAATTCCTTTTAGCACGATCGAATGCTCAGGATCTTCATCTCGTTTGTTACGTGTTGATTTGTACGAAGTAAACGAAACTTTATCTGCCACATCGTCAATCTCTTTTACTTTCAGTAGTGCTGTGCGGTTGGCCATTTGTCTGTAAAAGATATTCATCCCACTTTTCCAAGCCCACAATTCTACGTGGATTTTTTCATCAATTATGGCGTATTCCACCGGCGCTTTAAAGTCGCGATCGCCTGTCACGATGATGAAGACAGTATTTTCTTTATCGTCCTCATCACATTTTGAGGCGACTTTAGTTATTTCAGTCGCCATGGCAACGTCAACTTCTTTTTCTCGTCCGTAAGGTACGCCCATAGCTCGTTCATATGTCTTCACTGTAAAATTTTTCTCTCGCGCTGCTCTCCATACTGAATCGTTTGGTGGTGGGGTTGAGCCGAACAAAAATGCTTGAGCGATGCTCCTTTTCAGTATAACCAGATGTAAAAATGATCCAAGATCTATTCTGAACCTGGGATCTTGTACGCTATCACTGAGTTCAAGCTTGCGTGCGGAATATTTCTGACCTTCGATCCATAGGTTCGAATGGTCTATAAATAAGTAGCAGCGTATTTCGCTCATCTCCGACACTGCTGCTGTAGATATATTTGCCTTATATAGCCGTGCAAAAAAACACTTGTACTTGCCTCATCAAGTACATGCTCAAATTTGGAAATGCTGCCATATGACTGCTGTGCAGGTTTATAAATATATGATACTATACGGATTATTAGATTAACACAAATGCATGCATGCATGCTATGCGGCATCATGCATAGGGGAAAAACCCTGGGGAAGTCCAAAATACGACATGTGTACATTAATCCTTCAAAAAAATTCATGCTTTGGGCTCCCGAAGCCTATTTTGCACCATTCATAGAGATCCGGATCAATTAACATCCGCGTATGATCTGGGTCAGGTTTAGGAGGAAAAACCAAAAGGTCCGCTAACAGTACTTAGTTGTCGATGTGGCACAACGACGTATGGAATATCACACAACAGTTTAGTCTTATAAAAAACATCCTGATTTTAATACATCGGGTCGGTACTCGGGAAGGCATCTCAAATTTGGATTTTTAATGCTTATATGGACTATATAACTATACCTACTTATAAATTTACCTCTAAACTTATACATCACACACTTACGGTGAAGCCTAGTGCACACGGGGGAGGTTGACGGTTAACTAATTGCCATCAATAATTGAAATAATCTTGTTACGGACTCAATACCATATTGTCTCTTTCCTCCTCTTCTGTAGACTACAGTAGTGGCATCGACTCACACATTTTGGCTTTCTATTTTTTAACCCTAGGATAATTTTTTAGTTTCAAACATGGTCAGATACTTTGTGTAACCCGCACAGGCTGTTTTCTACTGTTGTATGTACCTGTGGTATATTGTGCAAGCTTCAGTCGAAAATCCCTTTCGGTCAACACCTCCCATGATTTCGCAGTATGCAGATATTGCTATAGGGCAATTCCCTTCTATCCATGTGCCATCTTTCTGAGTGCATTTTGTTGTGAATTGTTACACATTGGTGGAGAGAATAGTTACAACTTTATTATCAAGCCCCGAAGCAGCTATCTATGGTCCCTGCTGCCTTGATGTTGAGTCACCTATGTTTAATATAGCCCATGCAAGCCTTGCTCCTACATTTTTACCATTCCCAGACACTTTCAAATCAGTGGGGAAGCCCTCACTATTTTGCCTAACCATACGTACCCCTTTTAAGTAGCTCCATTCAGAAAAGGCTTGGCGGTGTAAAATAATTGTCACAGTGTTGGTGGTGATTGAAATGTTTTAGATGGTCAGACAACATCAATCCACTCGCTGCCAAGGGTTCCCTCTCTTGATTCGCTACCTTTCCCTGTGCAAACGTTAAAATTGCGTACATACCCATTTTTGCTGTCTGCTAGACACCACACCCTGATGCCACGTTTCAAAGGTTTTTTTTTTAGGTAGATATTGTTTGAGCCAAGACTGACCCTGAAATAGAATCAGTAATTGCCTCGTCAACAACAATGTCTCGGGATGGCTGGTAGTTCTCCATGATACTAGTTTTGATGGCATTGATTACAGGACGTACTTTGCCTAATCTATCATATCCTCTTTCACCTCCCTTTGGCAAGGTTGAATTGTCACAGAGGGGAAGATATCAGGAGATATATCCCTGAACCCTTCTCATGATATGCGATGAGCTATTGGAGCATAATGAAAGAATGGATCCTGCTTCCAATCGTCTTTGATTTCATGGAGTTGCACTAAGCCCATCAGAAGATTGTAACCTGGGGTATGCTTTAAACTCTTCTAACGTAATTGCATTCCATTTGTTGAACGCAGCTTCTCCCATGGTTTGCTGGGCATAAAGATTTGATTGCTGAGCAATGTATTGCAGAGTGTTGTCACTAAAATGGCAATTGAAGGCATCTGCTGGTCCCTCCCCACCATAAATGCGGGCCCTGTTGGAGATGCAAGTAGCTGAAGCCTGATTGGTGACAGTATACGCATGGAGCTCCATTCTGTGGGTCCCATAGGAGAAGCACTGTTCCCTACAGCACAAGGTAGATAACCGTTCTCTACTTCTGGAGAAATATCCATTGCATAATATAGTAGGTGTGTTCTTGAACTCAGCTCTGCCATTTCATCATCCCCTGCAGTTCAATGTCTTCCCGGGCATCCCCAAACTCAAGCTCATCAGCACCACCTTCCCTCATGGGCTCATCATCATCTACCATCTGCAATACATCCTCCACTGTCAACCTTTCTCGTGCACTTGTACTACTTCTTGAATCCATTGATTACGTTGTGGTGTAAAGGTGCATGTGGCACCGTATGTACTCATCAAATCTTCCCTACAGCTGCTGACACACCCAAATATTCAAATTTTTGGGCATTATTTGGACTATTTTTTAAAATAGGTATAACACAGCAATAATATTATTTGAACACCTCTCTACTAGTTATATACAAGGTTTTGTTTATGTAGAAACGTTACTCAAAACGTTGTGTGACTAATAACATTTTACTACGTCGCTCAAATGAAAAGCGGCTATCGTATGTAATTGTTGTGTTGCTCAAAAGCGACAGGCGCGATTATTGAAAATGTAATTATCGTGTCGCGTATTATCCTGGGAAGTCGAAAATCATCCCGATAGCTATATATGGTGAAAAAACGCCTTTGAGCGCCCGAAACATGAAATATTCATGTACACATGTATCTTGGACTTCCCCAGGTTTTTCCCCTTATGCATGATGCCTTAAAGTATGCATGCATGCATGCATGCATTTGTATATAATATAATAATCCATATACTTGCGCGCTATGTAACAGCAATCCTAACATACTTGTATGAATTGGATGCCTCCATGTTCTTGCTGCATGTGGCTGTAAAATCACTGCTCTACATTGGAACAATGTGTAACGAAAAGATAATCTCCATCTTTTATACACCGCCCATTTATAAATGTACGCGTATTTATCCATAAAACGTATGTGCGTACCTCATCATAGAGCACGAGAGCACAAAATTTGATTCTCGTTACTATTTCGTTCATTGCTATTTGTCATCACTGGCCATAGCAAGCATTTGTTAAATCGTGTTCACCATGCGTGACTGTACTGTGCTATAAGCTTTAATTGCAGCTACCTACCAGCGGACGAGCTATACGAAGCGAGTTTAATTAATGCAGCGTCCTGCACTCGATTCAGGCTTACAATTTAGCGAAACGTGACAAAAGTCTCACTACGCGTGAGCTAATGTACAGCAACATGCATCAATATCAATATCAATACTACATCTAATTGTTCTGTCTTTACAATTTGCTAATCTCAAATCCATATCTGATGAGAGCCGGGTTCTTATTTCCCGCTAGTAAACACCTTCTTCGCCTCGTTAAGAACTTTGCGGGTGTGTTTCGTCATATCCTCATTTCTCAGCATGTTGTCTATTCCTTCAATGTTTTTGTCGATAGCAATTTCTGACCTCCTGCCTCCTGGCGAAGCTCCTTCAAGAAATTCCTTCGTGCGTTCTCCCTTTGCCGCGTTCTGCGTTGAGTCCATTGTCACCAGATTCGAGGGAGAGTTTACAACCCTTCTGATATCTTGCACTTGTCCTTGTGTCGTTCCAACCCGATTCATGGCCTCAGCTATCGCATGCAGCCCACATCTATGATCTTGGCCAGGCCTGGCGATACGTATGTCGTCTGTTCTGTATTCCATATTGCTCGCGATGTTCGAAATAATAGTATTGCCGTTAGCTATTAAATATATAGTGCACTTGATTGGTACGTAATTTTGCAACGTATACCGTAAATATTTCATATTTTGTTACTTATACGCAGTTTTATTTCTGCACATGTACTGTTTGGAATACAATATTTTTTTATAAAGATCAAAATAAAATTAAACCCATAAACAACAACCATCATAGTACATGTAAAACAATTTTTTGTAATACGATATTCGTACCAGAAATAAAAAACCAAAATGGCAGGGCCAGCAAGACTGCCTCCATTATAACAATATATACTTCAATTCTATCCCCTGCAGTTCAATGTCTTCCTGGGCATCCCCAAACTCAAGCTCATCAGCACCACCTTCCCTCATGAGCTCATCATCATCTACCATCTGCAATACATCTTCAACTGTCAACCTTTCCCGTGCACTTGTACCATATCATTGATTACGTTGTGGTTACGTTTTGTAAAGGTATGTTCTCACCAAATCTTCCTACAGCTGCTGTCACCCAATGCGCGGACACACCCAAATTTTTGGGCATATATTTGGACTAGTTTTTCAATATATGCAACATACACAGCAAAAATATTACAGATCCTTATTTGAACACTTCTCTACTAGTTATATACAAGATTTGGTTTACACTGTATGTAAAAAGTTGTGTTACTCGTTCTAATAACCGTCGCTCAAAAGCGCGACAGGCGCGATTATCGTACGTCATTATTGTGTCGCTATATATGGTGCCAAAACGCATTTGGGCGCCCGAAACATAAAATATTCATGTACACATGTATCTTGGACTTCCCCAGGTTTTTCCCCTCATGCTTCTTGTAGATACACAAAGGTTGCAGCATGCGTACAATGAAGTTCCTTGCCCTCGTTCGTACACCTGCATGGACCATAGGGCATTGGCAGACGACCTGGAACCCTTGGGCCTGAGGTTGCCCTCCCCCCCCCCCCCCCCCCCCCCCATCAGGGAGGAGGTGGCCAACACCTCCTGTTCTCCCCGAGTGATGGGAGGGGAGGGGGTGGAGGTGACATGGGATTTATCAGGTTAGGTGTCTTGCTCTCGTATGTGCTGAAAATGACTTAACCCCTTTCACACCAGCTCCCTTCATGTACATGGACGCTGTGAGGACTTGGCTTGTCCCTCTGATGTGGGTGTGGCCACATGAGAGAAACTGTTGGAAGATCTTGGATTGCCCTCAGGGACTTCTGAGGGTGTAGAATTTTATCCCTTCGTTGGGAGGAGACCTACCAAATCTGGAGGAGGAAGGGAAATGAGGTGACCATGGGTATGCTGTGGGAGGGAGAAAGGAGGAAAAGGGTTGCTGTGGTTACGTTATGGATGTGTGACAGATTATACATGCACATAAACAGTTGATTCAATGGTACATGTATCATGTGAGTTATGTACAGGCTGTGTGGAATGTTCACACACATATACACACATACCTGTCCACCATAAAACCCACATCCTCAACATTGCCAGTGTTGACTGGTGTGTGCACAGAAACGTATAGAGAGATAACATGATCTCCTCATGACCTTCATGCAAATATCACGGGGAACGAGTGTGATAGTGTGCCATAATGGTTACCGGTACTATAATAGCCACCTAAGGTCTGTGAGGATGTGTACAAGGTTCTTGTACCTTTTCGTCCAACCTCTCTCACCAGTTGAACTAGCTTGGTGAGTGTGGTGACCTGGAAAACATGATCACGGAGGGAATTAAATCATGTATCCTTTGAGACGAACAATCCCCCAGGCATGATCTTTTGCCCAAGCTGAGGTATGCCATCAGAACGAACAGGAACAGGTCGAAGATAACAGAGTAAAACCTGTAGGTAAGTGTGGATATGGTATTGTGTTCCCTCTCTTACTCCCCCTACCATCCATCCCCTAATGACAATGTTTCTATGTCCTCCATTGTGATTTCACACCTTGTCAGTTAGCACGTAGGCATCCACTGACCTTCTCATTGCTCCAGGGAGGTAGCCAACATCCTTCTTCACCAGCCCATCCACACCTGTCACATGCTGGTTGCTATCATGATCCTGATATTGAAAGAGAGGGAGACGATGTTATTGCAATGTCACTTTAGGTGGAGACAAGTGGTTAAGATGAGGCACTGACAAATGTTGTCAATGAGTGAATACGTCATGATATACCTGCACACATGCACACACCCACATACAAACCATTGTCTCCTTGAGTTCCCTCAGGACGTAACAGTATAGCACGTATCGCGATCGTCTCCATGACAGCAATCAGACATCCTCAGCAGATAGCCTTCAAAGTAGTTCTAAACGGAGGGCTGGGCTATAAATAGAGTATGCCTGGTTGCGCTTTAACAAAACATACAAATAAATCCACACTTGCTTGAAGGGCCTTTGAAATAACGAATGATACATTATACATGGCTTCGAAGCTCCTTATTTGGTATTTTTCCTCACAATACCGAAGATGACGTTCCCTAGACTACTAGTCGGCCTATTCGTACTTCCTACGAACCATCGGTCGCTCGAACACAAACTGAGCACGAGAATTAGTTGCATGGTTAAATCAGCACTCGAAAACCTGTTTTCATACAAGACTCGCACAGATTCTACTTCGCCTAGCGCTAGCGCCTGTGGAAGGGACTAATATATGCAAAAGATATAAATTACTCGCGTAGGTTTACTTAAAATTCAATTTTAACTCAACAGGCCAGCGGCGCGTAACAATTCCACTACCACTAAGGGCACACAAACACACTATGACTATGATGACAGCTACTCCAAAGGAAGGAAGCTGGAATGTGAGTCAAGTCCAACAGTTAGGGGGTCTCATACATTTTTCATTTCTGGTTTTCCATTTTGGCATCACATAGACTCGCATACCTGACCATTAGGCAAATAGAATACGGTTATGTTGTGAATTTTTAATTATCCCAGCCACACCATCAACGGTCCGGTGGTCTCCCCTGCCATAACATGCACTGGTCAGGCATACAACAGTTTAGGGTACAAATATTACATATCATATCTCCCAATTCACACACTGCATACATGTAAGGATTAGATTATCAAATTTATATAACTGTCCCTAACTACTAACGATAGAGTAATTCTCTTCCAGGTCCAAAGCAAGTCTCTCTTTGCCCACTTTACGAAGTGCCGATGACAGCTGTGGAATAGAAGGAAGGGTGTGGTATGGTGGTGCCCAGTCTAACCACCTCCTTAACATGGCTGCATAGTAGTCCTTCTCTCCAGTCTGTCCAGGTTCACGCACTATGGAGGAGAGTTCGTCTTCAGTAAATCCAAGTTCCCTTCCAATGGATTTCCATTCTCCACATGCTGACTTAGTCATATCCCTCAGTGCAGAATGATCACTATCACATAACACACCTTTGTCCTTTCGTGATTCTACATTTAGAGAAAAGTACAGTTATTACAGGTTCAAAATTGAGATATTTCTATTTCATACCATTGATATACAAATCTTGGTAATAGTGATAAGATTGATGTGCATAGATAAAATACAGAATTCACCACATTAATACACAAGTACATCCAACATTCTCAATAAGAGACACAAAAATGATGCAACCTTGAATAATGTAAATGCATTATTGTGTTAATTCACACCAAATATGACACAACACTATAATGAATTTATCTTAGCATGTTGCGTTGCTTTAATGACAAACCTGTTTCTGCACCAGTTTCAGCATCTATTCCAATAAGAGCTGACAGGAGTGGCTCAATCCCCATCCATCTATCTAACATGACTTGCTTGGTTCGTGTTGTGTCAGCTAGTGAGTTCTTCTTGCTTCGGATCACCTTTTTCAACAGAGAGAGCTCAACGGTGCCTGGTGTGTTGTCTGAGGTAGCCTCAGGTGGATATGTGATCACATCCACCTGCTGAACTGTTGGACAGAACTCTGCGCACGTTTCTTTAATAACTTTAATAACCGATAGCAGATAACCGGGGTTACTGTTGTAAGAGGTAGAGATGGTACATGAAAAGCATTTGAAGCCATCTTTCATCTCAACAACTGTGGCCGTTCCTTCCTCGTTCATCCATCTCATTCCACTCTTCCACACATCACAACTGCGATTGTACTTATCCATCCCTGGGACCAGAGCTGATTCAACAGTTGGCAGGGCAAAGCGATCAGCCAGCCTGGAGGTAGTAACATGGAGACAGCGTGGGTGGAAGAGCTGATTGATGCTAGCAGTTTGAATCTGCCAACATAGTCCCTTCAGTGGGACCACATCAGGAGGCATTTCTGCCATGACACATGCTGGGAAAAACAGAAGAGGACCTAGGTCATTGGAAGGTGTAATGGGAGACACCTCCACTGTCATATTGGTGTCTACATTGGTCAGTGTGATAGGAATGCATAGTTCAAACAACTTGAGGAATTGAACTATCATATCAACGTTGGAAGTTGGTTCAGAGAAGCGTTGCCTCAGAACAGCTAAAGGGATCACTCCAGTGTTGCTGGCTATTGGGAGGTGTTCCTTGAAGAAAGAAGGGGCAAACAGGACTCCATTCACCTTTTCCAGCAATGCCTCAGGACGTACAACTATCCAGCTATCTCCTACAGCACTCTCCAGGAACACAATAAACCCTTTATCAGACAAGGTCTTCAGGTGTGGTATGATCTCAGAGGCCTCAGTTGGCAGAACCTTTAGTTTCTCTTGCCTCAGAAGTGTCATCAGTTGGGAGAGTTTAATGGCATCCAGGTCAGTAGGGACTCTATCATTCAAAAAGGCTAACATCACGTGGCTAGTAAGGGATATGGCAGGACACCTGGCATTGACACCACCATTGGTGTCGTTCAGTACTGACATAAACCTCTTTGCCTCCCTTCCATGGAGAGCTGTCCCATTGAGAGCAATGTACCCAGCAAAGGTGTGCTTGTTAATGGCATCCCTAGCAACCCTCTCTATAGCTACACCTAGGGACTCCAGTTTCCCTCTGTCAGCTATCCCATCAGCATGGGTTCCTACTACAAGGACAGCGGATTGTAATGGACACTTATGACAGACGTCTTCAATCATTCCACACCAGTAGTATAGCTGTGCAGTGATGTCTTTGAGGTCCAGGAGCAGGTTCACCAGCAAAAGGAAGGTAGAGGGACTGAGAGACAAGGTCCCTAATATGGCACAGTGACTACTGTAGTATTCGTGGTGGCCAGCCAGGTCATAAAGCATCATGTTTGCCCAGGAACTCTTTATCCGATGAGGGACAATGCCAGCTGTTAGGAGCTTCACTGGACCAGTCCTAGTTATATCATAGTTTTGTAGCCACTGTGAAAAAACAAACATGCTAACAAGGCTATAATAAGTAAAACTGATCATTTTAACACCTTGTTCATGAAAACCAATTTTGTACAACACACTTCTACAGATGTTTTTAGACTGAATCAGGTCAACATATGTTATTTGGGCTTCCAAAGAACTGAAATCTCATACTGGTGATTCACAGGCCCTATATTCAGGAGATGTGTTGAGATACATCGACACTGTTTGACACCAGCTAAGTCCATTTTATTATCCAATGCTCAACCTGTTTTTGATTTCATGTGTGCTTTACCCTTGACATGGGACATGGGATACTAGTCTCATATCCAGAATTGCAATATTCCTGTCTCAAATCAATAACAGTCACTTATTTCTCTTAAGCATGGAAGGCAACAGCCAGAAAGAGCTGCTGGTTAGTGTGTTCTATGCCAGCCAGGAGCATTACTCGTGTGGCGGCTAATATTTGAAAAGGTGCTTAGAAATTGTTCTAAATAGCCTTAGAAAATAGTGACCTCGGAAACTAGGATTAGAAATGTATTTGTGCAGTTAGTCTATTTCTCTTCCACTATTTACTTCCTGTATATGCGGAAGTGAATAGACTAATTGCAAAAATACATTATTTAGAAAAGTTTATTTCGACTAAGCTACAGATGCCACCACATCACAGTTGCATGTAGATAATAATCAAATTACCTTAAAAGCCAAAACTTGGTAACACACTAATTCGGATGTATCTCAAACACTTCACAAATTAATATGTAGCTCCAAGTTATCCAGTTGTTTTATATAATAACTTCCATAATGACTTACCATATGATTTGTTGCTCTGGATAGCCAACCCAGAATGGACTAGATTGAAGTAGAAAGAGCACATTAAATCACTGCTCTATTAGTGTTGCATTATCCAACACACACAAAAAAAATTATATGGGAACATAGCTAAATAATTGCCCTGCACAAAACATCACATGACACTGGGCTACACTGGGCTACTCCTCACATGATGCTTGGCAACTCCTTACAGGACACAGGGCTACACCTCACATAACACTGGGCTACACCTCACTTAACCTTGGCTACACCTAACATGACACTAAATGACACTGGGCTACACCTCATCTGACACTAGACTACACCTCACATAACACTGGGCTACACCTCAATTGACAGTAGACTACACCTCACTTGACACTGGGCTACACCTCACATGACACTGGGCTAAACTTCACATGACACTGGGCTACCCCTCACTTGACACTGGGATACACCTCATGTTAAACGCGCTACACCTCTCATGACACTGGGCAACACTGCACATGACACTGGGTGACATCATACAGGACACAGTGTTGAACATCACATGACACTGGGCTACACCTCACATGACACTAAATAACACTGGGCTACACCTCACATGACACTAAATAACACTGGGCTACACCTCACTTGACACTGCACTACACCACATGACACGGGCTTCACCTCACTTGACACTGGGTTACACATCACTTGAGACCAGACTACACATCACATGACACTGGGAAGCATCTCATGTGACACTGGGCTACACTGCACATAACATTAGGTTACACCTCACATGACACTGGGCTACACCTCACTTGAAATTATGATACACCTCACACGACACTGTGCTACACTTCACTTGACACTAAGATAAACCTCATGTGTCTACACGCCACATGACACTAGGCTACACCTAACATAACACTGGACTACACCTCACATGATACTGGGCGACTCCTTACAAGACACTGGGTTACACCTCACATTACACTGGGCTATATCTCATTTGACACTGGGTTACTCTTCACATGAAACTGGCTACACCTAACCTGACACTGGGCTACACCTCACTTGCCATTGGGGTACACATCACATGACACTTATAATTGACACTGGGCTACACCCCACATAATACTTAGCTACACCTCATGCACATGTAGGAGGGCTAAACTTCACATCATACTGGGCAAAACCTCACTTGCCCATTAACCCTAAGACACTGGGCTGTCAAAATGCATAATAAATACAAAACCCCTGATGGATAGCGAGGAGCATAGGTGAAATGTGATGGCTTAAGAAACCAGAATTTTCATTTGTTCACAACGTTTTGAAGAGATTGAAGATAATAGCTAAACCAACAAAATGTCTGAGAACAACTTTTAACAAGAGCAAATATCAACCTCTGAAGCGAACGAGAGCAATCACTCTCACCAACAACCTCTAGAAAGATCAATGGCATCGGGAAAACAAATACTAAAATCAATCAATCAGATGACAGATTGTCCCATCGCAAAAGATGACTTGGAAGCTGCAAGACAAGTAGAGAGAAAAGTCTGTCCTCTACCCCAACCACAAAACCCCTAGTAAGGAGCAGAAGGTAAAAAAGGCCAATGTAATATTGGTATGAGACTTTAGGCCCCCCATTACCCTGGGAAATTAAACTCCATTGAGCCACCTTTCATATTCCCCTTAACCAGAGTGCTATCAGAGGCTAATCACATCCATTCTCAAGGAAACTGAAAGTGTATCTTCACTCCTCTGATTGTAAACAATAGCCCCCACAAACCACCTCCTCCCACCATTACAAGTGGACATCTTTGGTACTCACCTTATCATCCACAGCCTCACCCATCACCCTGCATAGCTCCATTATTACCTAACCAGAAGGGATCAGTCAATGATTACCAAGCAAGGGTGTTTTGTTGATGCATAGGAGCCATACTGGTCACACATCTCTCCCTCACCTGTGCCAATGTGGTCTTGCCTGCACCGGTGTTGCCACAGAGGATAGCTTTACTGAACCTATGAACAGGGAAGTTCTCACAACTAGTGCTATATTTCTGGAGCATGGTGAGTACTCCATAATCTGTAGCCAACATCAGAGGTGTTTGGTGCTTGGAGTTCTGCTTATTCACCTCAATCCCAGGTGTTGACAGGAGGAGGTTGACACAACCAAGGTGACCATACAATGCTGCATAATGCAATGCAGTATAACCATCCTACAGAGGTATAACATCAATGTCACTATGGACCATGCACAATAGTGTTTGATGTACACATGTGCATGCCCAGATCTCCCTCCCTCTAGTCACTATTTACACACATCCACAATATCTCTCTATTAGCTATCTACCTTAATCTCATATTGCATCTGAAGCCATACAAATTCACACATGGCTAAATCATACCTGAATGGTCGTACATACACATCACACCACCCATACATCACACACATAGCCCACATATGCCACAAAGACACTATGCACTAAAAGACATTGCAATGCTGTCCCCATAGTGATGCACTGATCAGTGGGGTATGTCCATACTGTTATGAGAGGATGACATATGAGTGTACTATGAAGGACATACACCACCAACCCACTCTGTCATCACTGGTCACACTCACCACACGTTTAACAGAATAACACTAAATGTACCTAGCCATGGGAGGTGGACGTGTAACTTGTTCCCAGTCCACACATATTGCACATATTAGCCAGCTAAAGTTAGCCACACCTACTAGCCTACACGGAGAGAGACTATGTTCACATACATAGATAACAATCTAAAGGCCACATCCACTGTATGAAAAAATGAATGGACATGTACCACCTTCATTGTACCCCCCACCCCCAGCTAATTAGGTGCACACACCAGACCCCTAAGCTTGCTAGCTACCGCACTTCACTGCAGTGTGCCTAGCTGACTGATTGGTGAGGGGACCAGGGTGGGAACTACCCGTGATGTGACCCCAAGTTGACCAAGGGAGGCTCCCCCATGAGTGACATGGGTCACCTGCTGGGAGGTCATGTACCCAAGCTTCATAGGTAATGTGGGAGGGAAGACATGGGGAGAGAGGCACCAGTTGCATGTGGACCAAGCCAGATGACAGGCTCAGGCTTGTGTCCCCTAGTTTGAAGGTCACACAGCCATAGCTAACAAAGGGTAACAAAGGTAAGCCCATGCTAGCTAGCTATGGCAGTGTGAAGCATGTGTAGCCATGCCCACATGGGCTGATAGGGAATGATAAGGGCTACATTGAACTGTGTTCATCTACCATGAATGATAACACTTCCATTTGTATCCCCAGACATTTAAGTAGGTATGATGGTCTACTTTACCTCCATCTGAAACCATAAAAATTCACACATGGCTAGATCACATCTGATTGGTCACACATAAACATCACACCACCCACACATCACACATATAGCCCACATATACCACAAAGACACATGTCACCAAAAGACATTGTAATGTTATGCAAATACCCACCATATCTGCAAAGTTGGGGTCGGCACTCCTCTCCAGCAGAAGTCTTGCAATCTCCACATGTCCCTTCACTGATGCCAAGATCAGTGGGGTCCATCCAACCTGTTATGAGAGGATGACATATGAGTGTACCATGAAGGACATACACTACCAAACCACTCTGTCATAACTGTACATACTCACCACACATGTTCAATAGAATAAGTAAATATTTGGCCATAGGAGGTGGGCGTCTACCTCGTTCCCAGTCCACACATATTACATTGGGTACTGGAAATTACGTCGAGTATATTAGCCAGCCAAATTTGGCCCCACCCACTAACCTACATGGTGAGACATACTACATAGACCACCTCACATACATAGATAACAATATAAAAGCTACACCCACTATATGAAAGATATGCGGACATGTACCACCTTCATTGCACCCCCCACCCCCAGCTAATTAGGGGTACACACCAGACCCCTAAGCAAGCTATATGCACACTGCAGTGCTTGCGTCCTGCAGTGTGCCCAGCTGGCTGATTGGTGAGGGGACCAGGGTGGGAATTCCTCGTCCTGTGACCCCAAGTTGACCAAGGGAAGCTCCCCCGTGAGTGATATGGGTCACCTGCTGGGAGGTCATGTACCCAAACAATGCATGGCTTTATAGGCGATGTGGGAAGGGTCACCAGATGGTCACCAACTTGGTAGCCTGCATACCATGCCAGAAGGCATGCCCAGGCTTGGGTTCTCTAGTTTGAAGGTCACACAGCAAGCTTGTAACCACAGGGGGAATGGGGGGTTCGAACAAACCCCCTCAGAGGGTCAAGGTCTGCACTTATGGGAGTACGGTGCAGGTCTAGGCCGCTCTCCGAGGCGACTCCATCCAGTACGCCGCCTACTGCGGGCATACACGGATAATATCAATAATAATTATATATGTTGCAACAGAAGCCTGCAGCCTGCACCAATAGTTAGACAGTGTTTTAGTTTATCATAAACTATTGTTATACCTTTTAAATTGAATGTTGGATCGGGACCTGTCGGTAGCTAGGCCAATCGGGTCGCTCCCAGCAGAAGGAAAGAGAGCGGAAACGAGCTGCTGCCTTTTACCAAACACTAGATATGTCTTTTTACCAACTACGAAACGAAAGACAACAGCCAATGGACAACAGTCCGCAGCTCTGTGAATGTGAGCGGAGTGCTGGTGCACTTCGAAGACAGCACAATTATTTGAGAGCCTCAATGGGAAAGAGCCGACTTTCCAGACTTGTTCTCCTCCATATCCACACATTATGATATGGGGTCATTCCGTGGGCTGTCAGGAAGGAATTGGACAGCACCCCTCAGATTTGTGTGCAATTTATCATAATTGCTTGACCTAATATGGATGTTACTTTGACGCATTAATTTTTAAAATCGCACGAGTGGTTTACGAATTAACACCGCCATGAATAATTAATTGTTTTCCACTTTGAAGACTCATAACTCCCTACTCACAGAACGTGTATGGCTATTGTTGGCATCAAATTGAAGCTCTCTTAGTGTACAATCCAATTATAAAATGTTCCTGTGGGAGAGGCGAAAGGGTTAAAGAATAAACGTTTATACAGCACGGTTTTCAATATTTAGGTCACTTGTGGGATCCCGCCGGTTCATTTAAACCTCGTTGTTCCTTTTTACTTCCAATCAAAAGAAATGTTGAGCTTTAACCACTTATGAAAGTAATAACGAGCACGCTTACCTAAGCAATGATCCCATTATGAGAAGGCTTAGTAACGGTTTCCAATAAATGCGCAATTCGATGTACTAAAAATCATTTTTAAAATTACCAACGCCCTTTTTTACTGTTGTGATAGTATTATGTAATACCCTTGAGACGTATCTAAACAACACTTGCTTCTCATTAGTGATAAAATCGGCCATGAAGAAATTAAATGGCGTCTTGCCCTTTAACCCTCTGCAGTTCCCAGAACTAGCTGATACTCAGACTTTTTATTTTTGTAAAATGTAAGGACAATGAACAGTTTTCATATACAAAAACAAAATTCTTGAGTATCAACCTGCAAGTGACCTAAATATTGAAAATCGTGCTGTATAAACGTTTATTCTTTAACCCTTTCGCCTCTCCCACAGGAACATTTTATAGTTGGATTGTACACTAAGAGAGCTTCAATTTGATGCCAACAATAGCCATACACGTTCTGTGAGTAGGGAGTTATGAGTCTTCAAAGTGGAAAACAATTAATTATTCATGACGGTGTTAATTCGTAAACCACTCGTGCGATTTTATAAATTAATGCGTTAAAGTAACATCCATATTAGGTCAAGCAAATATGATAAATTGCACACAAATCTGAGGGGTGCTGTCCAATTCCTTCCTGACAGCCCACGGAATGACCCTATGGACATGGACTTAGATGAAGTCATCACACGCTATATGCTCATTTGCACCCAAGGAAGCTTTAACTTGACTCACTCATCCGCCCTTGAATTCAATTTCAACACTCTGTCACTGTATATTGTGTGTACAATTATATCCCAAGTTTCATGTATAATGTAGTATTTCATGCATGTATAAGAGCCAGTATGATTCAGCATTGGATCAGAAGCATTAATTGTGTTTACGGGTCCGGGAGTACGATACGAAGATCGATTTACAAGATCGATTTACAATGCACTGGGCTCATTGGCCCCCAATCCATATACACACGTATATCCATCATTACATGTGCCGTTCAATAACCTGCTTAATTGCTTGCAAGTATACAGAAAAAGTCGTCTAGTGGAAGCAGTATGGTATTGAGACAGGGACTTAAACAATGCAATGCAAAACTGTTGGGGCTCCCTCCCAGGCTGTAGTCTGGTCAAGCAGACCCTCACAGCAACCCCCCATCCACTTTTCGTATCGGGATACCCACCTCGGCTGCCGCCCACTAGTTAGGTCCACATTTAATATTATTCGAACCCCTCCATTTTCAGACTTGGTTATGGGTTTGCACGGCCATAGCTAACAAAGGGTAACAAAGGGAAGCCCACACTATCAAGGAAAGGCGGTGTTTAGCCACGCCCACATGGGCTAATAGGGAATGACAAGGGCCACATTGAACTGTGTTCATCTACCATGAATGATAACACTTCCATTTGTATCCCCAGACATTTAAGTAGGTATAATGGTCTGCCATCTGAAGCCATAAAAATTCACACATGGCTAGATTACATCTGATTGTTCACATATACAAATCACACCACCCACACATCACACACATAGTATACATCACAAAAACACACGTCACCAAAAGACGTTGAACATGTAGTGTTATGCAAAGACCCACCTTATTAGGCATGTTGGGCTGGGAACCCATCTCTAGCAGAAATCTTGCAATCTCTACATGTCCCTCCTCTGATGCCCAGATCAGTGGGGTCCATCCATACTGTTATGAGAGGATGACATATATGTGTACCATGAAGGACAGACACTACCAACCCACTCTGTCATCACTGTACACACTCACCACACACATGTCTGACAGAATACTACATATGCATGGCTATGGGAGTTGGGCGTGTACTTCATTCCCAGTCGATAACTTGCATTGGGTACTGGAAAGTACATCGAGCATATTAGCCAGCTAAATTTGGCCACACCCACTAGCCTCCTTGGTGAGACATACTACATAGACCACATGCACCTCACATACATAGATAACAATCGAAAGGCCACACACACTATATGAAAGATATATGGACATGTACCACCTTCATTGCACCCCCCCACCCACAGCTAGTTAGTTGTACACACCAGACCCCTAAGCTTGCTAGCTACCGCACTTCAATGCAGTGTGCCTAGCTGACTGATTGGTGAGGGGACAAGGGTGGGAACTCCCCATGTTGTGACCCCAAATTGACCAAGGGAAGCTACCCCGTGAGTGACATGGGTCACCTGCTGGGAGGTCATGTATCCAAGCTATGCATGGTTTCATAGGTGATGTGAGAAGGGCACCAGATGGTCACCAGCTAGGTAGCCTGCATACCACGCCAGAAGGCAGGCCCAGGCTTGGGTTCCCTAGTTTGAAAGTCACACAGCCATAGCTAACAAAGGGTAACAAAGGGAAGCCCACACTAGCTGGCTAAGGTGGTGTGAAGCATGTGTAGCCATGCCCACATGGGCTGATAAGGAATGACAAGGGCCACATTGAACTGTGTTCAGCTACCATAAATGATAACACTTCCATTTGTATCCCCAAAGACGTATAAGTAGGTATGTTGGTCAAGCTGTAAAAATTCACACATGGCTAGATCATGTCTGATTGGTAACACATACACATCACACTACCCACAAATCACACACATCGCCCACATATACCACAAAGTCACATGTCACCAATAGACATAGTGTTATGCAAAGATCCACCTTAGTAGGCATGTTGGGCTGGGCACCCCTCTCCAGCAGAAGTCTTGCAATCTCCACATGTCCCTCCCATGATGCCCTGATCAGTGGGGTATCTTCAACCTGTTATGAAAGGATGACAAATAAGTGCACCATGAAGTACATACACTACCAACATCACTGTACACCCTCACCACACATGAACTAGACTACATGTACGTGGCCATGCATGGGAGGTGGGTGTGTACCTCGTTCCCAATCCACACATTACTGAGAAATATTTGGTTTATTAGCCACACCCACAAAGTTGGCTACACCCAAAAAACAATTTCATTGGGCAAGACATACGACACAGACCACTCCCACAGACGTAGATAATAATTTTTTGCCATCTACTTAGGCCGCACGCACTGTATGAAAGATATTATATGACATGAACCACCTTCATTGTAAACTACCACGCCTAGTACCCCCCACCTAATTAGGTGCACACACCAGACCCCTAAGCTTGCTAGCTATGGCACTTCCCTGCAGTGTGCCCAGTTGACTGATTGGTAAGGGGACCAGGATGCTAATTAGGTGTACACACCACACCCCTAAGCTTGCTAGCTACACACTTAGTGAACCCCTAAATACTTGATCAGAAGCCATTAAAATTCACACCTGGCTAGATCACGTCTGATTGGTCACACATACACATCACCCACTCATACCATATATTCATATGTCACCATAAGACATTGTAATGTGATGCAAAGACCCACCTTATTAGCCATGTTGGGCTGGGCACCCCTCTCCAGCAGAAGTCTTGCAATCTCCACATGTCCCTCCACTGATGCCCCGATCAGTGGGGTATCACCATACTGTTATGAGATGATGACATATAAGTGTACCATGAAGGACATACACTATGTCATCACTATGCACACTCACCACACATGAACTAGACTACATGTACGTCGCTTTGTGAGGTGGGCGTGTACCTTGTTCCCTGTCCATTCAAACTATGATGTGTACAAACCCACATCCCATATTGACATAACAAACTAGACCACACCCACATGGCCATTTTGCATCATTAGGCCACACCCAAAGGCCAGCCTCACACTACCCATATATGGCATGGTGAATGCTATGTATGGGTAGTGTGAGTTGTAAATCTTAGTAACACCCTCTAGTGCTATTGGTATCAAACTGACATGACATGGGATCACATGTCTTACCTCATCATCAGCAGCATCAACGTTTACGCCCTGCTCTAGGAGGTGCTGCACTTCGTCTAATCTTCCATCCCATGCAGCATCTCTTAGCCTCTGCTCTAATTCCTGTAGGAAACGGAACATGAGATAGACCGTTTATAGGCCACACCTACCACACAGGTATGCCCTAACATGCGGGCACAAACATATAGCACAGCCTGGACCGTTACTGCGGGGGAGACTTCCGGAGGAACTCCATCGCTGTAACCGTACGGTATATTCCACGTATCAGCAGCTGGTGGTCGCGGCGTCTGTTACACACTGGCCTCACCCACCTCCTTCCCATCATTACAGGTACCCACATTTGTAACTTTCGCCATCCATCAATTGACGTCATACATGCTACTAACTTGCATGGTATAAAATACATCTCCATTGGTAATATTTAAACTTCTTTCCACGTACTTCGTACCTTCATAAGATTTGATGCCATTGCAGGCACGTGATGGTACCATATACGGAAGGAGTGTAAATACGTTATGCTATATGAATTTCGAAATGCGTAGGAGTTTGAGGCGGCTCTAGGAAATAAGGTTTGATACTTAAGTATTTACGGTTGTGGGAACGAGATGCATGTATGCGTATACGTAAGCCTAATTTGAGAATCTAAAATCGTGAAAAAAGTAAATATCTCCTATCAGTTTCTCACCATCGCACAATTTAGGTACACTCGAACGATGAGCTGCTGTCATAACCGAATCGGCGAGTAGGTTCTTTAAAGGTTGAATATCATTAAAAACGTCACTCGCTTTTAGCGGGACAGCCAAGTGTCGGGTCACTTCGCTCTTAGTGGCGATCGAGCAATATCAAAAGGACAATAGTTTTGCGTTAAATCTGTGTCATAAGACGGTGTACCTTTAGAGAACAAAAATACTCGTCCCCATCGTCCGTACCCAGTCCCACCTAAAATATCTGCTCCGTCGTCGTCTTCGGGATAGCATAACTCACAACAGGAACGTTTGTAAAGCATGCCATGTGTACCAATCGCTTCAGGATGTGTCCGCATGTTATCTTCAGGTGTCTGTTAGACGCCTAACTTATCGGGCAATTAGCTGAAGCGAGTAGTACGTTATTTGGTGTTGATCTACAAATAGCTCATTACATCAGCTATCACAGTGTTCATGACGCACCAGTCTAAAATAACTAGCGTTATCAAATTCGATGGTTTTACGATGCAATCTTAAGGACAATTCTGATTCCACTCGAGCATGTGGAAAGATGCTGCCAGACATGGCCAGCAATTGCTGACATGGATTATTTGAATTCCGTAATATGCGTAATAAAATTATTGTACAAGTTAATAAAAAACCTTCTCAATGAGAAAGTTGGTGGGATATAGGATTTGAAGGCAATGGTAGTGCAAAAAGCCAGGAAACATGGGTCTGTAATAGCAAGAGAAAATGTCATAGTCCTATATTTAGCGGCCCGTTTGTAGCATATACTATGTTCGTGTGCTAAATATAGGACTATATGACATTCTCCATTACTATTACAGATCGACCCTTGTTTCCTTGCTTTTTGCACCACCATTGCCTTCAAATCCTATATCCCACCATGCGAACCATGGGCTGGCCGGTTTTGAATCGGGCCAGCCAGCCCGATTTAACGCTGCTTACCTCTAAAGCGCGATACATGGCCAGCAATTGCGGACATGAATTATTTGAATTCCGTAATACGCGTAATAAAATCATTGTACAGGAAGTCTATGGGGAATTTCTATCAATCGCGCACAGTTTAGTACCACAGACTTGTAGTAAAGTTTATAAACCTTACTACGATACAGGGACAAATAACACATTGTTTGTATATCTTCTGTTCTGTAAAAATTTGCCCTCATCAATTTCAAAACCGGGTTTTGTTTTACTGCATACATTTAATGGCTGGCATACTTTTGATCACTTTTTTTCCCTTTCCTATTTTACCGCGTGACGATCTATTGCAGATTATAAAGTGGATTCTGAAGACAAAGTTATTTGCATATTAATATGTTCAAATAGCATATCTACCCCATGTGCACGTCTATTTCTAGATTCAAGTATGTGAATTGTAGTACCCCGTTCAAGCCATAAATTATTAAAATTGATTTAAACGTCATAACGTTACCCACTACCCGGCCAACTCTGAGACATGGCAGCATACATGCACGACCCCGGTCGTGTGTCCGTGGAGTATGTTGGAACGATGTTTCCTAGCTTGGTACGTTTTGTTACGATAAGCTATAAACATTAGTTAAAACTCAGCAACAGCCATCACCAAACAGCGAGACTAGGTTTTTTTTACGCAAAGTATAGGGTATACGTTATAACTGAAAGCTATGCAGCCTTATCTGTAAAGATCACGCGCGTGCGTAGGATTTTGATAGAAACACGAAGTGTGCAAGCAACTTCCCACCGCACGTACGATCCATATGAATAGGGAAGTCCTAGCTGCTAGAACGCCACAGTGCACCACACGCATCAACGCATAATTCCCACAAACGCGAAATGTAAGGCAACTCTTGTGCGATCGCGTGTCATAGATTGTGCCTTCATAGTTGTACCACAATATCTCAGCGAAGAGACGCGCTTGTTTATGTGCCGATCGCGAGTCGATGGTGCATATGGTTTCCTTCTCAGCACATACAACTCACTGCCCGATGGTGGAGTCACCAAGATTACATTATATTTATGGTACAGCACGCCACCATTAATTAGTTGCTGATGCCTTAATTGAGCTGGAGTACCGACTCGAAATAGAGACGGTTATTCCGTATTACTACCAGTTCTTTACTTCGGCTGGTGAGTATTATTGTTAATCTGACCTCTGTTGTTAGTACCTTTGGATGCTTTCAGGTATTTGTTTGAAGGCAAGGGAACCCGACCATCATTTGGACAAGGCAAAAATTATGAAAACATGACTTTGATCAGAAGTTCTTCCCTTCAAACTGGGACAAAGTATATACGATCATCTTGGAGATGGGTGTATGGTCCAATATCCTATACGTATCTGCAGCAAACTGAAATGGTCACCGCTTGTATATCATAAAGACGGCAACGGTATGCTGGTACCAAAGCCGAGGATCTTCTCTGAAGTTATCATGGTGTATGTAGTTTAAAAACGTTGCTAGTTTTATATATGAGTACTTGTGATGGACACGCGTTCAGGAATTGATTCTCTGGCCGCGGCTAGACCATGCTGTGAATAAGGTCTATAAGTTGTCTGTACTTATGACCTATATGTATTGTCTCTCTTGTTACTCCTGTACTATATATTGTTTTGAATGAGCTCTGCATGATGTTGCCTGCAGGAGTTCATAATGTTTGCCTTCAAATCCCTCGTGTTAAAATATTCAATCGGTTATCATAATTAGTTCCACTATTGTGTCGCGTGAGAAATGCGCGAAATGACTTGGTATCTGGGAACTAATAAAACGCTCAACTAAATTTGCGCATGGCATGTAGGATATAGTGTTTCGGCAACAACACAAACATATCAGGACCTGTTGTTATTATACACTAGTCTGGCACGCAGAAATTTTAATTTGCGCACTTGCGCTGCATCAATCCACATATGCGTGGGCGTACCGTAGCTGAATCGTTTTTATTTTTAGCAGAACGGAGGTTTGGCACAATGTATCGTACTATTTTAATGTTCTCGAGAGCAGAAGTCTCGTGAGCAGACGACACATCAATATTTAAAAGATGACGCGAGGTATTACATAATGACATACGTTTATGAATATAATTAATTATGCTTGGTTGTAATTAATTTATTTCTCTTGATTTTAGTTAATGGATGCTTAATGTTCTTTTCACGATACACGTATATTATAATCAGACCGATTTTTAGCGAATATTCAATGTGTTTGGAATTCAATTTGATAAAATTAGTTTTAGTTAATTGATTTGAATTAATAATTTCTTGTCTTGAAACAAGATAAATCATTAAAAAATGTGACAAATTTATTGGTGAAATTAGAATTCTCAAATCTCTATCACAACTTTACATATTCACTCATGTCCTCCATTTCTGGCCATGAGTTATCACAAATCGAAACTAGAATGCTAAGGTTCGTGCTTTAAAATGGGCTGGCCCGCTCGCAATTCCTGTTGAAGTTAATCGAAACGGACTCAGAACTGTCGCTTTTGGAACAGGCCAGTCTAATCGCTTACATTTGCCCTTTTTAGCCAATGATGCCGATATCGTGCCGGGTGATTTACTGGTTACCTCGGGTATCAGCGGAATATTTCCTGCCGGTTATCCGGTATACGTAGCTGTCGTGGATAAATTCGAAGCACGCCCGGATAAATCTTTTGACACTATTAACGCCACACATAAAGCACAGTTGGAAACTAGCCGCGAATTCTTAATTGTCTCAGCGGTTTGAAATCGGGCCTTGACATATACAGTATCCCTACCCCTATATCAACCCACCCTCATACAGTAGCGGCTCGCACATTGCGAAAGGTAACAGCTCGCACATTGCGAAAATAAGCCCTATTCATTGTGGTGCTAGGCCAGGGTTAGTGTTCGTTGCGTGACCCAATCGATCGCTGCAACCCACCGCTAATGAAATTCACGCGGCCCAGGAATCTCATTAGACGGTAGTTTATGTAAAACCACCCACCTGTTGATCATCCCAAAAATTATAATATGTACTTTAACCCTTTAGCTGAGGAGAACCGAATGGCTTTACCGTTTTTCTTCTTGTATTTTCTATGTCCACGATGACTAAGGCAGCTTGCATATTTCTCCAGCAGCTATGCATGTAACACCCTGACAACAAAAGTGGCATAAATATGCTGCAGCAATCCATACATGTACGTGTAAACCACCTACATGCATATTAAAAGCATGTACATTGAGTAGATACACACATGTACGCATGCATGTGCATCTTGTGCACGTGATATGGCCTGTGTGCAAAAGTGAAGGGATTAAAACTGCATCTTACCATAAGATCACATAAAGCACGTGCATGATGCAACTTATTATCGTGGGCATGCATCATTTAGGATGTATGTTGAAAAAGAAAGTTACTACTAGTATAGGGCCTGTCGGGAGTACTACATGTACATGTAGGTAGGGTGTTTTACCCGTACACTATATACAAAGGACACGAGTGAATGAGCGCTGATTGGTCATTGCAGCAAGGGTTTACGAACGAGGATTATACGCACTATAAACCATATTAACAAGGGTAAGTGGTAAATGAAACTTCGCCGTTTTTGTTGTTGCTTTGTCCCGTTAGATGCATATGACCTTTTGACTCATAGCCAGTGCTCATCGTAGTAAAATGATTCGTGTGGCCCGGTGGGATTGCTTCAGTTAGACAACCCAACTTATGCACTAAATTCTCTACAGCACAATTCAGGCGCAATGTGTGTATGCATTATAATTCACTCAGCTTGGGATATAAGTATCTGTACAACATGATTGTATGGTAAGATGCAGTTATTGTTTTAATTAGCTGTTATCCCTTCACTTTTGCACACAGGCCATATCACATTAATATTCAAGATGTACATGCATACGTACATGTGTGTATCTACTCAACGTACATGCTTTTAATATGTAGGTGGTTTACATGTATGGGTTGCTGCAGCATATTTATGCCACTTTTGTTGTCAGGGTGTTACATGCATAGCTGCTGGAGAAATACGCAAGCTGCCTTAGTCATCGTGGACAAAAAAAAAAAACGGTAAAGCCATTCCGTTCAGGTGTTTTCTCCTCAGCTAAAGGGTTATTTATAAAATAATATTTTCTGGGATGATCAACAGGTGGGTGGTTTACATACACTACCGTCTAATGAGATTCCTGGGCCGCGTGAATCTCATTAGCAGTGGGTTGCAGCGATCGATTGGGTCACGCAAAGATCACTAACCCTGGCCTAACACCACAATGAATAGGGCTTATTTTCGCAATGTGCGAGCTGTTACTTTTCGCAATGTGCGAGCCGCTACTGTATCAAACTTGTGAAAATATGTCCTATTCATAGTGATGTTAGGAGATCCTAGCCATCAACTCAACTCACCGCTAATGAGATTCATATTGTGATGGAATCTCATTAGAAGGTGGTTTCCTCCAGTTGATTCTCCTAGCAGTTATTAATGGAATACTTCTGCATGAAAACCTTTACCCTTGGCTCCAAAGAAAACAAACTTACCTGTACAGTATACTGTGTATCATGCAACAATGTTGATGGATATGGTTGACAAATGTGTACAGTACCATACAAATTGTAGCTGCAGCATTACATCCCAACACAACATCCGTCGTGAGCTCCTCGATCAGGGTATCATTGCTTGCTTTTGTAGCGTACGGACATTGTGACATCATGCACGCACATGCGCAGTAGTATTCATTGTGCATATATATACTAATGTAAGTGTATTTAACAGGCAGTCTGGTGATTAAAGCTGGTCTTTGTCACATTGGTGTCAGAAGTGGGATATGGGTGATGAGAAGAAGACAGCTCGGTTCAGTGTGAGGCCGCCGGCAAGATTTGTGTCTGGAACAGACTTCACCCTGTGGATTCAGAGAGTAGAGCTGTACATGAAGGAAGCGGAGATACCCGATGAAAAGAAAGGCCAGGAACTCGTCTCACTGCTGGAAGACGATGCGTTTCGAATCGTAAGTCAGATGGGTTTGCTTTGTGCTGACAAAGTTGAGTACACAGCAGTGAAGACGTGCCTTCAGAGACAGTTCTCACCAGCTGGCATGGAATTGGAATGGCAGCGGCGGCTGCATGCAGCGCAGCAAAAGAGTACAGAATCCCTGACCGAGTTTGCTGGAAGGTTACGTATGTTAGCTGATAAAGCGTTCCCTTCATGGAAAGCAAATGAAAGACTCGAAATGGCTCGTAACCAGTTTTTTAACGGTGCTATATCTTCGTCCATCCAGTTGAAACTTATGCAGGAGAGGCCCAACACATTTGACGGTGCTGTCACGCTTGCGTGTCAATTGGAGTCGATAGAGTCAGCCCAGCGCATGCTGCAGACAGCAAAACAGGTCGGAACTCCTTCAGAAGATACTACAAGGGGCATTAACGCTGCAACGGCAAGTGGAAACAGTGGGAGCTACCAGGAATTAGCTGCGCAGGTGACATCATTGACGCAGCGGTTAGACAGCCTGCTCAAACAGGAACACCAGACAAAGAACTCGAGAAGGGTGAATTGCTGGCACTGCAAGAAACCAGGTCATGTGCGTCGAAATTGTCGACAGCTTCGAGCAGGTAACGGAAACGGAGATTGGTCAGCGAGGCATACCTCGGCGGTTGCGTGTACGCTTACCCTAAAAGGTGCTGTAGAAGGCTACACCACCCACATATTAGTTGACACAGGTTCATCAGTGACCCTTCTTCACGAGAACGTCTGGAAAGCTGCGGTGAGGGGACAGAAACAGTTCAGTCCAGCTAAGTATCCAGTGATGGCAGTGAATGGTGAAAGTCTTGTTCTGAGTGGACAAGGTGATGTCTTGTTAAAGGTGGGAGAGCATGTTGGTGTGCACAGTGTTCTTGTTGTAAAAGAAACGACACAAGAATGTCTGTTGGGAACAGACTATTTGGAGCGACACAATTGTGTTATTGACTTGGGTCGTAGAACGCTAACAATAGCGGGGCGTGTGACACCTGTACCATTGTTTTCTGGAGACTGTGCTAGTACTTGTCATGTTCTTGTTAAGGAAACAGTTGTTATTCCTGCTTATCATCAAGTCCAGCTTCCTGTAGACCTGGCGTCAGATGAAGACTTTCCGGGTCATGTTGGTCTGTTTGAACCTAAAACAGACTTTGCTGAAGACCACGGGGGTGTTATGGTTGCTCACTCTGTATCTCCAACTTACGGAGGGAAAACGACAATACAGTTGATAAATCCAACACCTGTCCCAGTGACCCTTTACAGCCAGGAAAAGATTGGTAAGCTATCATTTTTGCAGGAAGCGGACACGGTGAGGCTGGTAGAACCATCAGTGGATAAGAAACCAACAGTGCGTTCAGAGGAAGCTATCCGTAAGACAATTGATGACATGGCTAGTAAAGTGCAGAGCCTAACCGTGGGAGAAAGCACTAAATTCAAGAGTCTGTTACGAGAGTTTGCTGATGTCATTTCTGTTGGGGATGGGGACCTGGGACGGACACGGGTATTACGTCATAAGATTATTACTGGGGATGCTTTGCCTATTCATCAACAGGCTCGCAGGCTGCCTTTCCATCAGCGAGACATGGTCCAAAAAATGATCCAGGGGATGTTAGAGCAAGGGATCATTGAACCAGCTGATGGATCATGGTCATCGCCCATAGTTCTGGCGAAGAAGAAAGACGGTTCGTTCAGGTTCTGCGTCGATTATCGTCGTGTCAATGATGTAACAAAAAAAGATGTACATCCCATACCCAGAATTGACGATGCATTAGATACCCTTGCAGGAGCAAAATGGTTCTCGACAATTGACTTGGCCAGCGGATACTGGCAGGTGGAGATGGATCCTTCTGATTAAGAGAAGACCACGTTCGTTACCCCTTTTGGTCTCCACCAGTTCCGTGTGATGCCCTTTGGGTTGACCAATGCACCTAGCACCTTTCAAAGGTTGATGGGCTTGGTATTAGCTGGTCTAAGTTGGAGTACCTGCTTGGTTTACCTGGACGATATAATCGTCTTTAGCCAGACAGTGGAGGAACACTTTACTCGCCTGGCAGACGTGCTCAGAAGGTTAAACGAAGCTGGCTTGAAATTAAAACCTAGTAAGTGCCAACTGTTTCGCAAAAGTGTTCAATATCTGGGGTACGTGGTGTCTGAGAAAGGCATTGAGATTGATCCTCTGAAAACGAGTTGTGTTAAAAATTGGCCAGTGCCCAACAATCACGAAACGTTGCGCCAGTTTCTTGGATTTGCCTCCTATTACAGAAAGTTTATCCAGAACTTTGCCGAGATAGCAGCTCCCCTGCATGCATTGACGGAGAAGACGAAATCTTGGCAATGGACAGAACAGTGCGAAGAAGCGTTTACCAGTTTAAAGGGGAAGTTGTTACTGCCTCCCATTTTGTCCTTTCCACAGTTTGACCAAACATTTGTCGTGGATACTGATGCCAGCCAGGAGGGTATCGGTGCTGTCCTGGCACATGAAGGGCACGAGCAAGTCATTGCGTATGCTAGCAGGGTTTTGTCGAAAGCTGAAAAGCAATACTGTGCCACAAGACGGGAAATGTTGGATTTGGTGTGGGCAGTGAAATGTTTTCGTCCGTACCTTTGGGGGCGGCGGTTTATTATTCGAACTGACCATAATTCTCTCCGTTGGCTGCAGAATTTCAAAGATCCCCAGGGCCAGATTGCTCGGTGGCTTGAAATTCTTGCGGAATATGACTTCACTATTCAACATAGGCCTGGGCTGAAACACAGCAACGCAGATGCACTGTCAAGACTGCCCTGTAAGCAATGTGGCCGTCAAGATTCCGAGGCAATCGCGGCCCCTTCAGAGATAAAGAAAGATGAAAGCAATGACGTCACTAACAGTGTTACGGAGGCATTTCAAGCGATGAGTAGTTGGGTACCGGTTCTACCATTTATCGATCAAAAGCGGGAACAGCAGTCAGATCCCGATTTAATGCAAGTGACCGCATGGCTTGTAAATGGAAATATTCCCTCCAAATTACCCAGTTATGGCAGTTACTGGGTACAAACCTTGTGGGCACAGAGTAGCCACCTTATGCTTCAGGAGGGAGTTCTCTACAGGCAATGGGAAGACGTTCCTGGAAAAGGGCTTAACAAGCATCTGCAGTTTGTGCTACCGAAAGCTTTGGTAAAAACCATTTTACAGGAATGTCATGACTCGCCAAGTGGTAGCCATCTTGGCATGACAAAGACACAGGAAAAGATTCGATCTAGGTTCTACTGGCCAGGCCAACGCAAGGACGTAGAAGACTGGTGCAAAAGTTGTGAGATGTGTGCGTCTAGAAAATCTCTATCAACAAAAAGACGAGCCCCGTTACAGAGCGACCTTACCGGGTGTCCTCTACAACGAGTTGCCATGGACATCTTGGGCCCCCTCCCACTAACCGACAGAGGTAACAAGTATGTATTGGTTGTGGGGGACTATTTTACAAAATGGGTTGAAGCGTACCCTATGCCTAATATGGAAGCTGGGACTGTGGCTGAACTATTAGTGTCGCGTTTTGTGTGCCAGTTTGGTGTGCCAGACGTTCTTCACACCGATCAAGGAAGAAATTTCGAATCTGCATTGCTAAAAGAAGTGTGCCAGCTACTGGGAGTAGTCAAAACGAGAACTACCCCTTACCACCCTCAATCAGACGGTTTGGTCGAGAGATTCAACCGTACTTTGTTGAACCTCCTTAGTATGGCTGCTTCAGAGAATGAACGTGACTGGGACTTGCATAATCCAATGGTGATGATGGCATACCGGACTAGTGTGCAGGAATCTACTGGCTGCACGCCCTTCTATTTGATGTTTGGACGAGAAGGACGTCTTCCTGCTGATGTAATGTTTCGTCTCCCTTCTTCCCCTATGCAGGTGAACAAGTACGCTCAGGACATGCGGTTTCGCATGGAGCAGGCTTATCAGCTTGTTCGCAACCGTCTGCATTTACAACAGCAACGTCAGAAGGCTTATATATGACAGAACAACAAATGGATCATCGTATGCAATTGGTGATCACGTGTGGCTCCATTGTCCAGCTGTGCCAAAAGGGAAGTCGGCAAAGCTTCATCGCTACTGGCAGGGGCCGTATAAGGTGATAGATGTGCTAGGGAAAGTACTCCTTAAAATCGGAAGTTTCGTTAGAAACTTCCATATAGGATTTGACCACGACTATGAATGTCATTAAAAAACGCGACCCGTCTGTAACAACACTCCCGACGATCGGATCGTGTAGCTTGTTTCAGCAATCGATCTAGAAGTCAAAAATGGGTAGTTTCGTTTTTTTTTTCATGTCGCTGAACCGCGTGGTTGTTGAGAACAAGAGTGTACTGCCCGTCCTCGTACCCAGTCTCGGAACAAGGGGCGGGTCGTCTTCTCCTTCTTCTTCTTCTTGGCAACGCATAACTCAGGACAGGAACATTTCTAAGCGATGAAAATTTCACCAATAGCTTCAGAATCGGCTGGAGGACTCGCTTTTATATAAACAATCGACTATCAGCCTCCTATGTCTTGTTAGTCTCGTACCCAGACCGTCTATGACGTAAGCGATTATCGCTGTAAACAGTATAATCACTACGTCCATACGTATGGACGTAGTGATTATACTGTTTACAGCCAGCGGCGGATACAGGTTTTGGGGGGGGGGGGGGGGGGGGGGCGCTGTCGGTTTCTGGCCCGATACGAAGGGCGGAGGGGGGGGGGGGGGGGGGGGAGTATGATCGCGTATCGGGGGGCCCGGGATATAGTACAGTAGTAGAGTTCATGCGTGCGGATATCAATAGACAGCGCAATCGTGCAGCTATATTATAAAATGCGGCCCGAAAAGTTATGAATTTATAAATGAAGGGGGGGGGGGGGGGGGGGGCACGTGCCCCGAGTGCCCCCCCCCCCTGGATCCGCCGCTGACAGCGATAATCGCTTACGTCATAGACGGTCTGGGTACGAGACTAATGTCTTGTATAATTAAATGGGTATGAAAAAAATAAAGAAAACAAGTAAATAAAAACATTCTCTACGAGAAAGTTGGTGTGATATGGGATTTGATTATGACATTGGTGGTGTAAAAAGCAAGGAAACAAGGTCTTATCAGAAGGGAAAATGTCATAGTCCGATATTTAGCACACAAACAACACATGCCCTAGAAATGTGCTAAATATAGGACTATGACATTTTCCCTTCTGATAAGACCTTGTTTCCTTGCTTTTTACACCACCAATGTCATAATCAAATCCTATATCCCACCAACTTTCTCGTAGAGAATGTTTTTATTTACTTGTCCAACATAGGGATCATCCCAGAAAAAAATGTGTCGTACACTTCGACAGGTTGAAACCCTACGTGCATTCGTCAAAGAGATATGAAGAACAAGAAGTACTGCCTCCTCAGTGTTCAAGTAATGGCGAGCAGGAAGATGACGTTGAAATTGACATTGTTCCAGGGAAAAGACCTGATCAGCGTCGAAATGATCCGGTGGACCATGAGGAGGTTCCTGTTCCTGTTGAGCCCCAGGAAGTAGTAGTCCAAGAGGACAGGGAGGTCGAGCAACAGCAGGCTGCACCGGGAGAAGAAATTGCTGAAGAAATTGCGGAGCCAATTGTTGCAGAACAAGGACAAGAACCAGTTGTGCCAAGAAGATCGACACGAAGCCGCAGAAAGCCCGATAAATTGGGACAGAATATTTATGATGTGTAATGTCGAACCATTCAAAAGAGGAGGGAGGGGGAGTAATGTAGCGTACGGACATTGTGACATCATGCACGCACATGCGCAGTAGTATTCATTGTGCATATATATACTAATGTAAGTGTACTTAACAGGCAGTCTGGTGATTAAAGCTGGTCTTTGTCACACTTTGAACGCAAGGGCATGGTGAGCGATGCTTGTGTCGCGGCTGCATGCGTGAAGAAGGCGGGCAGGGGCGGGACAAGCTGGGCAGCTGGCTTCTCCAGATATGAAGCAGGCTATTTTGTGGGTGCTGGATGCACTGAGGGACATTCCTAATGAGGTGATTAAGAACTGCCGGCGGAAGGTCGGTATCCTCCCGTTTGAGAGGTACAGTAAAGGCGATGCTCACGTGCAGAAGGCAGCCGATCATTTTGCTGATCTTTATGGAAAGCTGAGCCGGCAATCTTCTTTCAATCTGAGGAGGAGACTGTACGTGAGTTCAATTCTGCGGGCTAACAGAGGGGATTGATGTGTAATGATTGGCCAAAGATAATGACGATCACATCATTTTCAATACAGCGTTACAAATATATATATATATGCGATTAGTCATTCCATACACTTGTACTTTTGTGCGCAAGCGCACAATTCAACTCATTACATTGCTCCCTAGCTCTCTTTCAAAAATAAGACGTAGCGGTCCGGAGCCTGACGGTGTCTGGCTGGGTAACGTCGATGGTTTCGGCTGCTTCTGGATTCGCTAGAGGGACTTCTGCAACTGCCTGGCCCTGGCCTAGGAGGTTTCCTTCCAATCCTTTTCCTGACTATTATCTATATTGCCTCCGTCAGGGTGAGCAGTAATAGGCGGTGTAGGAGGTGGTAAAGGGTCATCTCTGGATTCGCTCAAATTGCACCGCTTTTAAATCTATCGATATGAACAATGTGAAACTTCCCACCCTCTTTCCTCTGAATCTTGTAGGTGCTGTCGCCCACTTTATCCACGACTACGAAAGGGCCTTTCCACGGGTGATGAAGTTTTTTGCATTTCCCACGTGGTAATTCTGGGTCGAACAGCCACACTACAGCCCCTTTTCCGAACGGTTGACCAGAGACTTTGCGATCGTACAAAGCCTTTTGCCGACGGCGATCGGCGTAACAATTCTCCCGGACGATAGCATAAGCATCACGCAATCCTTTCCGCAACTGTTCCACATAGTCCGAAGTTCCTTTTCAGGACCTAGGTTAAAAGGGAACATCAGATCAACAGGAATGGATGCCTGCCGTCCAAACATTCGATAGAATGGTGTGAAGCCTGTGGAAGAATGGGTACTTGTGTTATATGCAAAACACAGTTTTCGAATGCACATTTCTTATGGGTGATCTCCCACCACTGTGGCCAGCATGTCCAGAAGGGTCCGATTAAATCGCTCCACCATTCCATTCCCTTGAGGTCTATATGGGGTGGTGTGCGACTTCCTGATGTGAAGCAAATTGCAGATTTCTTTAATATGCTGGGATTCGAACTGGCGGCCTTGGTCCGAGTGGAGCTGCTCGGGAGGAAAAACGGCAGAACATTTCGCCAAATAACTTTACCGCTACAGTAGTTGCCTCCTGATTAGGGATGTCGTAGACTTCCACCCACTTAGTGTAGTAGTCTGCCACTACCAAGACATACTTGCTCCCTCTCTCCGTCTCTGGTAGTGGCCCCATGCATAATGTCCACACACACACTATCTGCATGGGGTACCCCGCTCGGATAGTCTGAAGGCCTGCCCTTGCTTTTGGTACTGTGGTCTTCCTAGTGGCAAACTTAATACATGACTTACACCACTCGGATACTGCATCACTGCAACTAGGCCTCTTTGAGTCGTCCCATGCAGCATCTTGCTTTCACCAGGGTGTCCACCCACAGCGCCTTCGTGGAGCTCTTTCAATACCTCGCAATGCAGGGAGTAGGGCAGTACTAGTTGGAGTTTAGTCATCTGCTCGAGAAAATTTCTCCTGTACATTAGCCCATTATACATACACAGAGACTCCCACTGTT
This sequence comes from Eunapius fragilis, assembly GCA_963681505.1. Classification (NCBI taxonomy): domain Eukaryota; kingdom Metazoa; phylum Porifera; class Demospongiae; order Spongillida; family Spongillidae; genus Eunapius; species Eunapius fragilis. The sequence goes on from OY811971.1 coordinate 16,460,757, forward strand.
GTAGCAACCACTTGCTCTCTCTTTGCCATGCACTTACCTGATCCGCCAGTGGTCGCCTCCCACTCTTAGCTGCAGCAAACACTTGTCCAATAATAGCATCCTCCATTTGCAACTTACGCATCTCGTCGGTACTGTATATCTGGAAAGGACTGCTGGTCACAACTCCCATTACTTCAGATACTGTTTTCTGTCGTATGGCTATCACGCCCACACTGCCGACAAGGTAATCGTGAAAGGGCATCTGCATTGTTATGTTGAGATCCTTTTCTATGAACCACTGTGAAGTTGTACTCTTCCAGGCGTTCAAGCCATCGAGCCAGCTGTCCCTCTGGCTCCTTAAATTTTCTTAGCCAGGCGAGTGACCCGTGGTCGGTTCTAATGATTAACTTCCTTCCTAAGAAGTAGTGGCGGAAATGCTGAGTGAACTCCACAACCGCCAGCAATTCCCTTCGGGTCACGCAGTATCTCTGCTCCTGTCTACTGAGAGAACGGCTAGCATAGCAAATAACGCTTTCAACACCAGAATCATCAACTTGCGAGAGTACCGCACCGATCCCATCTAGCATCGGTATCTAGGAGAAAGTCCCTCGTGTAGTTTGGGTAGGCCAGAACCGGGGGCTCCACCAAGCAGTTTCGAAGGTTTTCGAAAGCACGCTGGCACGTATACCATTAATTCAAACGCGGCGTACTTTTCTGTTAGTTGATTAAGTGCATAGATATTAGGCTGGAAGGGATTGGAAACCGCGCATGTGCGCCATACATTTCAATAGAACGTACGCGGGACACTCCTGGCAGTTGCTAATTGGTTAGTCTGGCACCTCGCCCCTCAAAAGTTTTTGGTCAAGTACGCAAGAGGCAAATAAGAAGAGTAGTAGAAGGTAGCGCACGAACTGTGGATCACAAAGAAGTAAGTATTTTTTAAATACTCCATTCCTAAGAGAAGATATTAGACTTAAAGCGCTCCATGTCTAGAATTAAACTCACCGGTACTACGCCCGAACAAAGCGACGTAAAGGTACGGCGTTACGATAGGCAGATTGAGCACAGTGTTTTACGTACCACAGTATAGTTTTTGTGACATGAATACGTCGTACTCGATATAAAAATTTTAAAAACTTACTTTTGACTAGGTGTGATACTCACCGGTATAGCGACCGTAGCTTTGTCGTAAAAATTCTGAAAACTTGACTACCAGATAGCCAGATGAAAAATATGTGCCAACCGATAGTTAGTTTGTCGTCCAAAAAAAATTCTATAATCTAAGCCTTTAATTCGCGCGCAATTATTGCCCTAGAGATAAAAACAGGTCATCGTCAATAATGTGGTCGATTGCACCCTGAAAATCATCTGAATGTGAAACAAGTAAATAAAAACATTCTCTACGAGAAAGTTGGTGGGATATAGGATTTGATTATGACATTGGTGGTGTAAAAAGCAAGGAAACAAGGTCTTATCAGAAGGGAAAATGTCATAGTCCTATATTTAGCACATTTCTAGGGCATGTGTTGTTTGTGTGCTAAATATAGGACTATGACATTTTCCCTTCTGATAAGACCTTGTTTCCTTGCTTTTTACACCACCAATGTCATAATCAAATCCTATATCCCACCAACTTTCTCGTAGAGAATGTTTTTATTTACTTGTTTTCTTAATTTTTTTTCATATATTATATAAAACCGAGTCCTCCAGCCGATTCTGAAGCTATTGGTGAAATTTTCATCGCTTAGAAATGTTCCTGTCCTGAGTTATGCGTTGCCAAGAAGGAGAAGAAGAAGAAGAATAAGGAGAAGACGACCCGCCCCTTGTTCCGAGACTGGGTACGAGGACGGGCAGTACACTCTTGTTCTCAACAACCACGCGGTTCAGCGACATGAAACAAAAACGAAACTACTCATTTTTGACTTCTAGATCGATTGCTAAAACAAGCTACACGATCCGATCGTCGGGAGTGTTGTTACAGACGGGTCGCGTTTTTTTTAATGACATTCATAGTCGTGGTCAAATCCTATATGGAAGTTTCTAACGAAACTTCCGATAAAACAATCTACAAAACCATAAACTTTATGAAAAGTGTTCCCTTTACCACAATCCACGGATGCGTTCTTTTCCGCTCGCTCCTGCGTACCCGCCATTTTAGCCGTAAATGCCTTGGGACTTGAACTGCCAGGTCTGTACTTGTTAATTGGTCTGTTTTCCCATCCCTTTAAGTCTAATATCTATGATTAAGTGGTTTAGCGATGACACCAAATTCCTTGCTAAATCTGCGGTAATAATTCGCCAGTCCCAAATACTGTTGCTTATATTGAGGTGTGGGCCACTTTGCAATCACTTCGACCTTTTCCGGGTCTGTGGATATGCCCTGGGTAGAAACGATGTGTCCTAGAAACGTCACTTGCTGCTGGCAAAGTTTGCATTTAGTTGGATTCAGTTTTAACCCAGACTGCCTGAGATGGGTTAGTACAGCTGCCAAATGCTTTAAGTGCTCCGAAAGAAGTGCTACCAATAACAATGATGTCATCAAAGTACACTAAACAGCTTGACCATTTAAGGCCGCACAATACCCTGTCCATTAGGCGTTGAAAAGTAGCAGGGGCATTACAAAGGCCAAACGGCATTACCTTGAACTGAAAAAGTCCCTCCGGTGTTACAAATGCCGTCTTTGGCCTATCTTCTGTGGCCATTTTAACCTGCCAGTACCCACTGGCGAGGTCCAAGGTGGTGAAGAACTTTGACCCGCCTAACGTGTCCAATGTGTCATCGACTCTGGGGAGAGAATAGGCATCCTTTTTTGTTACAGTATTTACTTTTCTATAATCCACACAGAAACGCAAGCTACCATCCTTTTTCTTGGCCAGCACAACAGGGACGACCATGAGCTATCAGAAGGCGCAATAATACCGTTGTCGAGCATTTCTCTCAGCAAACGGCGCACTTCTTCTCGGCATGCCTGGGGAACGCGTCGGGGAAGCTGCACAGTGGTTTAGGACCAGGACATTTGGTAGGAAAGGATTTTTCATTTCAAGTGGAAAAACTGTTGTGTAATACCCTACAGTACCACAATATTAGATAAATCTGTTAGGATTCACAAAGTGTAAAGAGCCGTGTGAAGGGAAAGCATTAGTCATGCCATTTTCCACCCTAGCCTAAAAACATGAGCTAGTTATGTATCCGACAGTACAAAGTCAATTATAAAGGAATGATTAGATAGAACTTTTTATTACCAATTCAATGATACTTGATTTATGACATTCTCATGAATTGTGCTAAAGATATTTGTTTGTTTGTGGTCCAAAATGACGCCATTTTTACCCAAATCTACTTTAGATTCATTGCTCAACGAAGCTAGAGCGCTATATACTGTGTTGTGTGTTTAAATACTTTCATCTATCGTTGGCCCTTAGTATAATGCTCGCCGAATCCTGCCGATTCTTAAACCGACGCGACAAAACACTTCGTAACAGATCAATACTATAACGATAATTTATTAATAACGGGTAAAAATAGCCACAAATAAGAGACTGGGGACTATTAAAGCCACTACGCTACGATGCAAGCGAAGCTGTTCTCGGGCCTTAGTGCTGTCTGATAGATAGCATTTGTGTTCTTAATGATGCGCCGTCTATGCTGTTTTTGTTAAAAACGAGAGTGCTTCGTGCGCGCGCACTTTTGTCTTTTGTTGTCTGTACGTGTACATGTTTATACTAGGGGAGTACAATGAGCTGAAGGAATCCCTTCGGTACGTTTATCAGCGATCTACCGAACGATTAAGTCATATTAAGATCAAAATATTTTGATTTCATTGGGTTGATTTTAATAAATTATTCTGAAATGACTATCAACATTAATTGCTATGATATGGTAGTAAATGTTTAGTATTATTAAAATGTTTTGTTAAAATGTTTCAGTTCATTACAGTTGGATATATAGTCAAACTTGATTGTTTTGATTAGATTTTAATTAATTAACCATAATTAATATCATGATTTACTTAGCACCACCTCATTATAAACAACAATACAAACAATTTAGGTTTATTGGTTCACAACAATTTGAAAATGTCCTGGTCACCTATGGTTTTAAACCACTGTGAGCTGATGGATTGGGGAAGCATTTCCTGTGCTAATAAGGTGGCGCAATACTGACTTTCGCCCCAATTCGTTACTTCTGAAACAGAACATGCACATCTGCATATTCTTGTAACAACATGCACGTACAACTGTTCTTTCTCCTTAGTGCCCAAACAATCACCCACCTTGTTCACCAACTCCCACAACAACTGGTTCGTAGTTGAAGATTCTCTGCTTGCTTTTGTGACTGAGACATTGAGTACAGAATCCTGTCCAATATGATCCATTTTAGCCAGTTCACTTCCTTTCTTCAGCTCAATGCTGCACTCTCGAGGATTAAGAATACGAATAGGAACCAATCCATCCGACGGACACGTAACGGCTCTGGCAACTATCACCCCATGACTCAGCTTAGGGTCATTTTCTATAATTCAAACACCGCCCAATGCCCAAACCGTATTGTCCACCGGTGTGACCATCAACTCCATTTCACACTCAGGAGAAACAAGTATTCTTTCTGTTGTCACCAGTCCTACCGACCCCACTGTGGATGTCATTTCTTCCATTGCTTTCGGAGGTAGGAGTTCTACAGACACATCTGCTAATAGTGTTATCAGAGCAGTCAATAACACACTTGTGTGCCCTAATGAAATCTAATCCAACAATCGCTTCTACCCCAAAGGTCACTTGTTATGACAAAGGATCCATCTAACTGAGTACCACCAATGCACAAGGGCGCATGAAAACATCCTCTAACAGACAATGGAGTGCCATTAAGCCCCACTAGTTTTTTACCAGGCCAGGGCTGCATAATAATAGGAACCCTTGTGTTCTCTATATCTCTCCATATTTTGCTACTCAACAATGACACTGCTGCACCCGTATCTACTAAAATTTAATATGGGTAGAAGCAATAGTTCCTTGTACACAAACCCTCAACATACCACTGGGTACCGACAAAGTGGGAACTGCTATTTGTGCTTCACTGTCCTGGGCCTTCAGTGCTCCTCCCCCTCATGGCTGGCCCTTACCATGGAGGATTTGAAGTTTCCCTGTTGCTTTGAATTCTTGCTACTCCAGCACCTATGCAATGTGTCCTCTCTATCCGCAGTTCCAACATATCGGCCCCCTTTTCTCAGCATCCTTTGCTCTGTCGGTATCTTGCTTTTCCTGTGAAGATGGATTAGATTTACTTACCACCATGACCTCCAGCTTGTCTAGCCTCTCATTCAATAGCTGTAAGGCTTTGGATAGTGGTTCGGACTCTTCCACTGCTGTAGCAGCCGCTACAACAGGTGTAGGGGTGGTGGTCATCTTTAGGTATGATTCCAGTTCAATAGTCATCATAACTGCCGCGTCCAAGGTCTCAGGGCACTTTTGACGTACGCCAAACGCAACCTGTGAGTTATCAATGTTGGAGAGAAACTGACCTAAGGCGAGGCGTTTGCGCACCTTTTCTTCCAGGTCACTGTATACGCCTTATCAGCCAACGTCCTCAACACATCGCCATAGGTAGCCCAATCCTCGTCTCGCCGTCTAGCTCGAGTTGTCAGTTCTGCCCGATACAGCTCTTTTTTGCTGTCTGGTTCAAACCGCTGCTTGAATGCTTTAGTACACTCCTCATATTTAGTTTGTACACTAGCTGAAAACTTACGGAAAGCCATCCGAGCTTGACCAGTAATTCGGACCTTGAGCCACTTCATTTTCTCCTCGGCGCTCTCCCATTTGTTTATAGCCGCCACACTTTCAAAATGTTCGAGCCACTCCGTCCAGCTCTGTGGTTCTCCACTGAAAACCTCCGGTAACAGCAAGGGCTTCGCAGTAGCCATCTCCTCTAGCTGCCGACTACGCCAGTGAAATGATTGGCCAAAAGTAATGACAATCACAGCATTTTCAATACAGCGTTACAAAAATATATATACGATCAGTCATTCCATACATTTGTACTTTTGTGCGCAAGCGCACAATTCAACTCATTACTGATGCACTGGGTGCGTTGGCTCTGGTGGTACAGACTGATTGTGAGACTGACGATTATGATGCTTTTGAGAAGGCGGTGTTCGACAAGAATGAGTGAGCAGCGTGTGGAGGAGAACTCACAGAGTGTGAATCTGATGTAGAGGTAGTGAACAAGCTTGCTGTTATTTCGTTGAATATGGCTCGCGAGAAGATGAGGGAGCTCGTGCATGGTGTTATTTGAGTCTCGCATTGACTCCTTACAAAACCAAGCTCATAAGGGAACATTGGCTAGGGCAGTAAGCAATGCTTGGCAAACTCAGACTAGAAACAGATTTGGTTGACAATGAAGTCCACTTGATTTCCGAGTGGTTGCTGCGCCCCTCTCCTCTTACCTCTTATCAACCTGGCGTATTCCGTTAATAACTGCTGGGAGGATCAACAGGGGTATAGTTGACATTAACTACGTTCTAAAGGCCGACATACACGGGTCGATTTATCGCCTGCAAGGCTGCAACTCAAATGAATACGGGTGAAAATTCAGTAAACTAAAGTTTTACGGAGTTTTTACCTATATTCATTTGAGTTGCAGTCGATAAATCGGCAGGAAGTCGACCCGGGTTTGTCGGCCTTAATAAGATTCTATCACAAGGTGAATCTCATTAGCGGTGGGTTGAGGCGATCGCGAGGAACACAAAACCCTAGCCTAACATCACTATGCTTCCCACATCTATTGCACCGTCATATCAACCCCGTGGTATGGGGGGGGGGGGGGGGGGGGGGGGGGGGGGGTTTGATAAGGGTACGGATACTAGTATACAGTACCGGCTCGGTCATTGATCATAGAGAAAATAAAGCGTATACATCTGTGTTCATAGCAACCGCTATGAAAACTATAATAGTTGGCTTAGTCCCAATGTATACGCTTTATTTTCTCTATGATCGAGCTGCGAAATTTCTCTAAGACAGAGCCAGTACTGTAAATAGTTTTGATAGTGGGATATGATATGACCGCTAACAGCTAGAAGGCCCAATGATTCTCATCTATTGTTCGTTGTTCATTTTCCGTTGTTTTGAACCCCCTCTTTAGATGGATAGCTCGCACAAACCGTAGGCTCTATTCACCGCTCCCTGCCCACCTTGAATACCAGAGCAGATCACGGAGTGTGGGTAGTAATTCGCTATAATTAATTTCCAATCCCTCTCTAAAGTATCTATGGTTCAGAGAAAGTAAGAAAACTTGACGTGTACGCAAATCTAGCGCCAATACGACCCGAAGAACTGGATAGATGTGAGTAATATTTATAAAATGCGTGGTATAGTAGTTTGCGTAACTGATTACCAGCCTTAGTGTCTATGACGTTATAGAAACGCGCAATCATTACTGCGTGGTAGTCGTGTAAGCGTCTACAGACGAGGCCGGTTATGGTGTACAAGTGACCAGGCAGTGCTGTCATGGATAGTTCTGTCTAAATAAAGAGGCTAATAAACAGATGCAAGAGGCCTCCGCTCGTAAACATTCATATTAAAAACAAAAACCACCAACGGTGCATTAATTAGAATACATGCGTATTCCAACAAAGGCAGGGGCGGTGGAAGGGGGGGCAAGGGCAAATTCAATGTTGGCGGGGGGGGGGGGGGGGGGGGGGGGGGGCAGACCCCCCCCTTCCTCCATAATTGTGATACACCTTAATATGAATAAGCGTTAGCGGTGTGGTTCAAGTAATGTGATTCGCTGCCACGCCTGCCAGTATGCCACTCATCGATTTAATTACCTGTCCAAAGGATTTAATACACCGCAATTATAAATTATCTATGAATTGGTTGCGAAAGATGCTCACGCCTGCAAATAGGCTGCCCAGGTACAGAAAGGTTCCGCGTCGATATGACGATGGATTTCCCCAATTTGCTTTCAGTGATCCTCGATCCTATTACCGTCATAAGTATTTTTAGTTCAGCTAGAATTGAACGATCGGTCAAGTTTTTTCAACGCAATATCAATAGCTACCTTGGAGTCGCTGTTAATGAAGTCTGCCAATGGACATAGTTGCTTGCAGGAACTTTCAGATATGAAAGAACCCATTTTTAGCAAGGACGTTTGTTGGATAAGCTAGAGACCCAATTGTGAATGCTAGTATATGTGATTCGTGTGGTACTACCCGAAGTTAAGAAAGATATATACCAGCATTAGAACCATTTGTGATGCCATGGCACAGCATGTGAACAAGAATCTCCGTTCTGAGGTGCATTTGCTACTTTGATTGTACTTCACAATTCCAATAACATCAGCCAGTCTGGGGACCAGACAATATGGACGGTTTTGTTCCAGGTGTCTCCTCGCAGTACCACAGGAATGCTAATAAACGTTATTGTGGGATTACCATGACAATCGCGGTACTCTGTAGTTAGGTACTTCAAGATTTTATTGAAATCGTGTTTTGTGTTGCGATTTTATTATCATCAAAAAGAGCAATACAAATGCTGCAGAATGACACCTTAAGCATGATATTTGGTTTAGTATATCAAAAGTTACAGCGTTCCAAACACTGCATTTTGAGTGAACGGTACGGTATGCGCAATCATAGAAAAAATTGTGACGGTTTATGTTCTCTTTACTGCAGCTATTGTACCACTCAATATTATCTTGACAGAATATAACTACATGTAGGGTACACATATATATGCATACAAATTAGATGAAATAACATTTTCAGATATTTGCAGGTCATCAGTAACATAGTCAACTAAGAACTCATAAACGGTCATAGTAGCGTCATGTCCTTCATTCTGATTTTCATCGTGTTTCCAGTAGGTAGCAGTAACTTTTGGCATATTTGACCTTTTGGAACACTTTACTGATAAGACATGACCTTGGTAAAGGACATTTTGGTTGTCTACAAACCACATATGTTCAAAGTGAAATCCAATAATTATGGCTGGATTGGTGAGTATTGCAGTAATGGTGCTTCTCTGATTATCCTGTAGTTCTGTTCTGGGAACTCGTCATGTAGCTGGGCCTTTCCATCAGCCACATTCTGCAGTTTTTTTTGCAGTTTTCTTCTGAATGGGTTATTTCACACCATCTACTTGTTTGCTTCAACAATAAGTTTTCAGTTTTCAAATGTTTTATTGCAGCATCTTTCTGAGCCATCTTTTTCTTAAGATCCCTTAATTGTGAGCGAAGGTTGCTTTCAATTCTTAATTTTATACTCAAAGCCTGTTGTTGCTTGCAATTGTCATGCTTTCTGTTTAAAATAGTTTGAAACTTTTGCTTCAGTACCTTCTTTGAAATCCAAATCTCTTTTAATTTCAATTGTCTGCATAGACATTGTTCACAGTGGGTCCTTAGCTTCTGTGAGATGGAACTACTTGGCTTGTCAACTACTGGACACAATGAGGTAGAAGTATGAGGTGCTGAAAGGATTTGAGTTGAAAGGATGAATTGCTCATCTAAGAGCTTAATCATGGCATCCCAATTCCGATCTAGATGCTTCTTGATTGTTTTTATTGTGTCTGTGAAACGTTGTATTGACCTCTGTAAGGCATCCAGTTCACAAATGCTCCAGCTTGTAGAGAAGGCACTTTTTTGGCAGTGCCTGAAATGCTTCTATTTGTGTCATTTGTATATAGGTACATCACCAATGAGTCCTTTTCTTAGTACTTCAGCCTGTAGAATATTGTCATCACTCATATCACTTCTGAATTCTTCAAGATGCTTGATAAAATCAGCAGCAGTCTTCATCCTAATGTACAAAATGACACACATTTGACGATTTGTTTACAACGTCTACATATATTTTTACTTTGTGACCGTAAAGTAAGTCAATATAATTGGTCTGGGGACTAGGCTTGAAATGATAACCTTGTTTAAAAGTACCTTGGGCATCGGTTGTAAATTACAGAATTCTAATCCCTAGTACTGTTGCATTAGCCATGAAAGAATCTCAACTAAATAGTTGCGCCGCTCGAAGATTAAGGTACGCTCTAATTAGAGTTATAATGTGCTCGATCTTTAGACACATAAAACTATTTTCCACTGTTTTATAAGTTACAGAAACTAGTAAAAAAAAAGTGCTTGTTACACTAAAAGGTTTTGTACGTGATTTGGTTTTACAAAGAGCGCATATCAAGTGCAATCACGAAGGCCATTTGATAACACCTTGGGCATCGTCTGAAGTCCATGAAAAAAGAAATGCCAGTAGATTATAACCTTTGGAACCTGTTTATTAAAACTTTATCCCCGCCGCTCAACACATACAAAAGTTTTGCAGAATATGAAAATCAACCATTATTTCAGCGCGCCAGAAATATTGAACAAGTCTAGTTTTCTAGGTTTTGACTGCACCAAGGCTTAGATAATTTAGTATCCTACCTGAAAAGCACAGCAGAGTCCTCAATTGCAACCGAACAAATAAAAACTAGCCTTCGCTTCTATATCCCGTACAACTTCAATCCGTCACTTCCGTCACAATTTTTACTCGTTATTTCGGTTACCACTTTTTCGGTACACGTACGTCAAATATTGAAGTACCTACTGTAGTGCTGGATAAGTACATTCCTCTGGCACAAAACCTATGGTCTGGTCCCCAGACTGGGGGGGGTAGGGGGGGAGAGGGGGGGGGGGGGGGGGGGGGGGGGGGGGGGGGGGGCATAAGGAACCAAAGCTGTAGATAAATGGGCTGTACCTAAAGAGAGAAGGCAGAAAAATAAAATGTCTCGTTCCCAGACCCTATTTATTGGTAAATAGGGTCTGCGACCAAATTTCGGTTGCAACGGAGTGTTACGTAAGAATTTAATTATACACATCAATTACAAAGCAAGTCACTCAGAAATGTCACGTTGCCGTGTTTGTGGTGAGGTCCCGCTGACATCGAAAGATAAAAGGATTCTAAATCCGGTGATTGCTCCAGATGTCCAAAGTGCAGAGCCTGCTAAGTAGCAAAAGAGGTACCGTAGCCTAAAGCCAGCTTTGCTTTTGCTGAAAGGTCTCTATAGGTACAGAAGACGTAGAAAAGGAGTCGGTCGGCCATTCAAGCTAACTATATTACTTCCTTACTTAGGTTTTGCTTAAATGTCTGGTAGCAGGCTTTGCTCTTTTGTCTAGACACTTGTATTAGTAAAAGGGATTACGTACTCTGTGTTGTAGTGTCCCCGTAGCTACCAAAGTGTGTGGGAGGTCAGAAGTGGTGCCCGTACCTCCGTTGTAGCTGCTAGCGCTTATCAGGACAGTCCAACGAATCTCGCTACCTCCATATATGATAGATAAGGTGTGACAGAGGTTGAAGCGTGTAGTTTGGGCCAGCGGGGTAACCGATAGTGTAGCGACCTCACCAAGAACGGAGACCACCTCAACCGACCGTACTAGTGGCCACGTATTCACACTGTGGAAAAACACAGTTATACAGTACAGTATAACACGTGTGTATTCATTCGTTATACACATGTTATACACTAGAATACACATGTTATACGCACCGCGTATAACTCTGCGTATGGATACTATATACACAGCATTTCGTATAACGCTTATATACACGTACGGTATAACAGTGCGTATAACGAGATTAACATGTGTATAACAGCGTGTATTTTTTAAGGGGTGTGTACGTTAGTCACGTCACTAACCTCAAGTCCCAGTTTAGTATGCTGTAATCTTCCGAGCATTTCATACTAAATCTTGGAAATGCGCTCCGCTTTCGTGCAAAGCTCCCGCATTTTAATCCGAATATTATTCAGTTGCCAATGAAGGAATGGTACATACATGTACATGTACAGTCGATGTAACAAAAAAAAAAAAAAAGTTCTATTGAGCAGCCAGCATCCACGGCAGAAGTCCGTCGGGAGGAGGGAGCCTCACGGGTGAACCCAGAGTGCGTTCTTTTCGCGCTGTTTTGGATGATCCATCGGCCCTCTTATCAATGTCATCCAGCGCAGAATTGAATTCCTCCGATCTCCAGCTTGGCCGCTTCCTCCTTATCTTTCCTTCTTCTTCTTCTTCTCAAGTTCCGACATCAGCGTTGGGTTAAGGAGCACCCAGAACTCCTTTTCCGTTTCAAAAAGGTGTTTAGACCGACGTTCCCAAAGCTGCCATGGAGTAGCACGTGACTGTGGAAGTAATACGTTAACTTCTTTGCTTACGCGTTGTTGGCGAGAACGAATTCCTCGCCGCTTTGTTTCTTTGTTGGTACTCTCTCGTCTAAGTGTCCGTCTATACGTCGCTACTCCAACTACATATGGATCAAAATAGTGCTCACTGATGTTAAGTTACACAAACAAACCTCGAATGTCGCTGTTCTCAAAATCCGGCCCAATTTCAGCTACGATTTTGTCCACAACCGTGCAGTTGTGAGCGCTGGATATCCTAGAAATGTTCTGAAAAACAAAAATAACTAGCACGTAACTCACGGCTCATCTGTTTTCAGGCGGCAGTCTTCACCAAAGGCCTCGTGAAGTTTTCTAATTTTCATCTTTTCAAAAGGAGGAACAAATATCGTGTGCATGCAAAAGTGTAATTGAATGCTTACCTGAAGAGATAGTGGCGTAATCCTTCTTCGTTTTGAAGACTTCTCACTGTTCGCGCCTGTAACTGCTCCCACATGAGACTCGACAATGGCCTTTAAGGACTCCTCTAAGGCCGAAACGCGATCGCATGTGGACTGAAGGACCTGGTTGATCCTAGCAATTTCGCTACCGAGGAGGGCCTTGATCTCCTCAACAGCAGCTGAAACTATCCGCTGGTGTGATTGATGGTCATTCGGTAGAGCCTGACCTGGAAGCCACGACACATCATCTACAGGAATGCTGATTGATGGAGGTATGTGCATCCCCTGGCGAGGTCCATAAAAGCTGGTGGCGTTTGTCCCTGACGTCTGCTGCCTATATTCTGAGAAACCAGCTGCTTCGTGGTTCTGTTCACTACAAAGGTTCCTTGGAGTCAAAGGTGTGCGGGACTGACGACCGCGACCAGCAGGAGGAGTTGCCATTTCTGCAAGCTTTTGTGAGCCACGTGGATTTTTCGCGCGCAAAAATAATTAAAAATGAACGGCGAGGGAAATGAGTATGTGTGTATGGGATGCAATCAAAGTGCGTCAAAAGCAACTTACTATAGACACAAAATACCTGGTGTATGTTCCAGAAAATTTACTCCATTGCGAAATGAGAATGCAACCTTCTCGGAAGGAGCTGAGTCCGAGCCAGAGTTAACACACAGTGCTAGCGCAGAGGAAGAGTCAGCTGAGAACATATTTGGCATAGAGTCGGGCGAGGTAGATTTGGAAATGGCAGGAGTAGAGGTTCTTCCGGGAGACGAAGAAGGTGCCGATGTTGCTCCAGATGACACAAGTGTTGCTGAAATTGACGTTGAATTAGAACTCACTACAACTCCTGAGGAAATGCGCCTGAATGCGTTTGTGAATACATTGGTGAGTTTCTTGACTTTTATTCAGCTGAAATTTGGTTTACCAGATAGAGGGTTGCAATCACTTCTTTATCTTGTTGCGTTTGTTATTGAAACAATTTATGCATTGATCCCATCAAACCACATATTAAGAAGCTTAAGGGATAAAATTCCAACGTCGCTTTATTCATTAAGAAAACGTGCAATGCTACCAAATGCAGGCATAAGGCAGTATTGTGTCTGCCCAAAATGTGATACCTTGTACAGTGGTGGAAATCATACCATTCAAACCTGTACATACATTCAATTTCCCAATCATCCTCACAAAAGTCGCAAAGCTGCATGCAATGCATCACTTCTCAAAACAATAAAAAGCTCGTCATCTTACAAGCTTTTACCAAGAAAGTTGTACAGTTACAATTGCATCATAGAAAATGTTAAAAGGTTAATGTCACGACCTGGATTTATGCAACTCTGCAGGGCATGGAATGACAGAACCGTGTCAAGTGGAGTATTAACAGATATTTATGATGGTGGTTTGTGGAATGATTTTAGGAATTTTCAGGAAAGACCATTCTTGAATTTTCCTCATAACTTAGCATTTCTTTTGAATGTTGATTGGTTCCAGCCCTTTGATCATGTCCAATACAGTGTTGGTGTTCTATATCTTACTATTTTAAACTTGCCACGCTCTCAAAGGTACCTTTTAGAAAATGTTATTGTTGTTGGATGCATACCGGGCCCTAGCGAGCCCCACAACCTTAATCCTTACCTTGAACCATTGGTTGAAGATTTACTAACCCTTTGGGATGGAGTAGTTTTCAAACCAGAGTCATATCCATTTCCAGTTGTAATTAGAGCCTGCCTTCTTGGAGTAGCCTGTGATCTTCCTGCAACCAGAAAAGTGTGTGGCTTCACTGGTCATACATCAACCCAAGGATGCTCCAAGTGCATGAAAACATTTAAATGTAATAGTTTTGGTGAAAAGCTTGACTATTCAGGATTTAATAGAGAAACTTGGATACCAAGAACTCAAGTTATGCATAATGAAGCAGTGAATGCTCTCTAGGTAAAGCAACTTGTTTATCTCAACAGGAGCGCATTGAAAAGATGTATGGTGTCAGGATCTCAGCTCTTGTAAAACTACCATACTTCAACATAATTCGACAACATGTTGTTGATGCTATGCATAATTTATATCTGGGTACAGCCAAACATTTGATTACCATTTGGAAGGAAATGGGATTGTTAACATCAAATGAATTAGACATAATTCAAAACAGGGTTGACGAAATGGATGTGCCACATGGCATTGGAAGGATACCAAATAAAATATCATCAAAGTTTAGCAGCCTAACAGCAGATCAGTGGCGAAATTGGACAAATATATATTCCTTGTACGCACTGCATAATATTTTACCATCTGAACATTACTCATGCTGGAGTATCTTTGTCGAGGCATCGATTATTCTATCTCAATACTCTATATCTAAGGAAGACTTGAAGAAAGCTGATGAAAAATTGATTCTTTTTTGCCAAACATTTGAAACATTATATGGGTCTCAATCATGCACACCTAATATGCATTTACATTGCCACATAAAGGAATGTGTTTTAGATTTTGGTCCAATTTCGTCATTCTGGGTATTTCCATTTGAACGTTTTAATGGAATAATGCAGTCATTTCTTAATAATTGGGTTTCTCCTGAGCTTCAAATGATGAAAAAGTTCATTTCATATCAGAATGTGATTTCTTTTCCCACATCAACCTCTGCCAAACTTGATTATATTCAGTTTGATGAAGGAAGCAGTCTGTTTGGAGAAGGATCTTTGGTGCAAACAGCAACAGATGGCTATGAGCGTCAGATATATGCGCAAAACTATATCTGTCCTCTCAATTCAATTAATGCTGTACAATTAAAATTTCATACAATTGGTCCTAGAATATTTGAAAACTATTTTTCTGATGATGAAGTAAAGAACATCACAAATGTGTACAGCTGGCTTTATCCTCAGTTCATTTCACACCCCCTATTTGTTTGCCGAACACATTTACAATTTTATGACTTGCATGCCCATGGAGAACATTTGATTTCCATCAGAGCTAGATCAATGCGTTCATGCACAATCATGGCAATATTTCCAAAGCTAGGTGGGACAATAGATCCTGAACAGAAAGTTCTTAGATTTGGAGAAGTTCAGTTCTTCATTCAACATTCCATTCAGTTACCAAACACAGCTATCACTACTGTTCATAGTCAAACAAAACACCTATTTGCTAAAGTCAAATGGTTCTGTCAACATCCTGGAGAAAATACAGTCTCTTGGCCTCTGAAGATTGTTGCAACAGATTTTGAGCCAGAAGGTCCATCAACATTTATTCCAGTCAGCAGAATAATATGTAGATGTGCAATTGCTAAGAAACAACCAATAGCATTTGATTGTGGTCATGATGTTGTTAATATTGTGTGTCCTTTGTTTACTACAGTTGTTCAATTGTAATTTCAGTTATGTTGAAATGAAATGAAGTTTTTGGTTAAAGGTATAATTCATTGCAGTCTGCATGGTTGTTAAGGTACTTTTACCAGATTATTCCATTAAGTGAACAACACTTCATTAATATGAAACAAAAACTGAAGCAAATTATATAATTGATATTGAACAATAACAAGACAAAACACAAACAGATATGAAAAGTTAGCATTGATAAAAACGTCACTAATACAACTTTATGTTCAGCATTTAGTCCACTGTAGGACATGAAATTTGAAATATGCGTCAAAATGAACAAAGAGATTACAGAGCTCAATAAAGCAGTTCGCATCCTACCACAGTCACTGGGTAAAGATCTGTCACGTTGGAAAGCTTAACAAACAAGCAATCCGTGTGAAAGAGTACGACCAAGTTATGTCATTCCCACGTAAAATAGACAAAATAGATGCCATATGCTCACCTGATGTAGCCACGCCTACCCCTGTCACATGACCTCTTGCACTGTCACCGGCGAGAAGGTCTGTCACATTGGAAAGCTTAACCAACCAGCAATCTGTCGATAAGAGGAAGACAAGTAATGTCATACCCACATACAATACACTAAATGGAAGCCACTTACTCACCTGATGTAGCCACGCCTACCCCAGTCACATGACCTCTTGCACTGTCACTGAGATGAAGGTCTATCACATTGGAAAGCTTAACCAATCACCAATCAGCCCGTAAGAATAAGACGAGTAATGTCATACCCACGTACAATAGACAAAATGGATGCCACATGTTCAACTGATGTAGCCACGCCTACCCCAGTCGCAAGACCTCTTGCACTGTCACTGGGGAGAAGGTCTGCTGCATTTGAAAGCTTAACCAACCAGCAATCCGTCCGTGAAAGGAAGACAAGTAATGTCATACCCACATACAATACACAAAATGGAAGCCACATACTCACCTGATGTAGCCACGCCTACCCCAGTCACATGACCTCTTGCTGCACTGTCACTGAGGTGAAGGTCTATCACATTGGAAAGCTTAACCAATCACCAATCAGTCCGTAAGAATAAGACGAGTAATGTCATACCCACGTACAATAGACAAAATGGATGCCACATGTTCAACTGATGTAGCCACGCCTACCCCAGTCACATGACCTCTTGCACTGTCACCGGGGTGAAGGTATGTTGCATTGGAAAGCTTAACCAACCAGCAATCCATCCGTAAAAGGAAGACAAGTAATGTCATACCCACATACAATAGACAAAATGGAAGCCACATACTCACCTGATGTAGCCACGCCTACTCCAGTCACAAGACCTCTTGCACTGTCACCGGGGAGAAGGTCTGCTGCATTGGAAAGCTTAACCAACCAGCAATCCGTCCGTGAAAGGAAGACAAGTAATGTCATACCCACATACAGTACACAAAATGGAAACCACATGCTCACCTGATGTAGCCACGCCTACCCCAGTCACATGACCTCTTGCACTGTCACTGAGGTGAAGGTCTATCACATTGGAAAGCTTAACCAATCACCAATCAGTCCGTAAGAATAAGACGAGTAATGTCATACCCACGTACAATAGACAAAATGGATGCCACATGTTCAACTGATGTAGCCATGCCTACCCCAGTCACATGACCTCTTGCACTGTCACCGGGGTGAAGGTCTGTCACATTGGAAAGCTTAACCAATCACCAATTTCATACCCATGCACAATAGACAAAATGGATGCCACATACTCAACTGATGCAGCCACGCCTACCCTGTCACAAGACCTCTTGCACTGTCACTGGGGTGAAGGTCTGTCACGTTGGAAAGCTTAACCAATTACCAATCTGTCCAAAAGAGTAAGACAAGTAATGTGATGGCAATAAAGTACAGTGACAAAGATTCCAATAAACAGACGCATTGGGTATGATGCGACACACGTAGAAATTCACGTTTGTTCGCCGGACTGTAAAACTACTACAATTGTGAGACTTAACATATCCTAATCCGACTACTGTAACTTTACCTTTTGAATTGAACGCACTTACCATTCATGCGATAAGTTAGCTCTTTGAAAACCAATAATTAAAGCATCATTAACAGCAGTTATTGTGTATTTCGATGTCAGTCAGTTATACACAAGTGTGTATATCTCGAGGTGTTCACACATGGCGGCTGATAAGGAATGAATACGTTTTATCAGTTATACGCCTGTTATACGTATGGTGTATATCCGAAGTATACCCAAATGCGTATAACCCTATGTATATTGAATATATACACATCGAGTATAACTGCCTTTTTCCATAGTGTCAGTCAGCTATTATCATGTTCCTACTTCAATATTCAAACGCGGACGTAAGGTACGTGACGCAGTTCCACTCCGATAAAATGGTAATTGTTTCTGGTTGAATGCTTCTTCGTAAGTAATGCAGGTGGGAGGGAATATTATCAACTTCCGTTCCAACTATCTGGAGTGTTGCAGTGATACATCCAGAGGATATGTGGCTTAAAACGGTGATTTTGGCACAACAGAGAGTATACCTGGTACCAAGTACAGCTCCATATTAATTAATTAAATTCATACGTATAAACCTGACAGTTTATGGTGTAATAAGTGCAATGTGAAAAATGTATCCAATTCCTCGAGCTACAGAGGTGGTGCTTATTTTTCAGCTAAAGATCAGCAGAAACTGTTTACACTCACTGGTAAACGACTCATAATAGGCTTTTTTTTTTCTAGTCTCGTTCCTTGACCCTATTTATTGGGAATAGGGTCTAGTAAAACGCGAACAAATTTCGGTTGCAAGCGCTGGAATCTCGGCGGCACCAATCAGATTACAGGTATGCGTGGAATGTAATATAGGGCGTGTCTAAGTAGGCCGCGCGAGTGCACGTGTACATGGTTACGTGTATTATGGTATCACCAATAATACATCTCTGCGCGAACTCAATGATGCCATATAATGCTGAATGTTATATAGCTCGTTATTTGGTCACTGTCATGGTGAGATGGCAATAGAGACTGGCAACCTCCCTGGACACTGTTCGATCAGCTTTGATGGAGAGCCGGCAAATCAACCATATATGTTGTGCTTCGATACCCTTGATGCTGACAAGATAGATGCAATGTTTAGGATCGTGTTTTTCTAGTGTTTCCTGATCTCTGACCTAAGCAGGTGACCTCTGAATCCCACCTCTGAAATGACATTACATTAATCAGTTTAGGCAGCCTGCTACATGCAGCACTAGTGAGTTGGAAATCAATATGTCAGCTGGTGGTGGTCTGGTGGTGCATGGTCATGGGTACCCATGTCCAGTGTCACAATGAACGTTTTGTGCCTATACTTATGTTTTGTCTGAAGACAACGGCGCTGTCTTCAGACAAAACATTAACATAGGCACAAAACGTTCAAGCATCAGCAGGATCGTAATGTACTCACTGCTCTACATCAATTCTTACATGCTTTGGGCACCACGTAAGATCATGTAGGGGTAAAGGGGTCATCTCCAATATGATCTTAAGTGGTGCCCCAAGGAGTGTGTAGAGCAGTGAGTACATTACATCTGGCTGATGTTTTCAATTCATGACCACACGAGTTGGCACTACAAGCAAGGAGGAATAAAAGGCTGCTAAAAGCCTAGCCTTGTCAGCATAGCAAACAAATATCTAACTGAAAGTCTAAAATTTGTGATTTCTCCATGAGCTTCTTCTTCTTAGGACATAAATCTGATGCGATTTTATTATGAATGGTTGCAGCACCTGAAATGACAAGGGTGGCACTGTGGAAGCTTGTGTCTTTAAGGCCATGCAGGCAATAGCCTGATATGGTTATCACACAAGGCCAAGTTTTTTTGCTGTATTTTCCTTGCTATGTAGGAGAGTTTTTGCAATCTAAAATCAAGGGAAGAAGAAAAGGATCATATTGAGAGTTACGTAACTCTCATATAAGATTTGACCCCGATTATGAATGTCATTTAGAAAACGCGACCCGCTTCTAACAAGACTCCTGACGATTGGATGGCTTACCTTGTTGTCGTCATCGCATAAGAAGACAACAACAAGCCGTTTCGTGATTGTTTGATGTCACATGGTACAATGCTCTTAAATCAAGGAAAGAAGAAAAGGATCACATGGTACAATGCTCTCAAGGGACACCAATTGCATCATAGCTGCATGTGCTGCTTTGAGATGCAATAAAGGCAGAACACATGGTATAGACAGTAAGTTTAATTAGGCAAACTCACATCTCACTATTATCTATTAGAACTGCACTGAAATTTTCTTTAGTTGCAGAACAGTAACAAGAATGCCTCGGCTTTTTATGTTGAGACATAGCTGTGCGCGGAAGCAGTGTAGAGCAGGGAGTGCACTATAGGATCCTGCTGATGTATTCAATACCAAGCCGCAATTAGATGAATGTTAGTCACTCTCCCTAACCACAAGTTGGCACCATGAACAAGGAGGAAAAATAGGCTGCATGTGTGAATATGAAGGAATAATACAAACGGATTAACCTCACACCTATACAAAACATCACAATGGTACTTCCTATAGTCCATAGGCCCCCACATGCATGACGTCACAGGGATTTTATACAATCCCACACATAGCGGAAATGTCACATATACAATATATACATACTCATTTGCACCAACATTGGATTAAATAATAAATCCCTCACACTTATAAAATTGCGGATAAATCAGGACATTTTAGTTTTATATAAGCATGTTGACTTAAACACTAACAAAGTTTCACGCCCACATTTCTTTATCCTTTTAGACAACTACACGGCACAGATAAATAGTTCAATAAATATATATATATTTCAACACCAATGGTACATTATTACTTGCATGACCTATGGAATTATAAATGCTCCGATAGTCTCTTTGTCCGTCATCATGCATGTGCTTTTTAAAATTATTAATAACATTGCAGAATACATGTGTATTAATTTTACATTCAAATAGATAAGTTAATGGCAATGAACCATTGCCATATTTATGGTATAGTAATGGTATTGCCATTTATTTGTGTATGTGGACATGATTTATACAGAGTTAACAGGAGTGAAATTGAAAGTGAAAAGAACCTCTGAAATGTCAAGTGGGCTAGATGGTACGTACATCTTGCTGATTGAACATCAACCAGTGTTTAGAATGAGATTCTATAATGCATGTTTTGGATGCATTTCAATGTAGCATGACACCACTTATCCTTTTCTAATCGGTGCCCTGATGCCGTCGAACAGAGAACACATCTTCTTCACACTACAGCGCAATTGCTGATGTCTACGACCAATGCAATGCACAGATCTTAGAAGAATTATTCAAAGTTGTATATCGCTTGGTTAGCTTTGACGGGGACGATACTGTGGTTGACATCGGTGGCGGAACTGGAACCCTCACACATGCCATCTATAAGCGAGCAGGGTTGAAGCGCGGCATCTTGTGCGTAGATTCCTCAGAGCAAATGCTCAGAGAGGCTGGTAAAAAGGAAGGGATCCATCCGCTCATGATGACAGCCGAAGAATTCTTCGGGAATAAAGAGAACTACACTTTCGACAAGGCGTTAATTCTGTTGCAGCATCCACCTCTTCTCAGATGTTACCTCCATTTTCAAGATGTGGGCTCAGTGGATAACCCCTGGTTCACTTTGCTTCATCCTGACAAGGCCAGCGAAGACTAAAATACCCTTCTTTGCCAAGGCCATACCGTTGTATGAGAAGTCGTGTGCTGATATTCCGGCCATCATTGAGTGCTTAAGGTGCCATGGTATGGCGGTCGAGGTGTCAGAAGAAATTATGGAGATGAAAATGAGTAAGCACCAGTGGTACACCATGTTGAGGGCAAGGTATATGACCCATTTGCGTGCCCCTGACAGACAGTGATATTGAAGATGGGATCAATGAGTTGGAACGAGAGAAATTCATCAGCAATGACGATATCACTGTCCTAGACAACATTACAGCCATCATTGTGCGCAAAGATAAATAGGCTAGATTTACATTTTTTATTATGATTAGAGTTAGTTTGTATACAATGTGGCACTCACACGTTGAACCATCATGCATTTCTCATTTCACTAATCAACATCTTCCTCCATTTTACTTTTTAAAAGACATACAAGTACTGTAAACAAAATCAAGGAATGGCTGACTTTGAAATGACTTTATATGATTTTAAGAAGCAAACCAAAATTTACCACCATTGTATATGCATTATTGTGATGAATGTCTCTAGAGTGGCAATGTGCCTTCTAAATGCACGTTATTCCAATCGATATCATCTCTTTTATACATGTGTAACTAAGTTCTTCTATGCCGTCCAATATTATCAGAATTGCTGTATGATAGATTCGATGGAATTATTGCATGTACTAGTCCATTTAAGCGTATTCCTATGGCCAACAAATTGTGTACATCGATAACAGTAGCTCTTTAAAAAATGTATGCAACTCCTGTTCGGTACCAATAGGAGCCACAACCACATATTGCATATATAGTAATGAGATTTACTGAAACTGCATGGGGTAGTCTAAATACACTTCATAATGTACATTGTCTAATGAATATATTGTCCACGCTTTTGCTTATCTGCACACTAGTCTCGTACCCAGACCCACATCGCAGCTGCGGATGGAATACATCACCGCCTACGCGAGTAGTGGGTCTGGTGTCCTCCTTTACAAATTTCTGTCCAGTTGCGCCGGAATGTTGTAGCGCCCAATCAGATTTGAGGTATGCGCTAATTGCATATTCTAGTTATCAATCGAAGTTATCGGTTATGGCGGTAAGGCTAGAGATGGATGAAGTACAGGTAATGCGTGCGATTCAGTCGGCGGGTGAACGTATGGGGTTAAGGACGAACAGTTCCGAGTCATCGAAGACGTGGTCCGTTTTCGGGACACGTTCGTAAGCTTACCAACAGGTTACGGCGTTCTGATCTGCTATGGGTATTTATTTGACGAGCTATCGGTTCGAGAGGTACGAAGCAAGCCCCTCACAATCGCGCCAAAAAGCACAGCAAAAAAAGGGGGTCGAATCAAAATTTGATTTGCAATTGATTGATCAATGACATTCTGATACAGGATTGATACAACATTCTGTATCAGAATGTCATTGATCAATCAATTGCAAATCAAAATTTGATTCGACGCGTTTTTTTGCTGTGAAGGCAAAGAGTGAGAAGCGATGTCACAGCCGATCCTCATCTTAGGAGAGAAGCCCGTCGTCTGAGTTCAAGCGGCGCGAGAGGACCACCACTCCAGGTCACGGGAGAGCAGCTTCCTCAACGCCCCCTTCAGCCTACACTACCATGTCCCTACCCCTCGAGGCACGAAGTCAAGAGGTGTAAGCATGCCCACTTTGATAAACTTACCTCTCCCATAGACGATCCTTCCTCACTCCCCGTTTGACTGAGATACTCAGTAAAAAGGTTGATGGAGTGCTTGATTCCTTGGCAGAGTGGTCAGGTTAAATTTGTGACAGAAGGCGTAACAGAAGGCGTAGTACTTCCTGATCCCTGCCCTGTTGGTGGCACTGGACGTTGAAGGGGCCACAGCTCTGTGGAGGAGGTGTCTCAGGCGACCTTCTAGAGCTCTGCCAGCTCTTGAGGCACTGGTGTGGGCAGTTGCCTCCAAACAAGGCCCCATCCAAGTAAGCCCCATAACCACAGGTGCCAGAGGCATCCGTGTACAACTGGATTGGACTCTGCATAGTTCCAATCTGGGGAGATGAATATAGAAATGCCATTCCAAGATGGTAGGAAGCTGTTCCACCATCGTATGTCAGCTCTGGTTTCAGAATTAAGATGGATATGGTGGTGGAGCCTCCTCAAAATCAGCATTCAGTATGGTTCCGATCCAGGCCTCTGAATGGGAACTCCATTCAGAGGCCTGGATTGGAACCATTCTGAACTCCATTCAGAGGCCTGCATTGGAACCATTCTGAATGCAGATTTTAGGTCTACCTTGGCCATCATGGCTCCTTTTTCAAATCTGCTAAGGAGCCCCACCACATTGTCAATTGTGGAGTAATGGACAGTGAAATTAGGTTGCGTGCAGTGAAAGGAAAGTGAGGTCCGTTGTAGGGTGTGTGCTGTGAAAGGAAAGAAAGGTCCATGGACACACCACCAGGAGACGCAGGATGATCTTTCAGTTGCTGGAGCTCACATAGTCCCAGGCAAGGGGGCAGGCCTTGGCGGGGTGCTCCCCACCGCAGCCTGTGACCCAGCACTTGTGATGCAGCATAGCTTACATTTACCTTGACCGCGCTTATGAGAGATAATTCAAAAAGCTGGCGTTTAGGATTGGGTGATACCAATGCTAAGTGCACTGACAATCGCTTCCTTAATAGGGGAAGATATTGTACGAAGAAGGGAGAGATCCAGAAATGTAGTTGCTGGCTATTTAAAGCATTAACACACTAATTGCATTCTTGCGGAAGATAATATTTTCATACATGACGTTGAATGTAAGTATTATGTAATCGCTGGACAAAAATTTGTACAGGAGGACACCAGACCCACTACTTGCGTAGGCGGTGATGTATTCCATCCGCAGCTGTGATGTGGGTCTGGGTACGAGACTGTCTGCACACGCAGCTAGTAACTGTGCTATATATAATTTTCTACTAGTTGGGGTTTCGATCCAAATATTCTACTGTAGAATTCTAGCCTGTATTTAAAAGTTAATCAGCCAGTGCAATGGGAGGAAAATGTTATGCACTGTAGCTGAAGGTATCTGTGAAACATTAGATGATGCCCAAAACGATTGAAAGGAAGACTTATAATTTCAGTTAAATGTGTTCATGCAGTGGTAAAGTTTGCATGCTATACTCCGAGTCTTTGGTACTAAACTATGCGCGATAGCCCATAGACGCCATGTCGAGAGTTACTAACTCTCACAAGTAAATAAAAAAATTCTCTACGAGAAAGTTGGTGGGATATAGGATTTGATTATGACATTGGTGGTGTAAAAAGCAAGGAAACAAGGTCTTATCAGAAGGGAAAATGTCATAGTCCTATATTTAGCACATTTCTAGGGCATGTGTTGTTTGTGTGCTAAATATAGGACTATGACATTTTCCCTTCTGATAAGACCTTGTTTCCTTGCTTTTTACATCCTATATCCCACCAACTTTCTCGTAGAGAATGTTTTTATTTACTTGTTTTCTTAATTTTTTTTCATACCCAAGTAACCCAATGACTGTTGTATGGCTGCTTCTCCCTTTTCATTTCTTTCAATCCAGATATACTTTTATCTTTAGATACCGTAATTAAATTATACAAGACATAGGAGGCTGATAGTCGATTGTTTATCAAAGTATTATATTATATAAAAGCGAGTCCTCCAGCCGATTCTGAAGCTATTGGTGAAATTTTCATCGCTTAGAAATGTTCCTGTCCTGAGTTATGCGTTGCCAAGAAGGAGGAGGAGAAGAAGAAGACGACCCGCCCCTTGTTCCGAGACTGGGTACGATGACGGGCAGTACACTCTTGTTCTCAACAACCACGTGGTTCAGCGACATGAAACAAAAACGAAACTACTCATTTTTGACTTCTAGATCGATTGCTCAAACAAGCTACACGATCCGATCGTCGGGAGTGTTGTTACAGACGGGTCGCGTTTTTTTAATGACATTCATAGTCGGGGTCAAATCCTATATGGAAGTTTCTAACGAAACTTCCGATATAGGATTTGACCCCGATTATGAATGTCATTAAAAACGCGACCCGCTTCTAACAAGACTCCTGACGAGCGGATGGCTTACCTTGTTGTCGTCATCGTACAAGAAGGCAACAAAAAGCAGTTTTGTGTTTGTTTGATGTCACAAAACCGCATGGTTGTAGAGAGCAAATCTTTTTTCCTAACTCGTACCCAGTCCCACGTTCTTCTTCGTTGACCACGCATAACTCGGGATAGGAACACTTTTAAGAGATTAAAATCACACCAATGGCTTCAGAATTCGTTTGCACTCTCGCTTCTGTGGTAAAAACGTCTCGAGGCTACATGACATATATCGGTGGTTGTGTTAGCAAATCATGTATAGTTAAGCTTACTGCACAGACACGACTCGGATAGGTCATACTTCGCTCTTTATACGGTAGTATACATGATGTAATCAAATGTGTACGGTCTGGGCAATTCACGTAGTGGTAATTAACTGTGGCATTATCCGGTTTTGCGCTACATGTATTAATAACACTTCTCAGTGATGGAAGAACTCTCACAGGGGGCAGCCGTCACGAGATTTGGAGACACGGATTCAGGAATCAAAATAGCCAATGGTATGGAATAGAGGTTGGAGATTTTACTTGTCTTATGTAATAATCTGCAACATTTCACAACACTCCCCCCCCCCCCCCCCCATCATGCCGGCTTCATTTGCAAATGCAAATCAGTAGTACACACAGATTTGCACTATCACATGCACATTCTTTGAAGCCATCAGTGTGTGCCTTCACCCTACAAAAGCTGCTGCCATTGATCATGATCAAATAGCAACGCTTTGGCCTTGTAACCACCTCGTTAAAACCGGCATGCATACCGTACGTGTATATGCTTCTGACATGTCAACTTCATCTATATCAGAATAGAAAAGTGATATGAATGATCTTTCGAATCATTTAGAAATCATTTAGAAATCTTTGCATGTGTGATTGAACCGCAGAGAATCACACAGCTAGGCAATTGGTCAATAAATTTGGTACTTTTCAACCCGCTAGGGGACACGACGATACAAAGTCACGACTTTCGCACATACAGTACACACACACACATACACACACACACACACACACACACACACACACACACACACAAACACTCACAAACATTTTCTTCGGGGGGGGGGGGGGGGGGTGGGGGGGGGGGGGAGGCGGGATAAATTTTTCCGATCGAGGGAGGATATCGGAAGTTTCGATAGAAACTTCCATATAGGATTTGACTCCGACTATGAATGTCATTAAAAAAACGCGACCCGTCTGTAACAACACTCCCGACGATCGGATCGTGTAGCTTGTTTTAGCAATCGATCTAGAAGTCAAAAATGAGTAGTTTCGTTTTTGTTTCATGTCGCTGAACCGCGTGGTTGTTGAGAACAAGAGTGTACTGCCCGTCCTCGTACCCAGTCTCGGAACAAGGGGCGGGTCGTCTTCTTATTCTCCTTCTTCTCCTTCTTGCCCACGCATAACTCAGGACAGGAACATTTCTAAGCGATGAAAATTTCACCAATAGCTTCAGAATCGGCTGGAGGACTCGCTTTTATATAATATAATACTTTGATAAACAATCGACTATCAGCCTCCTATGTCTTGTTAGTCTCGTACCCAGACCGTCTATGACGTAAGCGATTATCGCTGTAAACACTACGTCCATACGTATGGACGTAGTGATTATACTGTTTACAGCGATAATCGCTTACGTCATAGACGGTCTGGGTACGAGACTAATGTCTTGTATAATTAAATGGGTATGAAAAAAAATAAAGAAAACAAGTAAATAAAAACATTCTCTACGAGAAAGTTGGTGGGATATAGGATTTGATTATGACATTGGTGGTGTAAAAAGCAAGGAAACAAGGTCTTATCAGAAGGGAAAATGTCATAGTCCTATATTTAGCACACAAACAACACATGCCCTAGAAATGTGCTAAATATAGGACTATGACATTTTCCCTTCTGATAAGACCTTGTTTCCTTGCTTTTTACACCACCAATGTCATAATCAAATCCTATATCCCACCAACTTTCTCGTAGAGAATGTTTTTATTTACTTGTAGAATAATTTATCCGGGGGAAAAAAAATTCCGGAATACATTACCCGGAGGATCAGTTCATGTTACGGGGGATAATATACATCGTGACGCCGACCTTAGCGTTAGGCACACTAGGCAAATGCAAAGGGCCGCCGGTCAAAGGGACCGCCAAACTGTTGCTACTTTTTAAATTCATATGCCATATTCCAGGGATTTCATATAAAGTCACCATGAGTTATCTGTCGCTTCCGCTTATCTGCGTGAGCCAGAATCGTTCTTAATAGAGTCAGACATCAGTTATTATTTGTAGAATGCACAGATGCACGTCATGCAGGGTCAATGGGATTCAGACAATGACAAGGAATGAATCAGGACCTACGGTAGTAGGTCCTATGTAGGATTGTCCCACTCTATTTCTCACAATTTTTATCTACTTGTCGATGATGAAGTGAGTGCATGCATGCAGCATCAACAGCATATATGCATCCTCAACATTTCAGAATACGCAGGGCAGCCAGGATGAATAATGCAGCAGATTGACAACATGGGTATTGCATGGCTGTTGGCTAGGTGACCATGAATCATTGCCGAAGACTGCCGATCGAGCGGTTGTTAGCAGTCAGTTTCTTAGCTCAAAACAATTAACCTGGCATTTCGAGGAACGTAGAAGAACAGTTGAATGATGGCGTATGTAATGATCCTAAATCTTATCATTGCTGATCAGTCAAACGTGCTATATAGCCTTATACAGGAGCATAGCTCTTGTACACTGAACAGGGTCGAATTTCGCTACAAGTTGCCGGGACTAGGCCTATAAAGTCTATATTATTAAGAAATGCATTTCATGTAGTATTGAGCCAAAAACTGAACTATTGCTATTAGCTGCTCGCGGGTATAGGTAAACAAATACAAATCATGCAATTTCAGACATCCATACGCGTCTGTACATTGAAAACGCACGTAAAGTATTTGATTGTTTTCAAACTATAACGCAGTAGGATTATTTATATAAGTAATGCATTCTTTTATTTTTCGCTTTCATTTTGCGAGCAGGAGAATCAACAACAAAATCAATTACTTTTGCTATTTCGCAATAATTTTCTTTAGAGTCAATAATGATTAATAACATCAAATGGTGGGCGCGCCCTTATAGTGCAAATTATAAATTCTGTTGCGTGGCGTTTTCTAAAAGCTCGTAATGTGCCCTTGGTTCAATACATTTCAATATTTCTTTCATCGGCGTGAATAGACGAACGTGCGCTCGGCGTGGATGACAATCTACCTGTTTTCTACGACTGCATGCGTATCAGTTAACGGCTGTTCCTACATCTTGATACCTCATCCCGATATGCGCAATGACACACCACGCGCGCGCGCACGCACACACACACACACACACACACACACACACACACACACACACACACACACACACACATTCTCACATACTCCCAGCTCATTTTCCTATTAGGAAGAATCACTTTAGCTGACATACATATACTGCATGGTTCAACCTGCGAAGTTCTTTCATTGCTTCGATCGGTTCCTGTTAGGCAACTGTTACTGTTGAGAGAATCTACGCCGTCAGTATGAAAACGTACCTGACATCTACCTAGTCTGGAGACCCGACTGATGGCTGTACTATCTATCATGCAGTCTGGTGACTTGATCGCATCCGACTAGTTGGCATCATGCATGCATGAACTTACATGAATATAATAATGTGGATAACGGTTTTAGCATTAGTACGGCGGATAATCTTTCAATCGGATATGACCTTACCAACCTTCAACTCGAAAGGCGGCGCCTTAACGGAACATCTTCATCTAGCGTTATACGTTTATGGAGGACGTTCGCGCAAGATGAGCTGTCGCTAGGAGGTTACCCTGTCGATTTGATCCTGTTAGCTGCAAAATGTGTCGTGCATGTTTTACAGTATGGTAAAACAAGAGGGAAAACTGAGGAGCAAAATACACACCAAAAACGTCCTGCCCAGTGGCTATAGCTAGAACTTCCAATTGAGGCTCTTTAATTTAAACCCAATTTAAGTCTTTCCACAGAGTAATGGATAGCATCAACGCACATCCGTATATCGGCCATTACAAAAACGAACTATATTATTCATAATGTTATGGTTTATAGTTAATGACATACATGCTCGTAGGTAGGGCACAAATTAGATTCATGCTACCTGCAAGAATTCTACAGCCATCAGTCGGGTCCCCAAACTAAGATCTACCATGACGCAAGGGAGATCTACCATGACACAAGGGAAGTTAAACAGCGTTACATATAAACTTAGAAGAAATATTCAACAACAAATAATGGACGGATTAATCACTTCGGAGCAAGCAAGTGTTAGCACCAATGAAAAATGCAACACGTGCAGGGGACATGGTTTTCAAAGAAAGGGACTATTCAGCCCGGCCAACTCAAGCTGGACTGCAGTGGCGGACACAGGATTTTCCAAATGGGGGGTGGGAGGGGGGGGGTTAGACTCGCGAAACGAAAAGCGTGGGGAGAGGGTTGCTGTCCGCTTCAGGCACGATAAGAAAAGCGGAATGGTTATTAAAATTACCTATGCAGCGCCTTAATGAGAACATCACAGTTCGGCCGGTGGGTCAAGCTTGGAGTTGCCAATATTTTTCCTAACTGGAACGACCACTGAATGGTTTATGATTAAAGTCGGAGTAGGGAGCGAAACGTTTTGTAAGTGATTTCAGCGTTAGGCTCTCTCTCACAGCGAAACCGCTATCCGGAGACGGGTTGCAACGGTATACTCCGTCTCTTTCGAACATGACGGGCTTCTACGTAAATGTCACGGAAACGTTTATTGACGGTGCCCGTGTATGAGCAATGGTAATCGACGAACGCTACCGCACGGTACCGTCCACATAGTTATTGACGTCATGGTCACATGATTATTATTGTTATTATTCTGGCTGATCTAAGTGAAAATGAGCGGCAAGCGACGCTACTGTCACCACTATGGGGAATACGTGTGTAGATCTACATGTAAATGTTCTGTCCTGAATGCAGCAGATACTGGTCTCCTGGGAGGTGTAGACCTTCACGGGCGTGGCCTCATCAGGTAAATGTGTCGTTAGGCGCCATTTTTGTAGTGACGAACCCCCTTCTTTCAGTCTACTGGAATAGGTTGTAACGCGAAAGTACGTGCTTTTCGTTATGTAAGTTGATATCTGATACTTGTTTTTCCTCTCGCTTACCCTTTCCACGAACGTACTCTGGAGCGCCATAGTCTCGTACCCAGACCGTCTATGACGTAAGCGATTATCGCTGTAAACAGTATAATCACTACGTCTATACGTATAGACGTAGTGATTATACTGTTTACAGCGATAATCGCTTACGTCATAGACGGTCTGGGTACGAGACTAAGAGCGCCATGAGGTATGTCAATGTGTCACAAGGATCTCTTTTTTTTTTTTTGTAACAGATGAACGTTTGCTGGCAAGAGAGTTGTGCCTTTCGCATGCATTACAGTATACTCTTTCCAATCTGTAAGTTGTTGTATTTTTGTTGTTGGGCTATGATTTTTGTTTCCTCGCTTACAGTCGAAGTTACTTTGTTTGTCTTTGGAGCGCAATGAGGTATGTGCAAAAGAATCTCTTTTTTTCACCTGCGACTTTTTGTAACAGATGAAGGTTTGATGACGAGAGAGTTGTGCGACTGTCGTACAGGTTTCACGCCCGTGTCATCAATATCCTAACCACAATTGTGATTTTAAAAGCAAGTACTTCGTGTGGTTCTCATCTATCTTTCAACAAGGACAGAATCCTACCAGTACAGTTGTTTTGTACATCAATACGTACAGAGACCAAGCAAAATACTTGCGCGTTTCCCTTTCGTACATGCCTATGTATTTGTACAATGACTTTTTCAAAACTGCTTCAGAATCTGAGAAAGGTGCATGTGATAGTGTGGTGCTGCATGGGTAGAAGCGGCGTGGTGCCTAAAACGTACCGACGGTACGACATGGTAAAAAGCGAACCTCTTTAACCGTCGATTTACCGAAGTGACGGATTTTAACGTATAAATGACGTGACAGAGTGACGGGGAAAGAGACGTTACCGTCCACTCTCAGTCCACAGACGGCCCGTTGAAATTGATTTCAACGGTATCCGCCTACATCAAAGAGACGGGTAAGGTCACGTGATGAGACGTTACCGTGTCCATGTAACGGTTTCGCTGTGTCTATAGTTTATTTGAGTTACAATAATTATTTAGCCAAAGAAACTGTGATGTTCTCATTAAGGCGCTGCATAGGTAATTATTCATTCACTCATTCACCAATCTTGTAGACGGTACGGCAGTGAGAAAAGAGGAGAGACGACCAGTGCAGATGACCATCTAGAACTCGAGGTCCTTCGAACCAGAACAGTTACGATATGCCAGCAGGACTGACTTGGCCCCGTTATCTAACGTTTACTGGGGCGGCTATCGCCGCTAAGCTTCTAGGAGCTTCGCTCGTTCATAGTTACTATAAACCAAACCTGGTTAGTTGTGAATAAGCGTAATCAGCTAGCTTAAATTGTGATTTGATTATGTCGTATCAATTTCTGTATAGGACCTGAACAGACCCCTACCATTGTTTCCTCTGGGAAGTTTTCACTTAAAAGTCTAAGGATGAATTGTGACTGTTTTCTGTTTAAGTTCATTTATACATTACCAGATCACTACATTATTATTATTTTTGGCCTTAATCATTATGTGTACAAAGCAGGAAAAGTTACCTTATCCACTAAACAGGCATGGTAGAACCTTGTTATTATAGTATTTCAATATGCTGGTGTCGATTAAAATTAATATGAGGCCTTATAGACACCTATACTTTTACATTTTTGGCTTTCTCGAAGAGTATTAAGAGGTTGCTTTTTTTGCAACTGCACCTGCTGTATGTAGTCAGTTCACTTTGAAGCATTTTTTTGCAGGGGTTTTGGTTCAAAGTTGAACTGCAATTGCAAAGTCAACGTCCATTTCCTGCAGATGGACTGTGTTCGTCAAGGCTACTAGCTGGCTCAAATAAACATGGTTCATCAATGTGCATAATCAATGCATATTCCATCACAACCTAATATGTTCCTCTATGCAGATGTGAATCATGAATATTGACTGAATGTCACAGCTCAAGATTAGAGTAGATAGAGCTTTAGATTTGAATCAACAATATGCCAGTAAGATCATGCATATCACCAGTAATTGATTTCTTTGTTTCTCATTGAGAAAGTGTATTGTGGCTTTGGGAACTTTATCACTGCATGAACACATTTAACTGAAATTATAAGTCTTCCTTTCAATCATTTTCATCTAATGTTTTACAGATACTTTCAGCTACAGTGCATAATATTTCCCCCCATTGCATTGGCTGATTAACTTTAAATACAGGTTCGAAATTCTACAGTAGACTTTGTGGATCGAAACTCCAACAAGTAGAATACATATAGCACAGTTACTAGCTGCGTGTGCAGATAAGCAAAATCAATGCATGGACAGTATATTCGATTCATTAGACAATGCACATTATGAAGTGTATTTAGACTACCCCATGCAGTTTCAGTAAATCTCATTACTATATATGCAATATGTGGCTGTGGTAGTCTGCACGACAATTTTAAGTCGACTTTTTTTAATGTCTGACATCAATAGATAGATCGCTGCGCCTCGAAACTGTTACAGAGTCACGCACGGTGCGTGCAGGGACTTTCCTTTTGGCCCACGGAAAGAAGCAATTCCCATATTAATTAACTTTGAACAGAGCAATGTAAATATCTACTCCTATTGGTACCTAACAGGAGTTGCGCATACAATTTTTAAAGAGCTACTGTTATCGCTGTACACAATTTGTTGGCCGTAGGAATACGCTTAAATAGACCAGTACATGCAATAATTCCATCGAATCTATCATATAGCAATTCTGATAATATTGGACGGCATAGAAAAACTTAGTTACATGTATAAAAAAGATGATATCAATTTGAATAACGTGCATTTAGAATGCACATTGCCACTCTAGAGACATCAAACAATAATGCATATACAATGAGTGGTAAATTTTGGTTTGCATCTTATAATCATATAAAGTCAGCCATTTTTTGATTTTGTTTACAGTACGTTACAAAGTAAAATGGAGGAAGATGTTGATTAGTGGAATGAGGAATGCATGATAGTTCAACGTGTGAGTGCCACATTGTATACAAACTAACTCTAATCATAATAAAAAATGTAAATCTAGCCTATTCATCTTTGCGCACAATGATGGCTGTAATGTTGTCTAGGACAGTGATATCGTCATTGCTGATGAACTTCTCTCGTTCCAACTCATTGATCCCATCTTCAATATCACTGTCTGTCAGGGCACGCAAAGGGGTCATATACCTTGCCCTCAACATGGTGTACCACTGGTGCTTACTCATTTTCATCTCCATAATTTCTTCTGACACCTCGACCACCATACCATGGCACCTTAAGCACTCAATGATGGCCGGAATATCAGCACACGACTTCTCATACAACGGTATGGCCTTGGCAAAGAAAGGTATTGTAGTCT
Organism: Eunapius fragilis; assembly: GCA_963681505.1. Taxonomy (NCBI): domain Eukaryota; kingdom Metazoa; phylum Porifera; class Demospongiae; order Spongillida; family Spongillidae; genus Eunapius; species Eunapius fragilis. Next base: position 16,494,988 of record OY811971.1, read on the forward strand.
TCGCCGGCCTTGTCAGGATGAAGCAAAGTGAACCAGGGGTTAACCACTGAGCCCACATCTTGAAAATGGAGGTGATATCTGAGAAGAGGTGGATGCTGCACAGAATTAACGCCTTGTCGAAAGTGTAGTTCTCTTTTTTCCCGAAGAACTCTTCAGCTGTCATCATGAGCGGATGGATCCCTTCCTTTTTACCAGCCTCTCTGAGCATTTGCTCTGAGGAATCTACGCACAAGATGCCGCGCTTCAACCCTGCTCGCTTATAGATGGCATGTGTGAGGGTTCCAGTTCCGCCACCAATGTCAACCACAGTATCGTCCCTGTCAAAGCTAACCAAGCGAAATACAACTTTGAATAACTCTTCTAAGATCTGTGCATTGCATTGGTCGTAGACGTCAGCAATTGCGCTGTAGTGTAAAGAAGATATGTTCTCTGTTCGACGGCATCAGGGCACCGAAGAGAAATGGAAGAGTGAGGAGAAGAGGTGTCATGCTACATTGAAATACATCCAAAACATGCATTATAGAATCTCATTCTAAACACTGGTAGCTGTTCAATCAGCATGTACGTACCATCAAGCCCACTCGACATTTCAGAGGTTCTTTTCACTTCCGATTTCACTCCTGTAACTCTGTATAAATCATGTCCACATACACAAATAAATGGCAATACCATTACTATACCATAAATAGGGCAATGGTTCATTGCCATTAACTTATCTATGTGAATGTAAAATGAATATATTCTGCAATGTTATACTAAAAATAATTTTAAAACCACATGCATGATGATGGACAAAGAGACTATCGGAGCATTTATAATTCCATAGGTCATGCAAGTAATAATGTACCATTGATGTTGAAATATATACATTTATTATTGAACTATTTATCTGTGCCATGTAGTTGTCTAAAAGGATAAAGAAATGTGGGTGTGAAACTACGGTAATGTTTACATCTACATGCTTGTATAAAACTAAAATGTCCTGATTTATACACAATTTTATAAGTGTGATGATTTACTGTTTTATCCAATGTTGATGCAAATGAGTATGTAAATATTGTATATGTGACATTTCCGCTATGTGTGGGATTGTATAAAATCCCAGTGAGTTCATGCATGTCGGGGCCTATGGACTACCATTGTGATGTTTGTATAGGTGTGAGGTTAATCCATTTATAGTATTCCTGCATGTTCACACATGCAACCTATTATTCCTCCTTGTTCATGGTGCCAGCTTGTGGTCAGGGAGAGTGACTAACATTCATCTAATTGCGGCTTGGTATTGAATACATCAGCAGGATCCTATAATGTACTCCCTGCTCTACACTGCTATGGGGCACAGCTACGTCTCAACATAAAAAGGCAATGCTTTTTTGTTACTGATCTGCAACTAAAGAAAAATTTCAGTGCAGTCCTAATAGCTAATAGTGAGATGTGAGTTTGCCTAATTAAATTTACAGTCAATTGCAGATAGGATAGGTTTATTGCTGCATCGATTATTATAAGTTACACTACATAACAAAATGATCAAAGGGATTGTGCAAGATAAGTTGAAGTGATTCCAGTGAATCAATGGCATGCTCCTTTGCAGCTACAGATTGTTTTCCTTGCCATGTAGGAGAGCTTGCATAATCCTCACAAGCAGAGAAGGAAAGGATCACATGATACAAAGGGACACCAATTGTGCTTCATAGCTGTGCATGCAGTATGCAAAAAAAAGCAGAACCAATTTTAACATCCATAGAAAATAGAGCGGTGTCTGCATTCTGTGTGGCTAAGTGGTTTGCATTTTGATGTTTAGCAATTGGAGAGCGGACCCATCTCTTCCATGATATTATAGGCCTATATTGACAGCTATTTCAGGACCAGCAAGTACCAACGATATGTAGGAGCAATTCAGTACTTGCTTATGTAGGAGCAATTCAGTACTTGCTGGTCCTGTAACAAGTGTCTCAATGGCCTGTAATATCACGGCTACACATCAAAATGCAAACTACTCAGCCATGCAAAATGCCACATTGCTCTATTTTCAATCTCAAATTGCATGTATGACGACATCTAATTACCCAAACCTGGACATCATGAGTGGTACCATGTGTTCTGCCTTTATTGCATCTCAAAGCAGCACATGCGCAGCTATGATGCAATTGATGTCCCATGAAAGCATTGTACCATATGATCCTTTTCTTCTTCCCTTGATTTAAGATTGTGAAAACTCTCCTACATAGCAAGGAAAATACAGCAAAAACACCTGGCCTTGTCTGATAACCATATCAGGCTATGGCCTGCCTGGCCTTATAGACACAAGCTTCCACAGTGCCACGCTTGTCATTTCAGGTGCTGCAACCATTCATAATAAAATCACATCAGATTTATGTCCTCAGAAGAAGAAGCTCATGGAGACATCACAAATTGAAGACTTTCAGTTTGATATTTGTTTGCTATGCTGACAAGGCCAGGCTTTTAGCAGCCTTTTATTCCTTCTTGCTTGTGGTGCCAACTCGCGTGGGTCACTAAATTGAAAACATCAGCCAGATGTAATATACTCACTGCTCTACACACTCCTTGGGGCACCACTTAAGATCTTGTAGGGGTAAAAGGAGACGACCCCTTTACCCCTACATGATCTTACGTGGTGCCCAAAGCATGTAAGGAGTGGTGTAGAGCAGTGAGTACATTACGATCCTGCTGATGCTTGAACGTTTTGTGCCTATAATGAAGACAACGCCGTTGTCTTCAGACAAAACATAAGTATAGGCACAAAACGTTCAATGTGACACTGGACATGGGTCTACCCATGACCATGCACCACCAGACCACCACCAGCTGACATATTGATTTCCAACTTATTAGTACTGCATATAGCAGGCTGCCCAAACTGATTAATGCTAATGTCATTTCAGAGGTGGGATTCAGAGGTCACCTGCTTAGGTCAGAGATCAGGAAACACTAGATAAATACGATCCTAAACATTGCATCTATCTTGTCAGCTGCAAGGGTATCGAAGCACAACATACAGTTGATTCGCCGGCTCTCCATCAAAGCTGATCGAACAGTGTCCAGGGAGGTTGCCAATCCCTATGACCATCTCAACATGACAGTGACCAAATAATTAGCTATACAACATTCAGCATTGTATGGCATCATTGAGTTCACGCAGCGTTGTATTAACATGTTCTTACTTCAATACATTCAAACACAGACGTAAGGTACGTGACGCAGTTCCACTCTGATAAAATGGTAATAGTTTCTGGTTGAATGCTTCTTCGTAAGTAATGCAGGTGGGAGGGAATATTATCAACTTCCGTTCCAACTATCTGGAGTGTTGCAGTGATGCATCCAGAGGATATGTGGCTTAAAACAGTGATTTTGGCACAACAGAGTACCTGGTACCAAGTACAGCTCCATATTAATGAATTAAATTCATACGTATAATCCTGACAGTTATGGCGTAATCAGTGCAATGTTAAAAATGTTTCCAATTCCTTGAGCTACAAAGGTGGTGCTTAAAGAGCAGCAGAAACTGTTTACACTCACTGGTAAATGGTAAACGACCCATAATAGGCTTTTTTTTCTGTCTTCCCACCTCAGGCACACCCCATTTATCTACAGCTTTGGTTCCCTTATGTGCCCCCCCCCCCCCCCCCAGTCTGGGGACCAGACCAGAGGTTATGTGCCAGAGGAATGTAATTATCCAGCACTACAGAGTACGGCAATTGTCATGGCAATCCCACAATAAGCATACAATAACAATTACGTTAATTAGCATTCCTGTGGTACTGCCTCAGTTTGGGGACACATGGCACAAAACCTTCTAGACCCATATTGTCTGGTCCCCAGACTACCCCTCTCCCCTCCCCCACGAAGGTTGTTGAGGTGTGTTCGCTATATAATATGTAAGTATCTTACCTGCTTGCTGTGTTATATGTGGGTACGCTGGCTTGCATAAAAAATATCGTTAGTCACCACGCGTCCTTTAGGGGGCTTGTCCAAACTATATTTGGAAAAATTAGCGTCATTGTGACGTTAGAGGGAGGGGTTAAGGCTATGACGCTAAGAAAATTTTATTGTCGCAAGTTTTGCGAAACATCTTAGTACTATAAAGCTATAAACTAGCTTGCAAGCAACATTGACTCTAGTGGCAGCAGTTATGTCTATTCAGACTACACTTTTCAGAGAAGTATTGAAAGATGTGCAACACATTTACAAGGTGCCATGAGACGCGTGCGAAAATTTTATTGAGTTGTGGTGGCAACGAGCCAGGCAAGAGAAACCAGGAGCAAGCAAGAACGAACTTCTCAAGCAAGCACAGGTATGTAGTTTATAGAGGCACAGCTGCTAAATATACTTCTAACCTGTACTATATGGTAGGTTAAATGGAAAGCTATGAAGAATTCACCTAAGGATCTTGAAAACTTTTTCACTGAGTGTGAGGAACAAGGTACAGAGAGTGGGCAGTATGATGTGGATGTACCGGATTATGAGAATATGGGTTTTCCAGAATGGCAACCTCAACAACAGGTGTGCAGTCTTGTTGTATATAGATCTAATTGTACATAAAGATTTTCTGTTTACATACATGTACAGCAGCAATGCATGGCCCTCAGTCATGCTCAACACATGGCCCTCAGTCTTGCTCAACACATGGCCCTCAGTCATGCTCAACACATGGCCCTCAGTCTTGCTCAACACATGGCCCTCAGTCATGCTCAACACATGGCCCTCAGTCCTGCACAACACATGGCCCTCAGTCTTGCTCAACACATGGCCCTCAGTCTTGCTCAACACATGGCCCTCAGTCTTGCTCAACACATGGCCCTCAGTCTTGCTCAACACATGGCCCTCAGTCTTGATCAACACATGGCCCTCAGTCTTGCTCAACACATGGCCCTCTGTCACCATCATGTCCTGTGATTTCAAGTACATTGCAAGCAACTTGTGTGCCACCATCATCCACTCCCTCACAGGCAGAATCATCATCAACTCCTTCACACATGCTTTTCAATTTTCTCTGTCCTGCAATTGACTTTTTGACTGATGATGTGAGGAATAAAAAGGCATTCATGACTTGTGTGAAATCCTCAGAGCAATCATTGCTGTATTTCCTAAACCTCAGGGAGAAATATTTGGCAAAACAAATCCGAGACAGGCCAAGAAACCTCAATAAGTACCTGGATGAAATCCAGAAAAGTATTGATGCAATTATTTCCTTTATTGGCGAAGCTTCAAAGTTGAATATCAACCCATCCATTGGGGTTGATAGACTTGCATGAATGTGTGTGCAGAAGCAAGAACTTCTCACTCGAATTGGTCAATCCCTCATTGCACTGAAAAACAAAATAACCTCTAGAGATGTACTGAACAACATTTGTCGCAGGGTTCAACAGCAATCAGAGGCACATACAGAAGACAGCAATGTGATCTGCTGCCACATGCCCAACTATACTTGGAAATTGGCCTACCAAAAGCTTGAAGATCAGCAAAACTCAGGTGTCTCTGGTTTTCCCCTTCAAGATGATGGATGACCTAAGGTAAGGTTATCTGTACACCTTAACTCATTTAGAATTACATGTGATAACAGTGTAAACCATGAACCAGATAAGCATATCTTGTTGTTACTGCATACACACAGAGAAATAGGAGTGATGCTGGAAAGTTCTTTGGCTGTCCCTCTCTCTGAGCTGATGAAGTGTTTTGAGCACTTGCTCACCCTCGGCTGTTGTTAGGCAAAAGTTGCTGAGTCTTTCCCAATACTGGTCGTTTCCAAGGGTGATTACACTGTGCTGATCAACAGCCATGAGCTTATAATGACTGGTGATGGCTTTGAAGCTCTGCTACTTGTTGATCAAGTTCCAAAAAAGCTCCCACAAGAAACCTTCAGAGAAAGAAACCACCTTTTTGTCTACTGCTAGTGGAACATATAGTCAAATCGGAATACCATCACTTGTGTCTCAATTTCCCTCAATTGTGTCTACTGCTGCCTCATTTGTGAAAGCTAATGGAATCAGTGCACATGAGCGGTGCAGAGAAAGCATTGGAAAAGTAGGAGTGAGCCTCAGAGAAATTAGAAAGCATCTACTCAGCACAGTACCTGGCTTAAAAAAACATGGAATTAGTGCAGGCTCAGTGGCTCGTCTCATGCAGCCCCCAAGACATGGAACAAGAGCAAGCTTAAGGTACAAAGGGCAAGTTGCTGCCAGGGTTCCTGGCAAGCAAAACCGGTACCGAGAATTCCACACAGACCTGCACTAGCACTATCTCTTTGCTCAAGTTGCCTACAGGAGTGAGTTCTCAGTCATGTTTGAGAATGAATGTGCTCTGTTCAGCTGTGATGATATGAATAAGATCAAGGTGGGGGCCTTAGCAGTAAGCCGTTATCATCAAATTCAGCGTTTCTTCCCTGATGATGATGTTCCAAACGTGCCTGATTACAATTTTCCAGTTCCAGGATATCTGCTGATTCCTTCTGGGTATATGAGACTAGTGAAGAAGCCATCACCTACTGCCAATACAATGTACCTAGAAAGTGAAGACATGACAGAGTACAGAGACGATGGGCTGAACGATACCTGCACAATGTCTCTAGCCACAGCTGTTTGCACAAGTGCCCATGAAGGCCATGGTCAGCATCATGGACACAAATCTTCTCATCACAGTACCTGTCAAGTGACAACAGTCAGCACCACTACTATTTCAAGTACACAAATATCCATCCATGTGGAATACAGACCAACAACAAGCCAGAATGCCAATCTACATGTGGAGGTTCATAGTAATGTAAACCAAACAATATCACTGTCATGTACTACCAACACTCATGGCAATGTCTCCATGAAGACTCCTGAAGTAGCAGCCCATAGTACAATGACCTTGGTAGACCACATATCAAGATACCACACACTGGCCCCACGACAGTCTGCTTACGTGCTGCTCGTTTCCATAGCTCTACGTGTGAGATGCACCTCCATGATATGATAACCTTTAATCAGAGCTGCTGTCAGTGAAGGGAAAACGGTCGTAACACTCATAGTTGATGGTGGTCCTGACTGGAGTGCATCCTCACTGTTGAATGCTCTCTACTTTATGCGGCTTAGGAAAGCCTGCAAGCTCGACATGCTGTGTGTCACCTCCTTTGCAGCACGGTACTCAGCTTACAATCCAATTGAGCATCTGTGGTCTGTGCTGAGCAAGAAGTTAGTGTCAGTTCAGTTGTCTGCTATTGCTACAAGTGATGACAAGGCTCCATACTACATCAGTGGCATAACAGATGAGCAGAAGAAAGCAAAAGAATCTCAAGTATTCGATGATGCTATTGAAGAGATTGCTGATGTTCACTGGAACAATGCTGTATTTGATGGCTTTCCTATCACTCCTGTCCCAGTGAAGTGTAGTGACCACTTTGCAAGTGATCATGACATAGTTTCTAAGTTTTTGAAAGCCCCTCTAAAGGAGATTCGAGCTGGATCCACCCACACAGTGCTACTTGAACAGTTTAGGTCTCTGTTTGGACACGTGAAGATGCACCATAATGAGATTGTGTTTCTCAAGTGCCAGGAGAGTACCTGTACTCATTGCACAAGCAATCCGGTTTAAGCAAGGAAGTCTTTCCTGATAGATACATGTAGGAAGATGAAGCTCTTTTACCCAATGCCCAGTAAAGAGCACAAAGATCATTACTACACTTTTCTGGACATGTGTACTAAGAAACCTGAGGAGCTGCCCAATGCAGATACCCACCTGCCATCCTATGACAAGAACCTTGGAAACTGTCCCCATTGCCCTGACTTTGTCTTCCTCTCCAAGACTGCAAAGAAACGGCACCTTCAAGTGTTCCACCCCAAGAAAAGGAGTGTGGTCTGGAAAAAGTCCTCTCAGTCAGCTGAAAAGAGGTTCAAGTGCATCATCAGCTATGCTCTGGTGCTGTTTGTGGCCAGATGTTTGGAACCATGTACCAGTTGCGAAAGCATTGTAAAATCGCTTAACACCAGGCAAATCGTAAGAGAATATCTGCAGCAGCTTCATTAACCCCTAAGAGAAATAATCCTCCTAGTGACATGTCTGACTCTGAAGGAGACAACCCTCCTCCTGGTGACATGCCTGACTCTGAAGAAGCCAACCCCCCTCCTGGTGACATGCCTGACTCTGAAGAAGCCAACACCCTTCCTGGTAACATGTCTGACTCTGAAGAAGCCAACCCCCCTCCTAATAACTTGTCTGACTCTGAAGAAGCCAACCCCCCTCCTGGTGACATATCTGACTCTGAAGAAGCCAACCCCCCTACTGGTGACATGTCTGACTCTGAAGAAGAAAACCCTCCCTCTCCTGGTGACATGTCTGACTCATAAGGAGACAGCCCTCCTCCTAGTAACATGTCTGACTTTGAAGGTGACAACCTTCCCAGCGACACATCTGATGTGGAAGAAGCTGTGACTATGCTGCCAGCTGGCCACAGCAGAAGAGCTAAGATGTGACTGTGTTGCCTCCTTCAGAAATCAAGTCCTATGTCACAACAGCCACCACCTCAGATGAGGGAGCAGAGAAGTGCATTCTGTGTGAGTTAGGTGAAGATGAGGATGAAGAGATGGAAGTCTAGATTGAATGTACACAATGCTTTAGGTGGATACATGAAAGCTGTCTCTTACACAGTGGTTTAGATATAGGGGTGATGTAGACATTTTTTATTTCATACATGTTATATGCATATCACAATTTTAAACCAATATCATGTCCATAACCATTTATGAGTTATTAATTAATTCTAATAGATATAATCAAGCCATAGTAATCAAGATATCAAAATTTTGAGATCTCACAATATTTAATCATAATAATATTAGTTATTTTATTTAATTCTACTGTCATTATATAGGCCAATATCATTTCCATAACCATTTATGAGTTTTTAATTAAATTCAATAGATATAATCAAGCCATAATAATCAAGATATTTAGAAATTTGAGATCTCACGATATTGAGTCATAAGAATATTAGATATTTTATTTCATTCTACTGTCATTCTGCAACCATTGGCACTATTTTCTTCTTGAAGTAGTGCCTGCGTTTTCCTGGTTCTTTCACATGGGCTGAGCTAATGTAATGCAGTGTTTCTACTCCTTCACTCCGACCTTCCAGCACACGAGCAATCTGTACCACAATCACTGGATCCTTATACAGATGTACCTGCTGATGGTAGGCCTACATTCTCTGCACTGGTAAGATCAGCAGTTGTGGTTGCAGGTTCACAAACATTGCAGCTTAAACACTGCTTTTATAGATATGTTGGAAAGCCTCGAAAGCAATTATACAAGCTGCACTTCTTTGGATCTTCATCTTGGATGGCGCCATGTAGTTTGTTCATAACGAAAGGAAGCAAAACGCACACAAGCTGCCTTTGTACGGCTTCCTTACCTTCGATAGATTGAACACCTTCGTCAGCCTGAAATTGTCTTGCAGAACCTGTTTCTAGACGTACTTGTTGTAAGGTTCCACGATCGTAATTTTTTTTGTCGTGCGTGCGCGTGCATGAATTATTGTGGGTTATTAATATGTTCGCGTAAGTGGGTAGCGTTTAGTTCTGGCCTTATTAGTGACATTAAACAGAAAGCGGGGCGTTGGCGGTGCGTATTTTCGGGATGCCAGCTGATATTAGCAGCAATTTTTATGATCAATTTTTTTTTATGGGCTCTAGTTTGTTCTACCGGATGAATGTTAGACACTACAATCCAATATTTTGCCATTACGCAAGCCTTTTGTTGCAAAAAAAAGGCTTATTCGAAAGGCTTAAAGCATTACATATTTGGTATCTTTCTATACGTAAGAGAAACCGCTATCTAAATACGTATTCATTTTGTTTCCCATTTGCTCCATTAAATGTGCAGTTGCATATAATGACGGAAATGGAACAGCTCAAAATATTCATCTTTTTTTTGCTTCAACATTAACAATCTAACAAAATCCAAACAATTCGACATTGTTTTTAGTGAAATGTGATCCTTTAGGCTATTTTGAGCAACTATTTGTAAAAAAGCATTTAGGTCATACCCTAACCCCATGTCTACATCTTAAATCACTGTGTCCTACCAAACTATCCATTTAAATCACAAGACAATGACTTCATATGTCCAGATTGCTACAGGCACATGTAATTTGTGCATGTTTATGTATGTGTGATTTCCAGGACCTGTATAATTAGAGTGTCAAGTGAGTTTTCACTTTAATACTACAATGATCACAAATCTCCAATGACTCTCAAATCAGTCATGCACATTGAGTAATGTTCCATGCTCTAATATCATCGGTGAATTTAACAAAACCTAAATGACGTTAAGGGGGGGTGGGGGGGGGGGGTTAATATGTTAACGTCACAATGACACTAATTTTTCCAAAAGTTGTTTCAAGCCCCCTTACAGATTACCGGCTGAATAATTTATTACGGCACCACTTCATTTTGCTGAAATGTAAATTATGTGCGTTACTCGTAGCTCGATCACCTTAGTTCAGCGGGATGAAGCTTCCTTGTAATTTATTTTGTGGTATACATCCGTCACCGCTAGACCGCCGTCAGAACATTTACGATTGTGTCGAATGAAGCTTACGTTTGTCACCAACCTTATTACATGGGCATATGCAAGGAGGGGGGTCAATGGGTTCGAACGACCCCCCCTCCCCAAAACGAGGTCACCATCACACTTAAAGTTTTACTATTTTTTGATTATATACTCCACTCGTATTTTACTACACACATATCTTAGCTTGTAATGTTTCAATAAAATAAATTTACAACATACGCGTACGCGCGTACGCATTCTAGCATTGATGGGATTGGCAACTCAGTCAAATGATGAACACAGACTGAGTATAAAACCACAGAAACCACGCCACAACCAAAGTAGAATATCATACAATTGTTTCGTGCAACTCACGAATCATAACAAAGTTGTTTTTAAATGCACAGGGACAGGCTAACGTTAAGCAAAACGGCAACTAACTTTATTGTACTGCATACTCAATCCGGTCACTGTCCAATGAAAATCCCCTAACAGTAATCCACAGCAGTTTTGCCACGATATGTCGCGATTAACAATATATCGCGATTAAAAAGTTATATCGCGATTAACAATTTATCGCGATTAATGATGCTGTCAATCGCGATTAAAGTATGTGGACGTTAACGGAAAATATAGGGCATTGTTTGTTTCTTAATAGAACTAGTTCGAATCATATCACAAGTAAATTTACAGTATATTCACTCTGTTGTCATCTTGAGCGTATATGGCTATATGCTACAGAAATTTAGAGTTTTTCTTTAGAAAAATGCATTTATTGAGCCGATTTGGCAAAAGTCTCCATCTTTTATTCTGTAGTATATTTTTTGCCGTAGAAAATACTCTTTCTGATGGAGTTGTAGATGCTGGAATCGCCAAATACTTTCTTGCGAGCTTGAAAAGATGCTTCATGACATTTCCACCACGTCAAAGGATCATCTTTGCGAAAGTTTATTTCCACCTCCTTCAGGTATCTCTGCATCTCATCATCTATGTCGTCATCAAGAGCATGAACCGCTTCTTGTACATAGGTTTAGCTTCTCTCTTTGACATCGCCATCGCTCTGATCACACTTACGTAAGGTTTATTAATGTTTATTCAAGATTATTAATGATTATTATATCGCCGATTAAATATCGCGATTAAATGCGATTAAAACGATTATGGGCAAGTACTTAATCGCGGCAACACTGAGATTCCACAGTTTGACAACTGGCGTATACAGGGCCGGATTTAGACTGTCGTGGGCCCTGGGCAACTAGCTTTGCTGGGCCCCCAGTCCAAATTGCAAGGGGTCCCCTTGCGGTAGTCCAAATACGAGAGGATCCGGAGCGGGTTGATTCGCCAAATACGACCATTCCGAGTTGGCGAAGAAGCTTTGGCAGCTTTTGTAGTAACATACATGTATTCCACTCATCAAGGGGTACTTTCTGCTTTTCGTTTTGATGCTCTGCTTCGCGCGCACTGTACGATTCTCTGCCGCGCCGGCTTGCATGTGTTATTTCTGAATTTGCCAAAAACTATATACTAGGGATCCTATCTGCCTCTGGTACTGGGCCCTTATTTGCTTCCTTATCTGCCTCGCGCATTGTGACTTTAGCATATGAAAATGTATACGCGTATATACGTACATTAGTAATGATTACGTAATACATAATTTTGCTTTACGTCATGAAAGGTCACCTTTTTAAAAAAAAGTCGACCCTCCCTTACCCGAAGGCTGCGTACGCCCATGTATTACATATAAGTGGTAGGGTATTCTTCTATCTTCTTGGAAATGCCGTTATAACCTCTTTTGTATGAAGTAAAAAAAGACCTAGCCTTTGTTCGAATATGCATGTATTCTAATTAATGCACCGCTGGTTGTTTATTTTTAAAATAAATGTTTACGAGTGGAGGCCTCTTGTATCTGTTTATTAGCTGCCTCTTCGTTTAAACAGAACTATCCTTGAAAGCACTGCCTGGTCATTTGTACACCATAACCGACCTCGTCTTTAGACGCTTACACGAGTAATGATCGCGCGTTTTTATAAAGACACTTAGGCTGGTAATCCGTTACGCAAACTACTATACAACGCATTTTGTAAATGTTACTCACATCTATCCAGTTCTTCGGGTCGTATTTGCGTACACGTCAAGTTTTCTTACTTCCTCAGAACCATAGATACTTTAGAGAGGGTAATTATAGCGAATTATTACCCACACTCGGTGATCTGCTCTGGTATTCAAGGTGCAGTGGGCGGGGGGGGGGGGGGGGGGGGGCGGCTGTGAATAGAGCTACGAGCTATCCATCTAAAGAGGGGGTTCAAAACAACGGAAAAGGAACAACGAACAATAGATGAGATCATTGAGCCTTAAACTAGCTGTTAGCGGTCATATCACATCCCACCATCTATTACAGTACCGGCTCGGTCATAAAGAAATTTTGTAGCTCGATCATCACGGCTGTTACAATACAGACAAAAGGTCCACGCCCACTATGAGAATTTTAAGTACCTAGCAACAGGGCTCATTACTTCCATAGCAACGACGAGAGGCTTGACAATGTGCACATGAAGATATCGTCCGAGTTTTCACTTAAAGCGCAACCTTACATATGCAGTAAGGACTTTGCCACCTGGCAGTGCTAATTTCTAGCAATGATACCTTGGCGAACACGTGCCACACTGCCAAAGACTCACGAGGTCTTAACTAGTGCGGTCAACGGTGCTTATGTTTTCTAAATATTAGTGTTATATTTTTCGACAGGAAACGCCTTGAACAAAGTAAAGGGTTTGATCTTGCGTTTCAAGTAGCTTTTACGTTGCTAGGCGGCTTCGACTGTCCATTATAGTCGGTTGAACTATAGCGCCATTTTGGGTTCACTAATGACGCGCCCCCTGTGGATATGATGATGATAATAGAAAGGTATGTATTCTTTTCTTAGGCGGTGGTACTGCAACTGATATCTGTGATGAAATGTTAAAGGTAATGGTCCTGCAAAATGTTTTTAAGCCTATTTTAAGTGTGCGTATTAACGAATTGAATTTAGCATGTATGGTTCAGCACCTTGCTCCCCCATTAGACCATAGTGGTATATAGATTCCCATTCCAACATGTGCATGGTCCTCACTTGATGGCCTGACCTATTAGAAATGAAAGGAATAGCTTACAAGAATTACATTAATGCCGTCTGAATGCTCCCTCGTGCTATAGCTTGCTTTTGGTTTAATTCCAATTGTGTTTGAGTTGATTATTTGCCCAAAAGGGGGCAGACAACCATCCAGTCGGGTGCATAGGGGTGCTGACCCCTTGCCCCGAGCCTGACTGGAATCAAGAGGTGCTGCTGGTCCCCTTTACTCAGCTCACCCCATGACACTGGTTGAGGTAAGGTAGGGGTAGAAGCCCGAAGGGTGCCGCCTGCCATTGATGTATATGCAAGAACACAGCAATACATGTACAAAGTACAGCCACTGCACAGGTGGAGTCGTGATGAGTATGCAATGCAGCTAGCAATTAGCTGTAAACAGCCTTCCACGATCCTTTTTTTACATGTTTGACCTAGACCCATATCAGGTGTCAATATGTTTGGGATCAGAGTGTATTAGATTGGGTTGACTAAATTGAGGTGAGGCTTTTCAGTCCCCAGACTTTAAGCTCGGGGTTTAATGGAAGTACTGGGATGTTCCCAGGCTTTAGGCTAGGGGGTGTATAGAGTATTACTCATTCACCAAACATTAAACCAATTAGTTTAGTACCTAAAAAAACCACTTACATAGAATAGGTATGCACACACCACGTTTTTGTATGGTACTTGAGTCGTGTACTGTACTGCCATACAGGGAATGGCATTTGGAGAATTTCAGCAGAATTTATATGAATGAAGCTCTCCTTGGAAGCATCAAACACTCTTTGCACTACCTTGCTGACAAGTTGCCTCTTGGCTGGTTACATCAGTACAACATATTCGATACCACCCCATCATGCAGGAGTATCTAATTATTCTTGAAGATTCTTGCTGTTCAGTGTGGTGCTGTAGAATGACACAATGCAGCAGTCAAAAATGGAAGGCATGAGGAAGGAATTCGAAGGACTGAATTGTGAAAGAATTTTTTATTGCACATGCACTACTTTACAGGTACTGATTGCATGGTTGCACCAGTCATGTGGCTCTAACAAACATTTGTTAAAGTGTTTGGCTTCGTGATGCAACTCTTATATGTTTCATCATCACGCGGTACGCAGCACTTGAACGTGAATAACTTGCATGGGTGTTGGATTTCAGGACTGTCTTTTTGTGTGTCAATATGAATGGTTGACAGTAGCTCTTGATGAATTGCTGCTTTTTTAGATGGCCTGCAACCACGTAACCAGCACAAATCATCCAATGGACACTTGTGCTTAGGTTCCATTGTGGATGTAGATTGCTCGTGGTGTGTAAATTATTCACGGTTTTGTAAGAGATCTTAAGCAAATCGAGAAATTGGCGGTCAAAAGGATTACGCGGTATTCGGTCATTTGCTTAATTCAATGTCCATAGAAAATGTACGGACGCATTCAGAAAACTGCAGCTAACTGCAGGAAAAAAATTTATTGACTACTTGCTCTCGGATTTGCAATTTGGGGACTAGTTGACATAATTTGTGTAGTTTTTCGCAACTTATGTACCTGTATCCACACTTCCACATTAATTATGCAAGGTTTCCAATGTCCATTCATTTTTGTCTCATTTCCTTATTCAGTCATCAATAGTTTCCAAACCAAATGATATTTCCCTTACCTGCTAACGGATTACATGAGAATAATCAATGCACTTATTTATCATTATTTTTTCAGAGCTTAGGGCCTTCAAATCGCTCTTCCTTTGAATGGTTAGTGAGATATACCCCACATTCAATGTGCCTACCACGATCATCACGTGCCACCCTATCGTCACCAGCCGTGCCCAGACCTTGCTGTTTTTGAAGTTGTATTAATGACCAACAGACTTACTAGCACAACCCCTTGTAAGAGTGGGCACTAATTGGGATTATATGTTGCAAAGACGGAGGTGGCGATTGCACAGAGGAGTTTGCCACTCATAGAGTCGACACAGGATTGCCTGGGCATGACAACCAACCAGTCTTCTTACAGAAGCATCTTGCAAGTCTCAGAGTCCTAGGTTAGCATAAATGTGACACGTACATGATTACAGTAGCTACGTCCATAATAGGCTAAATGGTTGTGTATACCAGAGCGTTGGGAAGCCAGGAAGTTAGGCAGAGGGGGGGAGGGGGGGGGGGGGGAATCGATTAACACTTCTGAAAGCATTTATCCGGGGGGCCAAATACGGGGGGAGTGAGAGGGGGAGGGAAGTCCGTCAGGTCCCCCCCTCGCGTTTAGCGGGCCAAATACGAAAAGAGAGACACCTTCGGGCCTAATGCATTTTTATAAGTACCATAACTAGAAGAGGCGGAACTCAAGCATCGAACGGGGGAGGGGGGTGGCCTGATAAAGCTTACACATAGTGAGGTAACGTCATAGATCTCTTAACTATCTACATGTATGGTAACGTCTGGTACAAACGGTGGAAGCATCAAATGTACAATAGCAGTCATACACTGGCGGTACGCACCTTTCCCATTGAAAATGAATGCCTTATATTAACTTTTAACTTTGCAACAGTTAGTCCGACTTTAAGTTGAGGTGCATAAGATTTGTGTCAACTATAACATTTGAAAACTACCATGTTTTCTCTGCCCCATATGTGTATGTACGTACATGCATGGACATGTATATGTGACAGTTTCCACGAACACATATAATTATTATATTAAAATAATACAATGACTGTATAAAATGTTATAAAAATTCTTTGCGTTTGAATCATTATAACTTCCAAATAATTAATGCTATCGACTTCCTATTTTCAACACTTCATACCACACCATTTATCAATGGTAAAATACATTTTGGGGTCTTGCACTTGCTCTATACCAGTATTGCAACGTCCAGTACCCCACCGGGTTCAAACCTACCATAACTTTTGGTATGAGTAATCAAATCGCTTCAAATTCGGTTTGCAAAAACAGAGGTCCCTACATGCACATTTTCCCATTTGATATAGCGGGACACAACTTGCCATGATAGGTACAGGAACCTCTCTACCCACAAACCGAATTTTAAAAGTGATTTGATTAAAGGAGAACCGAAAGGTATTTGGCGGGTTTGAACCTAGTGGGGTATCACACATTGCAATACCCCAAAATGTATTTCTCTGTACAGAAATGGTGTATTATGAAGTGTTGAGAATAAGAAGTCATTAGCCTTAACCGTTTGGAAGTTATAGTTATTCAAACGCAAGGGAATTTTGAGAGGCAATTTTGTTGGAAACTGTCCCATATATATAAATATGTGTGCATACACGTATGTGTTTTTTGTACATGTATATTATGTATCAGTGTGTGTATGTGTACATGTATGTGTGCATGTTTTATGTATGTGTGTACATGTATGTATTTGTGTATGTTTTATGTACACATGTATGTGTTTATGTACACATGTGTATGTGTGTGTTTTATGTATGTCTGTACATGTATGCATTATGTGTGTGTTTTATGTATATGTGTGTGCATGTGTATACAATTGATCGTTTGAAGTAATAATAGCACCATAAACAAACATGTACAAAATAAAATTCTACGTTCCTGACCTTCATGTTTTCTCAGCCTTGTAGAGACTCACTGATGAAGAACCATGTGTATAGCTATGTTGGTGATTCAGTGTCAGCGCTCTTGAACTATAGAAACACGAGGACCCACCAGTTCTCATTGTTGTTGAAAGCATCGTCACCTGCTGACAAGGCTCGGCTGCTCTGTGTCAGCACCTCATGCTGCATCCATGAGCAGAGATAATATATAGAGGGATTGGAAACGGGGCAATTCAACACTAATTAACGCGCGCAATCCTCGAATGAATCCTTACAAGCGGTTCGAATACATGTATAGCACCAGAATTTTTATACAACAGACACGTTTAGAAGGTTGTACAGATATAACCTCTAGAACAAGCACGGACAAGGTTAGGCCTTCTGTAACAGGTACATATACTTGAGCGCGAGGAATTGCCACGACCAAACTCCCCCTTCTTAATGTGCCGAAACCTCAATTTACTTCCACCCATCACCTTAGAAGAAATGTACAGAACGATTGAAACGTGATTTAACTTAAAAAACATGTGCTAGGCACACAACCAACATAGCTCTACCAAAATAATATATCAAAACCAGCCACCATCGTTACAAAAAGCAGTGGCTCCCCGCAAGAGTAAGGGTACCCAAAACATCACAGCGAGGTTTCTGAAGATGCTATACGAAAACAACAAAGCGGTAGGCACATACTAGACTATGAGCATTAAATACACAAATAATGACGAGAACAGTTCTTTTAGATCGCCGGATTCTCCCCGCAAAGTAATAAAATGGCCATTTTTTTTTCTTTTTCGGTTAAAAAATGGCTCAAAATCGAATCTATAAGTATTCAATGAATCTTTAATGGATCGACTATCGACTACTTTTTTTAAACTTGAGAAGGCATGTTTCTTTACCTTGTGACATTCAAGACTTCAATTCAAGCCTACAATTCCGCCCCCTTTTTTGGTCAATGTAGGTGTGATTCACGCGTGCAAGGATATGGCGCGCTAAAATTGCTAAAGTTTATGGCGTACGTGATTCGTTTCCAATCTCTCTATATTATCTCTGGCATGAGCATGCGCAAGTCACCATCCGGTTACATAACCGGTCGTCCGGTTGTGTATCCGGTTGTCTGGTTGCATAATCGGTCAATTGCTGGGTATTCGTACGGAACATATACAAATATGTCAAGGCCCGATTTCAAACAGCTGGCCCGCTTAAAAGCGGGCCAGCCCATTTTAAAGAGGGCCAGCTGGAAAATTAAAGTAATACATGAAAGTACGAACCTTAGCATTCTAGTTTCGATTTGTGATAACTATCACGCTTTAGAGGTAAGCAGCGCGTTAAATCGGGCTGCGTGGGGCCCGATTCAAAACCGGCCAGCCCATGGTCCGCATGCGTCCATTAAGGCGTAAAATATTTATTACCTGCCCGTGGCGACCTATAGTAGTTGGGCGTAGCCCGACCTTCGAGTATTGGCGAAGGTCGGGCTACGCCCAACTAGACCTGTAGAGTGTCTTTCCAGGTGTTGGTTGTTGCTGTGGTTTGAAATGTCGAAGGATAATTTCGAGGGACCTTCCCTGACGATGATAAGAGATCTACCACACAGGAAGCTAGGTCAGAAAATTAAGGATTGTCTTCTAGGAAACGGGTCTTTTGATAAGAACTTCAGATGCATGATGACGTGAATTTTCACTGTTGAATTTGCCGAGTGTGGGTATGAGGGATGTATACTGGTGGTGCCAGCAAAAGATGAAAAGGTACAGCTCAGCTAGCTAGTTGACTCTACAGGCATACGCTTTTCACTTTTAAAATATATCATAGATTGAGGATAATTCGCTTCTTGGGAAATTCCGCATGGTAATTTATGTTGAAGGCTATTGGAACACCCTTATGGAAGTTCATGACAAACATTTGTTTCATGCTGGCTACAGGAATACCTTCCATAAGGCATGCCACAGTAGTATTGTAACTGATTGAGGTATTAAGGCGTATTTCTGTATAACTTAATTCAAGTGCAAAGCATGTATTGTAGATTTCCTCAAAGCGTCTAGCTTTCTAGAGTTTGTGAAGGCCTGCACAACGTGTCGGCTGCGCAGACCACAACGAGTTTCAGCTCCATTAACCAATCCTTGCTTTGGGATTCATGAGTCCATTACACGTATTTATTGTCAGTTGCATATTGCATTGAGTTATGTACAGTTACATTTATAGATTGATCTCATTGACATGAGGCACCTGCCTGATGGTGAATATATCATTGGATTTTGCACTGCATAGATCATTGCTCTACCCTATTAAAACATGCAAAATGTGTAGCAGAATGCCTAGACAAAATTGTATTCCCACATTTTGGCATTCCATGTATTCTGCAATCAGACAATGGAAGATAATTTATTAAAGCATGTCATTAAAGAGCTTATGGATCAATGGCATTCAATCATTCAGCTTGCAAGTGGACGACCTCACCACCCTCAATCACAGGGAGTGGTTGAAAGAGCTCATGCCACACTGGAGAGAAAACTGTCAGCAGAAATTAGCAATGGTAAAACTAAAATATCTCCACCCTGGGCCAAACTACTTTCAAAAGTCACATGTTAATTTATTAGATAATTTGTATAATTAATCATACTGCAATGTTATTTTTAAATAGATTCTATGAACACGCAAGTTCATGACACTACTGGCAGATGAGTATGAGTTGGTGTTTGGTCAGATGCCCTGAAAAGTTGTATTTATGTCAAGCAAAAAAATCTGCTATTATTTTGTAGGAGGACTTGGAGGCTGATGGTGTTGTCCTTGAGAGTTTTGATTGTCACAATAGTGCCATAAGTTCCAAATGTACAAACGACAGTGAAGAATCTTGTCAGGAAGGTAATATTTATATTGGTCAGAATCCAGATGTGTCTAAATGTGATGATGATAATGATAGTGCTGGTGAGCTTGAGTGTCTTCAAAAGGATAATTCAAAAGGATGATAATGACCAGCATGATGAAACCAGTGGTGTTAATGATGGTTTTAGAAATCCTGATGGAGACATGCATGGATTGCGGTAATGATGGTGATGGGGAATTTCCTAATGTAAATGTGGATGCAGATGGGGAGCATGACAACAATGAAGCAGCAAGTGATGTACATGTAATTGATGCAGATGGAGTTTTTCATAATGAAATTGAGGATGTGCACAGTCTGATACATACCAGTGGTTGTGAAAATGACGAGGGAATTGCTACAGATGTTGATGATTTGGTGATGAAAAAAGGTGGATACCAACTCTGATGATTTGGTGTTAAGTAGGCCTAAGCATTTAGCAATTACCAAAAAACACATTCAGGTATATTAAGTTATGGTTACGAATATTAATACCTGTACATCCCTTTCATCTCAGGTACGACAAGTAATAATATCTGACAGGGCACAAAAAATGGCTAACCGTTACAACAGTAAGATATGTGTGAAGTCATTTGGTGTGGGGGATAAAGTATCAGTGAGGATACCACGAATTGGCCGTACATGTTCAGACTTACATAGGTTGCCATGTCGTATAGTTGAAGTATTAGGAGGTGTCCAGGGTGCCTATCGTTTACAGTAAGCTATTTTGAATTTTTATACAATGGAATGATTTTTTTATCACTTATGTTTTTAGGAGTGAAAATGGAATACTGTCAATATGTTATCCTGCCAGTCAGCTTGAGGATTATGTTAGTCCACTTTGTTGTGAATTTAATGGATGGAAAGAGATGAAGAAAATATCAATATGAGACGCAGCCAAACACCAGGCACCATGGTATTTAATTACAGAAAATGCTTGTAATTGCACCACTGGTTGTCGAACAAAACAATGCCGATGTTTGAAACAGAATCTTAGTTCTACCAGTCACTGTCATGGTTGGAAACAATGCTCTAATCAACAAGATACCAAGCTTTGTTGTGCAAATGAATCAAATTTGCAACAAAATCACTGTGATATCAAGAAAAAAATGAAATGGCAAGTAAAAGTACAGTTAGTATGTAAGTAAAAACATTAACTCAATAGAACTCAAATCATGTGTATTGATGGCATCTTCTAATACAGGTGCCCTGGCTCAAATCATTGAATCTCATGCAAAATGATCAGTTAACCTCGGAAGCAAACAGTGCTTGAATGACAAACACATCCATGCTGCTCATAAGATATTGCATCAACAATTTGATAAACTTCATGGGCTTCAATCAACTCTCCTGGAACAGGTTGGTACCACCCCAGGATATAACTAAATGTTGATTTATATGCTCTGATTTTTTTGACAGCAATCCAGAAATTATATGATCGTGAACGAGAGAACATTGGGTTACCATATGGTTTTCAAATGGTAAAGTATATTTGATGGACTCTCTATTTGCTGAACATCTATCACAGAGCTATAAATGCAAATTTTTCGAAATGCTGACATAGGAAATGGAATATCAGTCACTGCCCTTCCTGTTCAGCAGCAACGTGGTTCAACAGTCTGTGGTGTGATGAGCAATGCATTTGCATGCCATGCAGCTGCGAGGAACAATGTAGCTGAAATAACATTAGATCATGTTTGATATGGCAGCATCTCATTGCTTGCTGTGAAAAGGAATCATTTAGCCCTTTCCCAGCTGCATCAAACACCGATGAAATCAAGAGAAAAAGTAGAAGGAATTCCCCATCCTGCTGCATTGCCATTGCAATCTACCTGAGTGTTATGATAACAACATGATAGAGTGTGAAGTATATTGCAAATGGTTCCTCTACAGAGTTGTACAGCTGAAAAAAGCACCTAAAACTATGTGGAAATGTTCCATTATCTAATGCACTCTTTGACAGTCACTTCGCATTTATGAACTACTTCATATTACATTGTTATCAACTGCAAACACTATATAATAATTATAATGGATAATGCTTGTATATGATCATTTTTGTCTTGTTATTAAAAACTGGTCAGAGAGCTGAATTTAAGGTGGGCTTCTCTTCAAATGTCTCTGTGCAATTAGGATTGCACAGAGACAGGTACATGCATGAAGTATATCTCGTCTTGCTCTTCCTTACTGTACGAAAGTGTAACTCATGATATCGATCCGATGGCAATAAGTAACAATAGGATTAAGGAGACTGGGTAATGAAAATCTGCAAAAGCTTAACGCACTTACACTGTTGAAGGGTTTATAACTTGAAATGTAGCACATATGTGCTCTATGCAATGACTTCTTACTATCTCCATAATGAATATATATACTTAGGCTAACAAAGAAAACTGCATCTTAGGACCATTTGCTCAACTGATATACATCAGTATTGGAATCAATTTTGCATGATTATGGCCTGGCCATATAAGAAATAGTCCAACATCCATCCAGAGCAACTGTTTATACTCTGGCATGAGACTACTATACAAACTCAGACTAGTTTACTGCAAACGCATGCAATTTTCAACCTCATGAGCAAGCAAATACAATGTACATGTATGTACATGTATAGAGATGGCTAGCCCCCCCCCCCCCCCCCCCCCCCCCCTCGCCGGTAAGAACAACAATGCTGAAACTACATAATATACATCAATCTCAACTGACTGTGGGAACCATGGTGTTGATTTCATTAAATGGATTGCGTGTGTGTGTGTGTGTGTGTGTGTGTGTGTGTGTGTGTGTGTGTGTGTGTGTGTGTGTGTGTGTGTGTGTGTGTGTTGCACTGGTTTAAAATCTGGTATCAGTTGTCAGGTTGCGGTCATACTTCCAGAATCTTTTCAAAATCATCAATCATCGATCCGACCCACTTGGGATTGCCTCATCGGTGGAGGAGCTGGAAGTGAAACAAAAATAGTGAGGCCTGTAGAGACCGCTGCATATCTCCCTTGACCTCAGCACCTATAATTGTCATGCAAATGATCTGACTCCAAAAAAAGCTCAGTACATGAGTATGTTTGTTTATGTTTATGTGTGTGTATGTGTGTGGTAGGGCAGGCTATCAGCATAAGCCATTGTATATGGATCACTGAACATAGAGAACTCAGGAAGCTGTAACAAAAAAAAATTAGAAATACATCTTTACATGTATATAACTTGTTGACAACTTAAGCTACTAAGAAAATTTATAAACAACAGACATTGAAGATCACACACAGCACAAAGCAAGCAAAGCATTTGTTCATACATATGCCCTATGTGAGAACTGGAGCCCTTTCAAGAGTTTATGTAAACGGGAGATCATTCAAATGCTGACTTGGCACAATAAGTTGGAGCCTCTCACTCCCCTCTCTCCCCTCTTGTCAACTTGGCCATTAAATCTTCACAGTTCAAGCACTTCAGACTGTAGAAACACTCAACTCTTAAAACCATTCCAAACATGCACATTCCTACGGGCAGCCACACTCAGCAGTGTGGTATCTATTACACAGAAGCACACAAATGGAATCATTCTGATGGTTTTGATGCTTGTTAAGTTTATTTTTGGAGCTGTACACACATGACTATCTATGTGTGTACCAGCTTGTCTTCTACAGCTTTGTTTATAGGGGCCACAGCCCATTTTAAATTTCATAGTGGACCTACAAGATATAAAGCATGAATTGAAATCAATAAAATTTCCTGTAACCATGGCAGCCAACTGTTGCCTTCACATATCTCTCTCAGAGGGATGATGGCTTCCAGGAAGTTAACCTGATGTTCCTGGTCACTTAACTATGAGGTGAATCTGAAGGAAGACACTGTAATTGATTGGAGACTGATACTTACCACTGAGATATGTCCTTCTCAGTAACCAGTGCAAGAGCACATAGCTGATTATAGCCCTGTGTGTGTTTATGTGTGTGTGTGTGTGTGTGTGTGTGTGTGTGTGTGTGTGTGCATGTGTGTGTATGTGTGTGTGTTTGGAATGGTCTGGTCATTTGCCTTCGACATCAGTGGTTTGAACAGCTAGGGCTTCCAGCCTGTTGATCAAACCATGCTCTGCAAGGATATGTCCATTAACACATACATGTATAACGTCGTATAATTTCCGGTTCAACCAATAGTAGCATCAATCATGCACTTGTATAGCCAAACACACCACCAATATGCATGCGTACCGTATGCTACATTAACGCATGCGTACTCTACACTACACTACAGCTAACTCCCCCTCTAAAAATGAAGTTCTCAAAAGTCATAGATATTCTGTCCCAGTCTGAGAGGTTTGTGGCGATGCCTTTTTGATCGCCTGACATTGGCTTCTGCAGTTGGTTGATCAGCAACCTCGTGATGATCCACAGTACCTACTGGCATGGGGTGACTATCATCTTGGTCTTCAGCAGTTGCAGTCAGATCATCATCACCTTCAGGTTGTGTTGTGTTTCGTACGCGATTGATCGGGAAATAGGACTTAGTACTGGCACAGCTAACTTGAATCACGAAATTTCTTTAATAGAACTAACACAACAGAAATATATCTACACAGGAAAAACACACCAGAATATATAGATGGGAGTGACACGTTCAGGGTCCTCTTGAACCTGTGATTTACTTGCCTCCCTGGCCTGCTGACCCTGGGCCATATGTGCAGGAGAGGGTAACAGTGTGTTGATTTTAGCCATGATTTGCTAGGCATTCAGGAGTTCACCTGTGGAGTAGCCCTCTGCTAGAGGTGTTTGCCAATATTGCATAAGAAATTCCTGCAATGCTGCTCGAGGTGGAAGTGATGATTTTGGAGTGCCTGCTTAAATGTCTGGACCAAGCGCTCTGCTGCTCAATTTGTGGCAGGATGGTAGGGTGCACCAGTGAGTTGGGTCATGCCCCTCTCGCAACACCAGGACTGAAATTCCTCTGAAGTGAAAGATGTTGCATTGTCGGACACAATGGAGTGAGGGTAGCCAATGTGAGCAAAGTCTTGCCCAGGCAGTTCAGTAGTGGACTTGGTGGAGGTGGAAGAAGTTCGATGTATGCAGGGATATTTGGAAGAAGCATCTATGAGAACCAGCCAGTTGGATCCCAGGAAATTGATGGCGTGGTCAACATGCACTCGACTCCAAGGCTTCTCTGGAAGCATCCATGGATGGTTGGCTAACTTTGGTGGCTTGCTCTGGTGCTCTGCACAGGTTGTACATTTATGACAGAGTTCCATGATGCCTGAATCAATGTGTGGCCAGTACATTGCAGTGCGTGCCAACTGCTTCATTCACTGCATGCCAAAATGCCCCAGGTGTAATAGCTGTAGAACATGGGACTGCAAGCATGAAGGAATCACCACTCTGGAACCATACAGTAGGCACCCATGTGCCGTAGAGAGTGAGATTGCCAATCTCCATATCTCCTTTAGTCTCTACCTAAGTGTACCTCATCACATTGGCAATGACAGGGTCCTTTCCTGATTCCTTAGCCAGGATTCCTGGGTCCATGGGCAACCCAATGATCTTGATTGTGCAAACAGTGTCCACATCTGCCATCTCTTTCTCTTCATCAAACCATCTGGTCCCACTGGTAAGCGACTGAGGGCATCTGCAGTCCCATGGTCCGAGGTCTTCCGGTACTCGATTGTATACTGGTACTGGCTGAGCATCAGAGCCCACCGTGCCAGTCTGTTAGCTGCCAGAGCTGGAGTTGCCTTTGTTGGCCCAAACAAGGCAAGCAGAGGCTTATGGTCAGACACTAGAATGAATGGATGACCGTACATGAACTGATGAAACTTGCTGAGGGCAAAAATGATGGCCAGAACTTCTTTCTGGATTGACTGTAACCTCGCTGAGTTGGTGTTAACGTCTTTGAGGCATTAGAAATTCGGCGCTCACTGCCATCAGAATACCTATGGAAAAGCACAGCTCCTATGCCAACTTCACATGCATCACACGAAATTCCTACTGGTAGTGAGAGATCAAAGTGGGCCAACACTGAGAGTAGGTCCTTCACCTTCTGGAAGGCTTCTGCTTGCTCTGCTTTCCAGGTCCATGGGGTCCCCTTCTTGGTTAGGCAGTTAAGTTGTTCTGTGATTGGTAGCCAAATTCGGCAGGAACTTGCCATAGAATTGGACGGAACCTAAGAAGGAGCGAAGGGTGGAAACATTTTCAGGAGGTGGCATCAATTTAACTGCATCCACCTTTTCCCCATTTGATATTCCTAGCTGTGAGAGTGTAGGTCCTAGGTACTCTATGGATGACTGAGCAAAGGAACATTTCTCCAGGCGGCAACGAAGACCTTTTTCCTCTAAGCGTTTTAAGAGGGAGCGAAGGTTCTGGAGATGTTCTGAAGCAGTAGCCCCACTGACCAGGATGTCGTCCTTGTACACGGCCACACCTTGAAGATCACTAGTCAGCTTGTCCATTATCTCCTGGAAGTAGCCAGGAGCAGAACTGATGCCAAAAGGAAGGCACAGCTGCAGAAGTACCTCTCTGTGAGTGCTCAATGCCAGTCTTTTCTGACTCTCTGGAGAGATCTGGATCTGATTGTAGGCATCTGCGAGGTCAATCTTGGTGAAACCATGACCACGGCCCAACCTCTGCATAAGATCTTCTGGATGAGGCATAGGGTGGCGATGTGCCTCCAGTTGATGACAGAATAGTCCCCACAAACTGAAAGTTTAGATGTTGTCTGACCTGGAAGGGTTGCCTTCCGAATAGGCACTACTGGAGTGCCATAGTCCTTGAATTGGGTAGGCTGCCACACACCTCTAGTAATCCCTGCGTCGTAGGCCTTGCAGATTTCATCCTGGATGGCTAACGGAACCACCCGAGGTTTGCAGAAAACAGGTTTGGAGTCCAGTTTGAATCTGACCTCCAATTGTATATCATTAAGGCAACCCAACTCTGGCTTGAACAGGTCAGGGAATTCCTGGCACAGCTGCTTGAAGGCATTCTGCAGATTAATGTTGGGATTAAGGACATGAGAAATAGGGTGAACTGAAGAAGTGGTGTCTACAGGAGACCCATCAAAGCAGACACATTGATACCAAGCCTAAAAATGGCATCAGGCCCAAGGAGGTTGAGTTGGGGAACCTTTGTAACTGTGAACTTCAGAGGTATGCTGGGACAGTTCTCACCCTGTAGTGCAACTGCTGCTATGCAAACCCCCATTTTGGGGAGGGGTTATCCATTTGCTACCTCATATCGACCTGTGGTGGTAAAAGGGTAGGGTTTCCTAACTGGTTCCAGACATCCATGGTACAGAAATAGTCACCTGCCTCTGTGTCTACTTCAAACACGAATCTCTTGCCATTCATGTTAATAGCTTGCTGAAGTTGAGGACCTGCCTTGACCCCCTTCACTATTTGGATCCAGTGTTTGGTGATTATATTCACAGGTTGCTGCTGACTCTTCTGCAGACAGACTGACTGGAGATGTCCCATCTTTTGGCAGTAGTGATTTGCCACACCGCGGGCACATTCCTTTTGGGAACTTGGCCAGTGGTACTCTTTTGATTTAGGTCACTCTTAGACGGCTGGACCAGGTGAATATCGTTTGTTTTTTAACCATACACTGTCTCTTTGGCCACCTTGGCTTGGTACACCATCAACTGTTTGATTCACTGGTCTCTTTTAAATAGGATGAAATGAAATGCAATTCAAGAAGATTGCAATCTTTTCCTCTTTGTGTATCAGTTGGTGCATTTGGAAGTGAAATGAAGTTTAAAATGATTGATATCTATATCTATTCCTATTTCTGATGGAAGCGGTGCACTGTGTATAGGTGATAAACAGTTACACCATGGAGGAGTCGATTTCAGGCAAGGACTTTGTATTCGAGGAGCAAATGTTACGTGCATGCAGGCGTATCTAGGATTTCAGCGAGGGGGGGGGGGTGCTTCAGGTCAGGCCCAATACGAAAAGTGTGGGGTGAGGTGGGGTGGGGGAGGGGGGGGGGGGGGCTGTGGTGCTGTCCGCTTAAGGTCCGATACAAAAAGTGGGCCGGCCCTTTGTTTTGCAAATACGTTATCGTTAATAATTAATTAACGGTTACAATTTTGGCCGAGATTGAGCACCCTCACATGCCTAATTGTTACCACAACCCTCCCCACTTGACTATTACACTGGTACCAGCATCCATTCGCACGCCAGGTCAGCCATACACAGCATGAATGTCAACACCAACTGACAGTGTAACTCCAATCTAGACTGTCTGCGTAATCCAAACCCCTTCCTCTTCTCCACAGCCTGCTTCACCTCTCCACAGCAAGCCTCCTGCTGTCTCGCACTGCGTTCCACCTTAACCAACACACAACTACACATATACACACAACAAGAGCAGTGGGCATATCTAACTATATTCAGAACAGGTGAGCCTACACCTGACCCTCGGGGAAAAAAAACCCGTGGAAAAACCTTCTAGAGGAAAAATTCCACCATCTGGGGCAAAAACCTTACTGACTAAACTGCTCACAGACAATGCATACAAAACCAATACAAACATCTGCTTCCATCAGCTCCGCCTCCGTCAGCTTACACCGGTCAAGGATCACCTTGTTTGGGGCTCAAACAGCACATGGGCGTACGCAAGGGGGGGGGGGGGGGGGGGGGGGGGGGGGGGGGGGAGGGGGGGGGTTGATGGGTTCGAACGACCCCCCCTCCCCTAAGCGAGGTCACCTTCACCATTTGAATTTTTTTTTTTTCAAATCGCGTACTAGTATTTTACATAAATTACGCTAAGTACGATTGCGTGTACCGGTGATGACGGCAAAATGTAAATTTAATAACTTTGCCTCACGTCACATGAGTGTTCACAATTACTATGCCAGGAAAAGGGCAGGAGAAGGAATGAAAAGGGAAAGAAGCGGCGGCGATGTGTCGAGACATTATACAAGGTATACCAAGAAAGCAAAGCAGGTGGGAGTGGTTGGAGATGATAGTTTGACTGGTCCGGTTGTAGCTGGGAGGTTAGATGAGACAACGGCAAGCACAACAGATGATAGCGCGAGTCTGAGCGGGAGTGTTTTCGAAGTGCATTGCAATGCGGTCGTTGTTGCTGATGGTAGGGAAACTGTGCATGTTTTGTTTCCCTTACCACATATATAGCGATCAGAGAGATGCATCAGGGTCATTATTGTCCAGTGAAGCGTATGTCTATGACTTATCTGCGCATCCACCTACAACCACCAGTTATTCCAATCAGTAACAGCAAATTCTAATCAGGTAACAATCCTGTGCCAATATTGTCATTAGTCAATGCAAGTGTATTAGATTGGTTTTCACAAGTTAAGAAAAACATTCTCTAACGAGAAAGTTGGTGGGATATAGGAATTGGAGGCAATGGTGGTGCTAAAAGGAAGGGAACAAGGTTTTGAGAAAAGGGTAATGAGACAAAAATCCTATACTGAGCACGTGTAAATGTAACAGATGCTAATATAGGATTTTGTCTCATCATAGATAGTATAATACATGGATTGGAAACGCTATACCTAAATACGTACGTGACGTCATTTCCCGCGTACAGTCCGTTACTCGTTTTTCGAGGTACTTGAAATTCTCTGGAGTCTTTGTCAGGTGAGTTTTTTTTTCGTGATTCCAAACGTACTAATACTTCAGATAGCTTTTCTGGCACTACAAATGGAAGGTACGTGTGTTGTATTGTAGTTCTACATAAGGTATAGGCCAGAAGGCCATAGTTGAGCCGAGTTTTGGTTGTGTACTTTTCCTCATTGAACGTAACAACTCTGCTAGATTTTTTATGGCCTATTACTTGCTGCTGCACAAGATGTATTGCCCTGTGGTATTTTTAAGGCTTGAAAGGCCTTCGCATATGAAATTACATTCAAAAATAGGTGTTTTCTGTACTACAAGTGATCACTTTTTGTGGGATTTTACTCACGAAACATTGTTACATCATGAACTAGAAGCTATTTTAAACTGATCTATAATTATTCTAGAATTGTTTAGTCAGTATTCCATCTATAAATTGTCATTTGTGTCGCAGCTTCTACTGGAAGTTAATTGATTGTCGAACCGGCTCGTTCGTGGGCCCGAAGCCCTTGAAGTTTTCTATTTCTTTGGCCAGCTTCACCCGCGGGGTGACGTGTTTAAACGGGACCTTCAACTTCCAGGACCGAGGCAATAGCACTCCGAACGATACCTGTAGACATCTACAAGAAACCCGGAGGTCAAATAGTTTACGGAAATCGAAACGCGCATGAAATCCGTAATCTTTATCACAGCAAAAAAACGCGTAGAATCAATTCTTGATTTTCGATTGATTTGCCACTTACATTCTGGTACATATTGTTAACAGTTTGTACCAGGTATGTAAACATTTTGTACCAGAATGTAAGTGGCAAATCAATTGAAAATCAAGAATTGATTCGACGCGTTTTTTTGCTGTGTATCGTTTCCAATCCATGTATTATACTATCTATGGTCTCATTACCCTTTTCTCAAAACCTTGTTCCCTCCCTTTTAGCACCACTATGTATGTATGTATGTATGTATGTATGTACAAGTAAAGAAAAACATTCTCTAACGTGGGATATAGGAATTGGAGGCAATGGTGGTGCTAAAAGGGAGGGAACAAGGTTTTGAGAAAAGGGTAATGAGACAACAATCCTATATTTAGCACTTCTTTTGGTTCTGTTACATTTACACGTGCTCAATAT